>JAALGY010000044.1:600000-906569 GCA_032358165.1 Diplosphaera chodatii | reverse complement strand
CGGTTGGCGTAGGGCGTGGCCGACACCTACTGGCTGTCATCCGGGCTGAGTACCCTCGACAGCAGCACCGTGCATTCCATGCCCCGTGCTTAGGGCATAAACAGCAGCAGAACGTGAACTGTTGTCAAAAGCAGAAGACATGAAGCCGTCGTACTCCCTCACCACACTTCAAATGGTGCCACCTGAAGTGTGGCAAGCACCACACTGAAGAGGGTGGTATCTGCGCAGCTGCCAGCCGCTGCAGCTGTGTGGTGACGGCGGTGCGACTTGCACTGGTACGTCAGCGCCAGCATGGCCCCCACCTCAGGGGCCGGTGGTCCACGGCACTCCACCCGTGGCTTCCTCTAGGTGCCCCGCCACCAGTCCAGGTGGGTGCACCGGAGGTTTCCCATGAGGTGCTGCCTCGCTGCCAACACTCATAGTCCCAACTGCACAGGCACGGTGCCCACCGTGGAACTGCTGCCAGCCACGATGCCCGCTGCTGCCGCCTGCAGCTCACGTGCAGGAGCGCTGCGACCAGCCATCCCGTATGCATGGTGCATGCTTGCCAGCCGCAGACAGCGGCGGTTCAGATACCACCCAGACCAGCAAGTGCGACACCCAGGGTATCCATCTTGGCGGAAACGCAGATCTCGGCGCAGCATGGAGAGCACCCTCAGCACCTCTTGAGCACACCAATGGTGGATCAATGCGTATATGTGTCGATGAACTTGCCTTCCAATCGTGCAGGTCGCTTGGTCAGAGTTTAAGGCTTCTGCTATGAACGCGGCCACCCTGCTCTGTAGTGCGAAACCTGCAGTGCCATGTCATGATTGTCGAATGATGAACAGCCAATGGTCTCGCCCGTTATTTCTACGCAAGATGCTTGTATTTGGAAACCAGCAGCTGATCCATAGCAACACAGGATGCGCGGGGTTGGCACGTCACCTGGCTTGATGTGCATCGCCCGCAGTGACAGTGGTGTCCAGTTGCTGCATCTGGGGCCGAGCTGTCCCTGAAGTCAGAGGGGGCTCACTCGTCATAGTCCCCAACTGGCCAATGTGCTGCCTGGGCTTTCCAATTGCCCCATGACTCTGCTGATGCGCACCCCGTAGCACCTAGGCAAAGGTTTGGCTCAGCAGAAGCTTTGGTGGCCCAAAAAATGAGATAAGAGGCTGATTCCTGCGCGGCATGTGCACAGGTGCAATTGCCATATCTTGCAGTGTTAGTGGGCGCTCACCTGGTTTTGGCCGCTCAAACAGCAGTGCAGCAGCAGCCTGGATAGTGGTGATATCCACCGCCCCAGCCCTCCGAAGCACAGGAAAAACCCAATAGTTGAGGCGCTGGAAGCGATTCTGCGCCCAGAGCGGATAAAATTGTTCCTGCATCAAGCAGCGTTGAGTATCTCACAAAGTGCTGGAAATGCGCGGATGCAGACATGAATTCACCAGTGACATATGGTAACCAAGCATACCAGCTCATAGGAGAGTGGGGCAATCAGCGGGGCGTCAGCACCGCCGGCTGACAGGTCGCTGTGAGTGGCGGTACCATGCAGGCATCACAGCTCCAAGTCCGACAGCCGGCTGCAAGCTTCTCTGATGGTCCCACACTCCAACCCAACGAAAGTGGAAATGCTGCTCGCCGCCCAGAAACGCGCCATCCGGGACACAAGCGCGCCGGCCTGCGCGATTGCCGCCCATCGGGCAGAAGTTGGCATACCTGACACCGGCTCGCTGAAGGTGCAGCGTCTGCTCCAGGCATCGGTGCACCGCCTGCGCCAGGCGTGCGTGGTGCCAAAAATGCAGACCGTCTACCGAGGTGTTCGCTGCGGTGCAGCGCCTTGCGTAACACCTTGCCGCTGGGCACCGATGGCACTCATCAGCGCACGAAGGGCCGAAGCACCCTGATGCGCATCTTGGCGTTCCAGCCCCAAGCTTGCTGCCTCGTCTGCTGTTTCTGGTGTGACGTAGGCCACCACACGCTCTGGGTTGTGCACTTGCAGCACCACCACTTCGTCCTGCACTCCGGGCCGGGCGCCACACCGCCTCAATCCGCCTCAGCTCCAGGCGGAAGCCACCGCAGCTTGACCTGGGCAATCAGCCCTGCCCACATACCTGCAGCATTGAAGCGCACTTGTGACTGCACCATGATCGAACAAGCAGGGCATTCAACCAGCAGGCCCTCTGACGGTTCTGCATGTCATGCAGACCGCTGCCAATCGTAACTTCAGACTGTTGTGTCCACCTCAGGTGCCATCAGGCCCTTCCGCCAGGCCACCGAATCGCCTGTGCAGTACATGCGTCGTAGCTGGTCTGTCCGTCCGGCTGCTTGAAGGGGTTGGGCAGGAAGCGCTCTGCTCTGTTATCTGTGCGCTGGCCACATAGCCACTGCCACGCCCACCGCCACTGCACCAGCTCGCCGCACAACCACTTTGCAGGGCTGCAGTGAGCCCGGTCCAGCACATACAGCCGCGTGTTTGGATGGGGCCGCCCATAGGATAACGCTAACCGATGCCGCTGTCTGGGCGCAGGGGAAGGTGGCCCACCATGACGCTGGCCTCCGTGTGGCCTACACACGAACGGCACAAACCGTGTGGGTTCACCTGACCTCCCAGCCTGCACGCCCATCAGACATTGCGAGCAACCCCCAGACACCCGCAAGCGTGAAGAGCATGCCCACCATAAGCACGTTTTACATAACTTGCATAGGGGCCATGCCTGCGTCTTAGCCAGGTGTGGCAGTGGTTAGCGCCTCTGCACCATTGCCAGGTTGCGCAAGGCTGGCCACTGCGTCGCGTCCGACAGGTATCCATAATTGAGCCTGTGGCACACGGTCCGCAGCAGGTCTCACGCTACTACAACACGGGCGACACAAAAAGAATGAGCCAGTCCCAACATGATCTCGAGCTGCGTTCCTACTCACCTGGAACTGAGAGTGTGTGATCACAGAACGCAACGCCATGTTCGCTCGATTAGACTGCGAGCAATGTCGGGGTCCTGATGTCGTCAGCCGGCGCCACCACAATGCCGCAGGCCCATCTCAGCGGCAGGCCAGAATTCCATGATGCTGCAGTCGAAGATGAATGGCCTCGTCCTGAAGAACATGTCGTCCGTGGGGCTCCAGGGGCGCATGTCCAGTCCTGCGAGTAGTGCAGCAGGTTTGACAAACGCCGCCGTGACACACCTCCACGCCCTGCAAAAACACCAGGTACCCCAGAAGCACAGTCAGGCAGGTCTGTGCATAGATAGGTGGGAGTCAGCAACCCACATGGGTTTTCTGAGGTGGGTTCCCCTACCGTGGGCTGGCGGTATGAGCCGGATGTGAATAATGCATTAGGCGAGATCACAGACCCCGCGGCCGAATGTCTCCAGCGAGCTGGTCCATAAATCGCTGCCACCCCCAAAAGGATGTCCACACCACTCACCACCTCCAGCATCCGCAGCCAGCTGTCTTCACTGATGCCGAGCCAGCACAGCCGCACCCCAGTGCTGACGCAGCATGAAATCTGCACGCTCAGACCGCAGCTCGGGGATCCGCGGCACATAGTCGCGCCGGCCTGTCAGCACCGCCACAGCAACGATGGGGGGGGTACAGCTGCGGGCACTTGGCGCGACACCCCACCACAGCGCAGCCCGCCGCCACCTCTGCCGACCAGCCAATTCGCCAGCTGGTTGGCAGGCTCGGCAATTCGACGGCGTTGCGTAGCGTGATGCGCTCTATCTCGCGGGCCGGAGAACCAGCACTGTGCTTCTGGGACTGCTCCCTGGCGACCTTGCTCAACACAGCTGTGCGTGAACAACCGCCAGATGTGCGGGCTAAGGACTCCTCTGTGTGCGTTGAAGGTGGGGTGGTGGGGTCAGGCGTCCAGCTTGCCGCTAGCCTCTGGCTGGGCTCAGCATGCCCGTCCGTCGACAGCGGACTGTCAGGCTGTGCCACTGCCGCCGAGCCAGCAGGTTGCTAGAGTGCTGGCTTGACGCTCATGCGCTCGACAACCTCCAGCTGGACCTCATCGAACACGTGCGGTGGAGTCGTTCAGCCACGCCACTGGATGCCCGTCTCCCTGAAAAAGGGAAGGAGAGGATACCTGTTGCAATCCATGTGATCTTTGTGGGCGCCCTTGGGCAGCAGTCCTAAGCGGGTTGCCATGACACGGCAGGTCCTCGGGGGGGGAAATTAGCACCTGAAGTTCAGGGAGGACCAACCAGCGGTCGGTTGGGACCACTCATCCCCCGCGGTCTGTCTGTGATGAGCATCCAGCTGCAGGCCCTCCCAACCCGCCAGCTGTGTATCGTTGGGTTTGTTGTGCAACCATCCACTACCACGCATGACCTGCAATCGAAACCGAAGCAAATCTATTAGCACAAACATCAATATGTACAACTGTAGGCAGCGCAGATCCCTTGCTGCTCAATTGGCAAGGGCAGAGCCTTGCCTGGTACACGGGTGTGGGAAGGCGGCGCTGCGTGATGATGCCCATGGTCTCCACCACCTTTGACGAAGGGAGCGGCCCCATGTGCAACAGGCCATGCGGCTGCTGCGTCCTTGGCACGGTGCACGGCGGCGCTGGAAGGTAGGGTCCCCGGCCAAGGTCCCAGCCGCAGCGCCATGCGTGTTGAGGAACGGTCCGCATGAGGTTCTGACCCTCGGCCATGGTCACGGTTTGGCATAGGGGTGCCCCACCACGTCTGTCGTCTTGGTGCGGTGTCATGTTGTAACAGCACCTGCAGGCAGTGGTTCATAGCTCACAACTGTAGTGAGGAGCACTTTACACAGCGCAGGGTGGGCTACCTGCTCTGCCGCCTGTTTGCTGAAACAGGGGTCATCATTTGCCACCTGAAGCGCGGCAGCCACCACAATGAAAGGGTGTTGTCTGCTGCGCCGTGGCGAGCTGCTGCAAGCCCTGCCGCACAGCAGCTGGTGTGCTAAAGCTGTGCTGAGCACCAGCAAAGCTCATCTTGCTCGGCCTTGGCCGGTCAGTTGGCAGCTCCACCACGCGGGTGCCTCCTGCAGAGTCTGCCGCCACCAGGCCACACTGCTCATCCAACGCTTCACCAGACATCTGCGCCCGCTGCCGACCAGACCGCATAGTCGACATATGCTTGCAGGCAGCTGCGGCAGAGCTGGTGTCCTGCCGTGCAATGCCGCGCCCGTATGCCGCTGCAAGATCAACGGCTGAGGATGCCCAGAGACACCGCCATCTGTTGATGGAGTGATGCTGGGTAACCAGCAGCACATGCTCCTTTGTGGACAGTGTCCACACCTGTGGAAGGGAAGCAAAGCCGTCTGAGGCACACTTCAAGACGGACAAGGAGGAAGGTGCGGGCACACTGGAGCAGGCCATCAGTCCATCACAACCATCTGGTTCATCAGCACTCACATGCATGCGGATCGGCGGTCCGCGGTAGAGGTCGAAAGGACTGCTGATGACTGCCGCCACTCGTGCTGCCAGGCTGGAGTCCGCTGCGAATTGCAAAGCCTCCAGCCGGCGTGTGGCTGCAACAGTGCTGAGCCATTTGGCGTGACTGCAGTCACCTTCATCTCCACAGCCGAGGCAGGCAGCACGATCTGCTGCGCGCCGTCTGCTGTGTCAATGAAGCACGTGCGCAGCACCTGAAACGAGTGTCGAAGCCCTGTGTCATTCCATGCAACCGAAGTGCTATGGCGGCAAGTGTTCTGCAGACCTGGGCAATGTGCAACAGGATGCAGGATGCTTACCAGATGGCGCTCGGCCAGCAGCTGCACAGCAGTCTGTAAAGCTCCAGTGTCCAAGCTGGCCGTGCAAGCACACACCCCATGGCGTGTTGTAGGCTGCGCTTTCTGGATCCTGCTGCCATAGCTGCAGGAATTGCTCCTACGCGATCAAGGCACCATCTAAGCACGAGCGCAATATGTGAAGTGTTGACTCATGGCTGGAGTTGAGGCAACGGCAGCCAAGTATGGGTGACACCGCTGCAAACGCACCTGTTGGAATGACAGCGGTGTTGGCCTGGTCGACCCATCTGCGGGGTGTGCTAGACCCTGGCTTATGCTCGGCAGGAGGGGCGCCTGGCCCACTGCCCCAGGTGCAAGAACATCACTGGCAATCTTGTCTGCCAGCGACCGGATGGTCTGGTGTGTGAAGAGCCAGCCGGCAGGTATATTGGCATCGATACCCAGCTCAGAGCGGACATGTGAGCAGACTGCCCCGGTCTGCAGCGAGTTGCCGCCAACCTGCAGGCATAAAGAGACTGATTAGCCTCCGGGGCTTGCTGGTCTGGCTGCCCGCAGGCCAGTATAGCTGGCATGTAACACATCGTTTGCATTGCACATCATCCTCACCTCAAACCAGTTCGCATCAACCGAAAGTTGCGTATCCTGTGGCAGTCCCAGGACATGCTGCCAAGCAGCTGCAACGGCTACCTCCACAGCATTTGCCGGCGCAACATATGCAGCGCTGGCACTGAAGTCATGCCGAGGCAGGCTCCGTCGGTTGACCTGCACATGAAGCAGATACATCGACTGTATAGCATACAGAGAGATTCGCCAGCGATGGCTATGAAAGGAGCACCTTGTCTCTCTGATTTGATCTGCATTCACACCCACCTTGCCATTGGGTAGACGAGGCAGCTCAGCCAGCCGCACCACAGCGGATGGCACCATGTACCGCGGCAGCTTGGCGCTGCAGGCTGCCAGCACCGCCTCCTGCTCGGCCGACGCTGGTGCCACATAGGCAACAAGTGCAGCACTGGGAGTGTTCTCGTCCTGGAGCACAACTGCTGCCGTGCGGACTCCGGTAACCGCTGAGACGACTGCTTCGATCTCGCCCAGCTCCACACGGAAGCCACGCAGCTGCACCTGGCCATCCTTGCGGCCAAAGAAGCGGTTGATGCCACTGGGCAGCCACATGACGGTGTCGCCGGTGCGGTACATGCGGTCGTAGTGCTTGCTGTCGTGGGACTGCTTGAAGGGGTTGGGCAGGAAGGCTGCCTTTGTCAGGTCTGGGCGCCCGACATAGCCGCGCGCCACGCCAGGGCCGCTGACAAACAGCTCACCAGGCACACCAACAGGGCATGGCTGCAGTGTGGCGGAGTCCAGCACGAAGTGCCGCATGTTGGTGAGCGCCCTGCAACAGAAACAGGTTCTTGAGCCTGCTTGTTCATCGACTGTGCAGGGATACAGATGTATGTGCACCGGCGCGTTTGGGTCTGATTGTGTGAAGTTTGACTCACCCTCCAATTGGCACAGTTGCAGCGGTGGCAAAACCGTTGATCTTAAAGGACGTGGTGCAGACACATGCCTCAGTGGGGCCTGCAGGTGGACACAAATCTCAGCTACGATCGCGTAGGATGCTGCATCAGTCACCGTTTTGGCGCAAAGCTGTCCAAGTTGCATCCTTGGACTGACAGGCAAACAGACCAGCTGCGTACCATAGATGTTGTAGATGGCGGCACTTGGTGCTGCTGCCAACATTGCTGACACTGCTGCTGGCCGCACCGCCTCACCACCAACGCTCACATGGCGCAGGCTGCTCAGCAGGGGCTTGCCGCCGCACGCTTCAAGCAGTGGCTGGCACACGGATGGCACGAAGCTGGTGCTGACAATGCTGTGCTGCTGGATGAGCGCAGCCACAGCGTCCACATCCTTCAGTTGCTGAGACGGCGCCGTGACTATTGAACAGCCAGCGGCGATGCCAACCCAGAAGTCGAGGACATGCACGTCTGCAAGCAAACACACAGTTTGCAGAGGAGTCACCAACACCTTAACTGCATACGACAGACCTGCAAAAGACGCAACCTTCCTGTGCTTGAGCATGCTGAACCCACCAAAGTTGAGCGCCATCCAGTTCAGCATCTTGTCGCCAGCGGCAATGCCGGCTTGCTTCAGCTCGTCAACCTTATGGGCAATCACATTGGCCACGCCGCAGTGCTGTACGCAGATGCCCTTCGGCTT
Organism: Diplosphaera chodatii; assembly: GCA_032358165.1. Classification (NCBI taxonomy): domain Eukaryota; kingdom Viridiplantae; phylum Chlorophyta; class Trebouxiophyceae; order Prasiolales; family Stichococcaceae; genus Diplosphaera; species Diplosphaera chodatii. The sequence continues at coordinate 898,661 of JAALGY010000044.1, read as the reverse complement.
GCCAGTTGAGCCTGGTACAATAACAACACCAGCATGTCAGTATCAGCTGACAGCAGGGTGTCATGGGCAGTCGCAGGGCTGACATGCGCCATGATTGCAGTTGCAGCTGGAGGTTGAGCACACCAGATGTGAACAGAAGGAAGATGGCGCTGTCAATGCTGCTGCGCAGCGCCAAGTTGCTGGAGCTGAAGTGGGCAACGGTCCTCTCGTCATACCAACTCCCTGCTAGCCCCGTCGCAGGCTGGGGACGGGGGGGGGGGCCGGGAGGGGGGGAAGGCACCGCAGGGAACTTCGACGGCGTGGGGGGACCACCAGGGGGGGGGGGGGGGGGGAAGGCAGAGCAACTGAAGGGGGGGGCCCCCAGGGGAAAAGAAGGACGGGGCCAGAGGGACGGGGGGGCATACCTCCCTACTTCCACTCTCCACCAGGGGCGCAGGCGGAGGAAGGGCCGGGAAGGGGGAAGGGAGGACCCAGCGGCACACAGAGCCACCACAAAAAAAAAAAAAAAAGAATAAAAACTTTTATCACGAACAGGAAAAAGGACGACGATAATGTTCCCCTTGCAGTCTTCCAGCATCTCTGCAGCCGCAATAAAACGACATCGAAAGGGTGCTGGGAATATGGCAGACACGACCACAGCTCGCCTGATCCTCTTCAAAGCGGTCCGCATCTGCTGCTGCTACTGTGCGGGTGCCGAACGAGCACCTGCGGGACCCACAGAACACCCTGGAGCCAGCCTAAAGCTATGTCACCTCTTCACAGCAGCAAAGGTGGCACAAAAGGGTGCCAGAACGACGGCAGGCACGAGCACAGCCCGCACGATCCTCTCCAAACCGGCCTACCTCCGCTGCTGCTGTGGCGGTGCTGAACACACACCTGCGGCACCCACAGAACACCCCGATGCCAGGGCTGCACCTGTTCCAGCTCCTTGTAGCGTCGAAAGTGGCACAGAAGGGTGCTGACCCGACGGCAGTTGGCACCACAGCTCCCACGATCTTCCCGGGACGCCGGGCGTTTGCCGCCGCTGAGATCTGCCCAAGTATGCACGCCTGTGTGACACACAGAACACCTCGACGCCAGGGCTGCAGCTATGCGGCTCTTTGCAGCTGCAACAGTGACACGAAAGGGTGCCAGACCGATGGCAGACACGAGCACAGCTGACATGATCTTCCTGGAAACGCCGGGCTGACGCAGACGTTGACATCTGCTCAGAAGTCCGCACCTGCAGGACCCACAGACCACCCTGGTGCCAGGTCTGAATCCGTGCCAGCTCATCACAGCAGCAACAGTGACACGAAAGGGTGCCAGAACAATGGCAGACACGAGCACAGCCTGCCTGATCCCGTCGCAATGCCCGGCGGACGCCGCCAGCGCCTATTGCATTCCAGCAATGGGCGCCTGCCGAGCCCTGCAGCCACCATCACGCCATAGCTCACACTATGTTCATGTGTTACAGCAGAGAGGGTGCCTTGAGCCGATGCAGATCCGAGGGCAAGTGCCCACACAGCCCACCTGACCCTCCTGCTGCGCCAGATGCCAGATGCCAGATGCCACCACCGCTGCCCTGCGCGCACTGGACTGGTCGCCGGCGGCGCCCGCGGTGCTGCCCTTGCTCGATGCAGACAGCTCATGCTGCACCCCCATGCCCAATGCAGCGGCGAAATGGCCACCAAGGAGTGCCAGGATGCTGGCGCGCACGCCCTGCATCCGCCTGGTGCTGCATCAAAGGCGTCCCGCCCCTGCTGCTCGGTATAGAAGTCGTTGACGCCTACAGCCTGAGACGCAAACAGACCATGTTTGAGCGTCGCACCCGCCGACACAACCCCATGCGTCAGGAGACAGGAGAGCAAGCTGGGGGCGGGTGAATGATCTGACGAACGAGGAGTTCTCCAGCCACAGTCTGAACGCGCTTGCCTGAGCAGTGCCGACCTTATTTGTGCAGAACGAAGTTGCTCAGCTGAGACCATGATCTGGCGACCCACCAAGCGAGTCGCAGCCGAACTGGGTTCCCGCCTGCCGTGGCACAAAAGATCCAATCAGCCGTGCACGCAGTCACGGCATGCCGCCAGGCTGTGAATGCGCTCTGAACATGTGCACAGAAGAATCACAGGTGTTGAGCCAGCCCGCCCGCCATGCCGACCTGAGGGTTGGGTGGGGCCCGGCCACCGTGGGTGTTATTCTTGCACGTTGGGACCAGGCCGTATGCCGCCCAGATGCACACCAGAACTGCAGCAGTGCCAAGTAACCACTGCGCTGGCTGCGCTCGGCAGCTACGCTGGCTCGGGGCGGCGCCGGTGATGTCACTGGAAGGACGTGCCAAGTCACTCTGCAACCAGTGGATGCCACAGGGTCGGTGTCCCCTGCTCGCCCCAGGCATGCTCGTCTGCATGCCAGAAGGGGTGCTGGGCAGGACTCACCATACTGCTGACAGCATGCTGTGGAGCGGCTGCCATCTATCCCTGATGAGGTCAGCCCGACATATCAGAGCAGGGCCGCCCTGCGTGCAGATGTGTTGCTCTGCAATCAGAAAGGGGACTCGCGGCAAGCTGCCAGCTACACGGCAGGCGGCACAGATCTGTCACACGTGGTGCATGCGCCAGCCCAGTCGGCATGAAAGGAAGGAGAGGCTTCAAGGCCCACCTCGGTCCGCAGGCCGCTCATCGGCCCTGGTGCGCTGCTTCAACTCCGTCATCACCTCTCCTCGAATGCTCTCGTAGAACAAAGCAAATTGGCAGCCCATGTAGTACCCCTGCAGCTGGCGTCAGGGCGTCAGAAGCATGTGCACATCTGGCATATATATACCACATGCACAGCTAAGTCTGTCCACCAATGATCTGATCGTCTGAGACCACGACACAGGCATTCACCTGTAGTGTCTGCTTGCAGAAGGGCGTGGCTGCAAATCAGGCAGAAATTGCCGCCACCCTGCACCACCTGCAGCTGCACAAGCCACGCAGAACCGAGTCAGTTTGAAACCGTGACCACCCAGCAGACGCAAGCGCCAGCAGCGAGACCCAGTCCTGTTAGGTACTGGAGGTCTGCATGCGCGGCTGCGGGATTGGCCAGGCGCTGCACGCAGCACAGTGCTCTGTGATGACAGCAAAGCAGAGCAGGTCGGAATGAAGACGGTCAGCGGCCCCACCTGCTCAACGAGCAAGGCGCCGTTTTCAAGGCATCTGCTGTACTTGGCACACACAAGCGAGGGTGGGCGTTGCAACCGTGCTTCATATGTATGGCATGCAACAGGGAACACGCCACCACTCATCACAACGGTGGGCAGGGCAGCAGTCTGTAGTAGTCTAGGCCCTGTTTGAGCTCACGCAGCGAATTTCAGCTCTGTTCAGGGCCTCTGGTGCCGTGAAGTGGTGCCGGATCTGCGACTGCAAATTATGCACGTGCCCGCCGCACCATTGGTCGGCGGGCGGGTTTACTCCAACACAAAGCGAAAGGCAAACGAAGCTGTATGTCGTAGTGGCACGGTGCAACATCTTCCATGCCACGCAGCAGCGATGGACGTGATGGTCCTCCATGCAGTTGTTTGTCCTTCTTCACACGCTGCGGTGGTCCGTTTTTCCAATTAATACACAAGAGTTGGTGAGCTTCATCAACCAAACAAACTGAAGACCGACCCCGACACGCTGGCTAGTCGCACACATCCCGCATCTCGGCAAGCAGCTCAGCACCCTACTTGCTGCCGTTGATATGGTCACCCGCCACCAGGTCCTTGAACATCCGTGCCCCCCTCAAGCACATGTTGGCGCACTCAAGGCCAGGCACCAGGATGCTGTGCACCACCTCGTCCATGGCGGCCATGACGTTGCCTTGTTGTACCATCGCCACCCCTGCAGCGCATGCACACCAGGTCGCCACCTCAACCGTGCTCTGGAGATTTGGTAGACAGCAGCAGAACACACCGTCAGCATGCTGTACATCACCATGCACGGCGCCCCCACCGTAGATGTGCTGCTTGCCGGCGGACTGCTCGGCGGTCGGCGGCTGTGGGTCGAAGTCGTACCAGTTGGCGTGGTAGAAGCGGGAGGAGTCGAAGCGGAGCAGCAGGCCGGGCACGATGCGCATCCACACCCGCAGCCCGGGGATGGCGAAGACGTAGCGGTCTGGCGGCTCGCCGTCGCCTGATTGGGCGGCGGAAAGAAGAAGCACCTGAGCGGTGCTCGGCAGTTGCTGAAGCTGAAGGACAGAGGACAAACCCCCAAGATACACACACACACACAAAGCACACAAGCGCACCGGCCATGCCCATGAACAGGCAGCCCGTGCGCTCGTGGCTGTGGACGTGGCTGGTGGAGACATGGTCCCTGGTGACCGCAATGTGTGTGCAAGGGATGGTGATGCCCTGGTGGCGCACACACGCATACGCGATCAGGGGCAGCGCCTGGTGCTCTGCCAGCATCTCCGCTGGAAAGTGCTTGCACAACAGCTGGTGGTAGCCAGCGAGCGGCGCCACAGCAGACGACGCACAGGTGGGGCTGGAGGCGCTTGCCGGGCCGTGGCGGTGAACGGTGGTGCATTGCAACGCCTGTCTGCATGCGGCCCAGCCAGTGGACATGCACCTCATGTCCCTCATCTATCTCAGCTGCACGAAGTCACCGTGCGGAGTCCAGGCACGGATAGCCTACGTCGTAGAGGCTGCTGCACCTCGTCATCTCGCAGATTATCTCGTCTGAAAGATCTCTGCTGCGCTCATGTCCCCTGCTGCCCGCGGCCACGCGGGCAGCGGCCAGTGGCAGAGATCACGTCTTCTAAACAGCCGCAGGTCGTTAAAAGGCTGCGTTGGCAAGCCGCTCAACCCTTTGTGACAGCTGTGCACACCACGTGCGACTCCGGAGACGGGGGCAGCATATTGATGCCCGTGCACGGGAATCTTCAGGGGTGCACAGGCGCACTGGAAGACGCATTCTCGCATTGTGTATCTGCGGAAGATACTCATCTGGGACTGCACAGCACCATCACAGCATGGCGATGAAGGTGCGGTGCAGCCACGCACGTGCAACCACCGCATCGCACCTGCGGCTGTTCATCATCTGCACTGTCAACCTGCGAGTTGAAGCAAACATCGGCACTCGTTTAGGTTGCAAGCCAGATGCTGCTATAGCGCTTCGGCTTGCAACATCTGCACGCAGGCATCTGCATGCATGCCTCGACCGTGGTCTGTGCCATGTCAGCAGGTGGTGAGCTGCCTGCTGCTGGCCTGCCTGGCCCTCTCCGTGGGCCCAGCGTCCGCGGACAGGAGTCGTGGGCGCAGTCACAACGACAGCAAGGCGCCATTCACAGGTGGAAGATGACCCTGCCTTCGGCATCACAGGATCTGATCTCCATTGGAGGGTGTGCCTGTCAGAGTCCTGAGCAGATGATGCACCACATCCCGCTCTGTTTAGTGAAGCATGACACGTCACTGCCATATGCAGCATCAAGCAACGTGCTGACCATCGCCGGCGCCGAGGCCGCCATCGCGGCGGCGGTGGCGCGGGGCGCCGACCTGAACTTCACCGCGCTGAACATCGTGGTCGTGGACAGGTAGGTGCATTCATACTTGCAAATGCCGACCGGAGCAGCAGCAGCGCTGCATTCACAACAGCTCAAAAGGACATTGCCTGGTGTCAGGAATGGCGATGTGAAGGCGTCACGCCGGGGTGATGGTGCAAGCGTCGCCAGCTACATCCTCACAACCGAGAAGGCGTACACCGCCGCCAACTTCGGCTTGTCGTCGTCTGCTGTGGCCACGCGCTTCGGCGGAGCCGGCAGCTTTGCCTTCAGCCCCCTGGTCGTCAACCAGGTGTTCCTCGGCCTGCCTGAATGTGTTGCCGGCGTGGCGGCCAAGCTTTGTGAAGGGTGGGTAGCAGATTGTACCTTGTAATTGCTGATGAGGTCGGTATGATGAACTGACGTGGGCAGACCGCTGCACGTGCAGGCGGGCCTGCTGCAGGTGCCCAAGATCACGCTGGTGGGTGGCGGCGCGCCGATCCGAACCAATGGCGAGGTCATAGGTGCAATTGGTGTGGGCGGCACGCCCTCAGGGGCGACCGACGAGGAGATTGCCACCGCAGGCGCAGCTGTCATTGTGTAGCTGGGTACGATGCTAATGGGAGGAACCGAACACCCGCATGATCGTGCGCTTCAACCACATTACAAACGAAGTCTGCTGCTCTCGTAAACTGTGACAGACATGACGACCTGACCCCGCATTATCAACCACATGACAAATAGGTGCCTGACCGAGCCTGCCGTCCTATCCTGCCAGCTTCCCCAGCATTGAGGCGGCCTGCAGCACACAAAACAAAAGCATCGTTACCTGACGACAATGTCAAACACCTCGCCTTGCATTGAGCCCTCATACTGCAAGCAGCTGCACACTTTCAGACACTCGTGCAGAGATGCACCAGGAAGATGATCACCTGCGCCGCCAGTGCTGCGTTGCGCTCAGACGCCGCCATCGCCGAGAGGCGCTGCCGCACGCTGTGGCGCTTCGCCTCCGGCAACGCAGCCCCGCTTGCTGTGCCATCCAGCTGCTGCTGCAGGGCCGCCAGTGCCGCGCCCCGCACCGCCGACACCTTTGCCTCCTCCGTGCCAGCCAGCAGGCCTGCATCAAATGAGCAAATGCTGCTCAGCACGGGAATGAGTCCCGGCATAGATGCTGGCAATGCTAGTGAACTGCTGACCGTGGTCTCCAGCTTTTGTGAATGGAGGTAAACCTGGCACGAGCTTGGCGGCCCACGGCACGTGCTGCGGCGGCAGCTGGGGTGCGGCGCCAGCTGTTGTGTCCCCCTGCCCAGCAAGCTTGCTCAGGAAGGGCTTGACCACGCCCAGCGCCTCCAGCCGCAGCGCCCATGGGTACCCTGCGCAGCAGAGGCTCAGGGCTGGAGGGACTGGGTCCCCACACCTGAAATGCTACTGCGGTCTGTTGGACAGCAGTGCGCAGTCATGTACCCTGAAATAGGCCGGTGACTATGTAGCGCACATGATATGAAGAAAGCAAACCCTCAATGCCCACCAGCACCACACACTGCTACTCCAGTTTGTACAGGTGTCGCAGCCGCTCCCAGACCTGCTGACAGCATGGCCGCCAGGGCGTCTGCCACCTCGCCGCCGCGCGCCGCGCAGGTGTCGGCCGATGCGCCGGCCCAGGCTGCGCCCAGCGCTGCTATGGCCTCTGCCACAGGCGCAGCCGGCTTCTCGTCCGACTCGGCTGCCTGCACCTGGGTTTCCAGATGTAGACATGAGCGTGCAAATGACAGTGGCTTTCAGAATGCGCCAGCAGGGTCAGCGGGGAACAGCGCCACACATCTAGCACTGGGTACACTGAGCAGATGACCCACACGATTGTGCCGCATTATGAGCAGTATGACGATCACGGGAAGCTTCCGACCCCACCTCAGCATCCCCTGCTGCGGGCTGTGCGTCGCCGGCGGGCCGTAGCATGGGCAGCAGCAGCGGCGCGGCGGCGGCAAAGTGGTCGCGCCCCGGGAAGGCTGCCAGCACCTTCTGCAGCGCCTGCAGCGCCGCCTTTCTGTACGCCGCCTGCTTGCGGCCTGCGTACCATGATGCAACGTGTCAATGCCAAGGTGTACAAGCAGGTGCAGTTGCTCACATCTGCATGCACCTCTGTCGGCAGGTTGCATGGCGCTGCTGAAGTGTGTAGGGTTCACGGTGAAGGCACCTGCTGCTGCAACCAGGGCGTCGACAACAGCAGCAGACGCCGCCCCGTCAAATGCTCCGGGGCAGGACGCCACCACAGCCGCCAGGCTGGTCGGCACAGCCTCCTTGCCGTCCCACAGCCGGCCGGGCAGCTCGGCCTGCGAAGCAACTCAAGGGAGACTCCGTCACTCTTCAGCATGGTCCAGTTGTCAAACAGCATCCTCGTGAGTCAACATGAAGCTCAGCCAGACAGGTGTGCTGCTGAAGTGGCTGCTGTGCATGTAAGCTCTACGCACCTGCAGAGCGGCGGCGAGCGCCCGCGCGTGCGGCGCCACTGCGTCGGGCGCCGCCTCCGCCGCGGCGGCCCCGGCGAGCGCGCACGTGCGCTTGCGGCCCCACTGCTGGCTGTCCAGCCCTGCAGCGCAGGATCACCAGATCGCAGCGGCCACCCCTGCTGCGATGAAAACCTCCGCACGTCGACAGCAGCCTTCAGCTAGGTCTGCAAGAATTCTGAACACCGCGCACCCCGCGGCTCACTGGTACAAAGATGGGCTACGAAAGCGCTCACACCTGCTATGATGATGGGCACGATGTCGGCGATGTACAGGCGCAGGGCGGCGGGGGTGCCGCTGGTGGCGTCGTCCCACACCTCGCGCCACAGCTCCGCCACGTCCTTCTCGCCGTCCGACTGGGCGACAAACGCCAGCGGCAGCACCTGCACATGCCGCCAGCCCAGCAGCATCAAAAGCGGACCCCGGTCATCGTGTTCATCTCAGCGTGCACCACAGGCCAACTGCACTCTGGCCGTTTTGCTACCGTGGTGGAGGCTTCACAACAGGTTCGCAGGCCGCCTGCCCAGGGGCGTGTCAGGTGTCACCTGCAGTCGTGTTTATCTGTCAACGAGCAGTGACCAGTGAAGTGAGAGTCGGGAAACCGCTCGCCTGGGCGGCGTGCTTGGCAAAGGCGTCGCCCGCGCCGCGCGCCAGCTCCCGGCACAGCAGGCCGCCCAGCAGCCGCGCCGGCGCGTCCCCCGGCTCGGCGTACATCCCCGCCGCCTCGGCCGCCAGCTTGGCGACGCGGGCGTCGGGCGCGTGGCGGGCGGCCGCCGCCGCCGCCGCCGCGTCTGCGCGCTGCGCGGTGGCGCTGCGCTCGGCGCGGGCCGCCGACACCAGCGCCTGGGATGGTGCCGATTGGTGCGCAGTCAGCGGGTTTGATCAGGCGGGCGGGCGTGTGAGGGTGCAGGTACAAATTGTACTCCATTCCACAGGTGTCAGGGCATCCGTTCGGGTGCCTCATTGGCGACGCTGCGCTGTGCCTGGGCATTTAAACACACCAAATGCCTGCAGCGAACAACAGCAGATCATGGCGGTGCCACCTTGATGAGGGCGCCGGAGGAGGGGCGGACGTCAGGCCCCATGCGCAGCACCAGCTGGCCGACAAAGCGCGCGGCGCCCACCCGCGTGTTCACGCCCACCCCGTGCCGCACAATGCCCGCCAGCCGCGGCACCAGCGCCTCTGCACATTCAGTAAAGCCGGCGGTGGTGCAGATGTTCAAGACTGGATGATCAACCAGGGTGTCAGCATCCACACTGACAAAGTCGTCTGACACTGACGTCAAGCAAGTGTCGGCAAAACTACAGGGCTGGTATACCACCAAGGACTTCTGGTGAGCTGGTGGTTCTGTGGCGACTGCTGCGCATCGCAGGAAAAAGTTGAAAGGGACATGGACGCCCACCGAGCGCGGCGGCGTCCACGTAGGCGCTGGCGGCGTCCAGCGCCTCGCCCATGGGGCTGGCCCTGGCCGCGGAGAAGCGCGCGCCCTCCAGCCGCCCCGAGTCCAGCCCCAGCCGCCCCGCGTGCTGCTCGATGTAGTTCAGCCGGCTGTCCTGTGCGTCCGCAGACCACAGCCTGGTTGCTGCAAAGCTTGTCACCTGTGGAGCCTTTTGACCATGTATGTGGTGCATGGGTGTGAATGTATGGAGATCTGTCAAGGGACGTAGTGCAGATGTGAAAAGCAGCTGCTCAGGCGTCGCATCAAAGTGCTGCCTGCCAGGCCTGCCTGCATGCAGCAACAGCAGTCAGCACGACAGTCTCTGGCTTGGCCCAAGAAACTGGCAGCAGCCACCGCTGCCCGCTTGCGTACTCTGCAAACAGCAGCCCGATCAAACAACCCTCTAGCAGACAGCCGCAGGCCAGTGAGCCAGGTTCAAACCACACCTCCAGCGTGGACAGCGACTCCAGCAGCGAGGCGACCAGCAGCGGGAGGTGGGGCCGCACGGCGGCTGGCCCCGCGTGCCGCACCATCTGCGCCACCGTGTCCATCGCCAGGCCCGCCACCTCCGGCACAGCGCTGCCCAGGCCTTTGTCCAGCAGCAGGGGCAGGGCGACGGCGACGGCGGCGGCGGCGTCGCCCTCGGAGCTCTGCGCCCGGTCCGTCACCCGCAGCGTCAGACCCCGCAGCGCCCGCGCCAGCGTGACCGCCGCCGCCCGCACCTGGCGCAGCCCATTGGACAGTGTGGGCTCGGACGGCCAGCGGGAGGCGGCAGCTGCACTCTATGCAGAGGCAGCTGGGGCAGCAGGAGGACTTGCAGACTCCTGAGCCCGGCCCGTGAAGAGTGACGCACCGACTCCTTGACGTCGTCCAGCGCCCGCAGCGCCATGCCCCACATGTCCGGGAAGCGCTTCTGCACGTCCGGCCACCTCCTGCCCTGCAGGCCAGCAGGTCAGCGTCTCGGCACACGCCGAAACAACTGGACCGAGCTCTGCTGTCGTTTCGTGGACTTGTAAGTGGATGATCTCAACATACTCTTGCATTGCAGGCGGCTGCATCAGCTGGGCAGGGTGACCCGCACCTGCAGCAGGTCGGAGAGTCCCAGGGCTGCGGCCTCGCGGTTGCGCCACAGCCGGCCGCCCAGCTCACCCAGCAGCTCGCCTGAGTTCAACACCACAGGTGGACCGCAGCTTGCATCTGCCCTCGTTCTGCGGCCATGAGCTTTTCTGGAACTGGCATGCCCTTTGCCTTGCACATGTAGACAACAGTGCATTGTGTTTCAGGTTCCTATGCTGCATTCTGTGTCAGCTACTGCTCCATTACAGATATGATCTGGTGTGCCACCTGCGATGGCGTCCCAGTGGGCGTCCACGGCGGCCCGGGGCTCCGGCACCAGCGCCCGCCAGATGGCGCCCATCGCCTCGCGCACCCGCGGGTTGGGGTCGTACTGGTACCTGCGCGGCGTCAGCGGACAGCGGGAGGCGGGTCAAACCGAAGTCTGTGCAGCCGTCTGAAGCAGCGTCTGTGCAGGGCGGTCGAGCCGCCACCGTCTGCTGTACTGCAGGAGGCGACCAGCGGAGCGGCCGCCTGCCGCTTGTCATGCACCCTGCGCTCTGCGGCGTGCATTGAAACAGCTCCAGGTGCTGCTGGCGGCTGCACGCCAGATGCCACGTGTCATTGCCTTGTGGATGTGCGGCACCTGTACAGCTTGGGGATGAGCGGCGGCACGTAGGGCGCCAGCTGCTCGCCCGCCAGCTTGGCGATGGAGGCGAAGCCGAAGGCGGCGCCGCGGGAGGAGTTGAGCGCCGCCGCGTGGTTCGCCAGGTTCATGAACTGCAGGTGGCGCGCTGACTGTCTTGTTGTGCGTTGCCGACCCACAGCAGGCAGTGCACGCAGCAGCTGTGACGCCAGCACTGCTGTTGTAAGGCCAGCACACCCACCTTGTACACCAAGTCCGGCTGCCCCAGGTCGTTTGCAAGCCCTGCATCAGCGAGCAGTGACCCTGAGGTTGCAGAGACCAAGAATGGTAGCGATGCTGGCCACCTCTACGGGGACAGGAGGCAGACACCGAAATAGGGAACCACGTCAAGGCTTGCAACGGCCTTGACACCAGAAAGACGGCAATTTGGGCATGTTTCGCACCGCACAGCTCGCGGTAGGTGGTGAGCGCCCCGCCGCCGGGGGCCTGCGGCAGCGCGCCCTCCGCGAACACGCGCGTGTCGCCCTCCACCTTGACCGCCCGCCGCTTGCGGGGGCCGCCTGCCGGGGGGGACAGCCAGGCCTCGGATCCTATGCTTGTTGCTCGCGCTCTGGCCTGCTGGTCCTGCCTGACACGACCACTGCCAACATGCAGCACATAACTCAAGACACACACGCGGCGGGTGGAGTGATGCAGGAATCAGCGCCCTGATTGTGCAGGACTGGCTGCTGCCCACGAACGTTCTGACCTTGCAGGGTGCTGACCAGGCCGTCCAGCAGCTGCTTGCGCGCGGCGTCGTCGGACATGGCGTACACGGCGCTGATGCCGCGCGACGCCATCTCCTGCGTCACCTCGTTGGCATCGCCCAGCAGCCCGCTGAACGCCTCCTGCAGTGGTCATGGAGTGTTGCCACTCTGCGCCAGTGGGTTGCCGGTTACACAGGTTGCATCACTCACAAACGCTTTCAAGCTGTATTCAGGCAACCGGGCAGTCAAGCAGCAAGATGACTGTAACTGCAGATCTGGGTTGCCGCACAATGACTGCCTGCGAGCCGTGCTCTGTGCTGCTCTGACATGCCGCAATTGACGGCAGGCAGTCGCCATACAGACGGACCTGGATGTCGGGCAGGCGGGGCCGCAGCGCGGGGTGCCCGCCCGTGTAGCTCACCAGCGACAGGAGCGCGATGCACGCGCCGCAGCGCACCTGTCCAGGGTTCAAACCCAGCACCACCACGTGAGTGCTTTGCCACCTGCCGACTTGCGCCTGTGCAGCCTGCTGAGCTTGATACAGTTTGGCGTTGGTGTAGTCGCTGTGTTCGACATGACGCAGGAACAGGTGAGGGACCAGCTGCTCGCCTCTGCTCTGGCGTGGAAGATCAGCTCGTCCATGATCTTTGTCAGGATGCGCTGCCGCACGGCCGCCCTGGAGTCTTCACCCCCCGCCGCGCCGCCAGAAGCATCCTGCTCCATGGGCTGCGGGTGCGGGCCGCCGTCGGATGCCGCCGGCGCCGCCGCTGCGTCGCCGTCGGCGGCCGCCAGCCAGGCCACCAGGCCGCTGTAGTCGCTGCGCAGGATGGTGTCTGGCGTCACTGGCACGCCTGCGACAGCAGCAGCACGGGACGCTCCAGGACCATCTTCCGACTCGCACAAACCTAAGACTTCACAACGCTCAGCAGTCTGCAGTGCTGAAGAAGTCTTGCTGCCAACTGAAGCCGTGCTGTACAAGTTCTCCTGTTGTTTCATCACCAACGAGCAGGCAGCCCGTCGCAGCAACGTTGCGAGTTGCGCCGAGCAAATCAGCACATGGCAAAGCAGTCACCTCCGAACGCGAAGCACAGCGCCTCGCCCACAGCGAACTGCACCTCCTCCGCCTTGTGGGCGGACAGGCCGAACAGGCCGTCGACGGCGGCGGACAGCTGCGCGGCGCTGGGGGCGGACGACGCAAAATGCCCCAGGGCCGCCGCCGCCGAGACCACCACCTGCCGACACCACAGCGCTGCAGCGGTGACACATGCACATCGGTTCGAGGGTAAGTTGAGGGCTTCATACTGCAGACGATCATTAACCAGACATGCCTCACCTTGTTGTTACGGTCTTTGGTGAGGCCCACGATCCGCTGCAGGGTGCCCCACTGGGTGGCTTGCGCGGCTGCTGCGGTGCCGCCACCCGCACTCGCGGAAGCGGCTGGTGCGGCCGGCGCTGCATCGCTCGAGTCCATGGGCATGACGCCATTCGCAGGTGCTTCGGTTTTGGCTGGCCCCTGATCAGCACCACCGGCAGCGGCATCTGGCTCTGTGGGCTGTGCTGCGGTGCCTTCTGGCAGCGGCAGCGGTCCTCTGGACACATCAGAAAGATGCACTTGGAGCGCAGGCAGGACCTGCCTTCGGTTCACACACAAGCAACGCAGCGATGCCGCTCCACAGCAGGCGCACAGCAGCCAGCAGAGCGTATCGTGTGTGACGAGGGCGCACCGCAGGGCCGCATGCCCCAGGGCTGCCGCGGCCGCCGCCGCCAGCTGCGCGTCAGAGTCTGCCAGCGCTGCGAACAGCGCCGCGGCCGCATCGTGCTGGGCATCGGCACCGACCTCTGGGCGCCCTGCAAAAGGTTCCGGGTTTGTGAACATGAAACAGACGTCCTTGAACTGAGCATGGGTTCGCAGGCACCTGGAGGCATGTCGCAGGGTGCAACAACTAGGCATGCGGCCCTGCTGTGCGGGCATGCATCCGCAGTGCAGCAGCATGACTTGGTTTGATACATGAAAATCAGTGTCCTTGATGAGTGTGATCATTCACTTCACACCTGACATGGTCTGCGCCAGCACGTAGCCGGCCGCGGCCGTGGCGCCGTCGCGGTCCTCGAAGCGAGCGGGCTTCCGGGCCTTGCCGTCCGCCGCGGCGGCCGGCGCCAGGAACACGGCGGCCAGCTCCGGCAGCAGCTGCGCGACCGCGCCGCCCGGCTGCCCCTCCGCCGCGATGCCGCACAGCTTTGCGGCCGCCTCCCGCGCTGTACCAACAAGGCACCATGTTTTCAGCGGGGATGTTCACAACCCAGCACTGCGGCCGGCATCAAGCAGGCTCGCTGTGTTGCCTTACGAATGCCGGAACACATGTAGTCAGCAGAAGTGTGTCAGCACACCGAAGCGGGAGTCTATCACCGCACCAAGTAAAGAAGACCCAGTGTAAAAGGGCCGCACCAGCGGCGGCGGTGTGCGACAGGAAGCCCCGCAGCCAGGGCAGGCGGGCGCCGTAGCGGTCCGCGAACGCCCCAGGGTGGCCGCCCGCCGCCTCCAGCAGCACCTCCAGCGCGGCCAGCTGCAGCGCGGGCGTCGCGTCGCGCACCAGCGCATGCTCCAGCAGGCCTGCAAAGGCGTCAAAGTCCGCGCCCGCCGCCGCCTGCCCACCCGCGGCGCGCTGCTTCCAGCAGGTGCGCAGGAAGCCGAGCAGCGCCGACATGGCGCCGGGCGGCAGCGCCAGCGCCTCCCCGGCATCTGCTTTCATGCCCAGCCGCGGGTGGCGCGCGGTCACGAAGCTGAGCATGTCGCCCAGGGCTGGGTGCGCAGCGGGGGCGGCCGCCGCCGATGCGCCGGCGCCTGCGTCGGAGAATGTGACCTGCTGCTCACATGTGGCAGCCTGGGAAGCCAGCAGTTGCGGCGGGCTACAAAGCGCAGAGTTACAACGAGGAACACTTGGCACACCAACGAGTGACAGGTCCCAATACAAAGCCTGCGGCTTTCGGGCCAGTGGTCAACCGCAACCAAAGCATGGCTGCATGTCAGTCCACCTGCAGCAGCGGGCTTCGGGGGCCGCAGTGCGGCCCTGCCCGCCTCAGCCACCGCCAGCCTGGCGTCGCCGGCCGCCAGCACGCCGATGTAGCGCGCCGGCACATGGTCAAACGCGTACAGCTGCAGCCAGAAGCCCATGTCGCCTCACTCCAAAGCCGTTGCCATCACAGCAGGCGGCGCAAGACGACGCGCCAGATGCCACAGCCGCGGCACATGCTGACGCTGCTTCACAAGTTGGGAGCTTGAAGCCGCCAGCGCACGCGGACCTGGGTCGCCCAGTGCGCCGCCGCCAGCCGCTTGGCGTCCTCCGGCGCCGCGATGCTGTCCAGCAGCAGCGCCTCCACTCTCTGTGCATCCTCCCCTGCATCAGGACACCGCCGTTCTCACTACACACAGACGGCCCGCTGTCCGCTCGCGACGAGTCGCGACGCCGCATGTGAGTGCCGGTCACCTGTGCAGCCCTTGTACGCGGCCGCCAGGGCGCTGACGGCCTCCTGCACCGCCGCCCGCACGCCCGGCGGCTCGCTTGCCAGCGCCTGGGGTGTAAGGCGGGCACAAACAGGAATCTGCTGACATGATTTTGACAGCATGACGAACACGGTTGTGGTGCCGAAGGATGATGCACGAGCAAGTGTGACGGGCTCGAGACGCACCGCGCCCAGGTTGCAGGTGGCGACAACAACATTGGCACGAATCACCTGGAAGAAGCGTGCAGCGATGGTCACGTCCTTCGCCAGCAGCTGCGGGGTGCGCGAGGCCAGCTGCCCCACCGCCTGGTACGTGAAGGAGCGCAGCCCACGGCCCGCCACGTCGCTTGTGGACTCTGCGCTTTGCAGTGCATCACTGAGCATGTTAAACTCATCAGTGGCCGATTCGCTGGCACTGCTGAACTGAGGGTGCTTGCATGTCATGGCATCTTCAATCGGGGCTGGCGGCAGAAGCAGCCACATCACCACATTACAACACAGGAGCATGGCCGGCGCCAGCGCCTTCAGCACGACTGTGAGCGCTGAAGCTGCGAGCCCGCACCGGCGTCCAGCAGGCGCAGGAGGCCCTGCAGCACAACGGGCGCCATCGGCGCCAGCTGCGCGTCGGCCGCGTGCTTGAACACCCAGACAGCGTACTCCATGCCCGCCTGCTTCAGCCGCAGCGTGGTGTCCGCGCCGTACACGCACGCAAATATGACCTGCGAGCACGTGCTGCAGTGCTAAGGATGCGATGCCTTGCTTGTGCCCTGCATGGCGACACAGTTTCAAGGCGTTCCAGACTCAGCATCCGCGCATGGTGTATCGTGAGTACAGTTGCTTGCAACCGGCAGACATTAAGGTGTTGGCAGCTCAGCCGACCTGCAGCGTGTGGGGGAAGGCGTTGGCGGCGGCCAGGCTGCGGCAGAACAGGCCCATCAGCCTGACCTGCAGCGCCGGCGCCGCGGCCGCCACCGTGGCGTCTGTCGCCGGCGCCCCGGGGCTGCCGCTGCCCAGGAACAGCGCGAACAGCCGCTTCACCTGCAGCAGATCAGCACACGTGCATTGACACAGTCGGCCAGCGGTCGTAAGCGCAGCAGAGCGCTGAGCTGTGACATCTGGGCATCAGCATTGCTGTTGACCAACGCCACAGCCCCAGTGCTTAGGGCATCAAAGCACAGCACAGCGTGCCAGAGTGGCCTAGACCCTAAACCTGGCGCCCACCATGTCGGCATCCTCAAGGTCCACCGCCGGCTTGGAGGAGTCCACCCCGCAGCGCTTCCGCAGCAGCGCCTCCCCCCGCGCCGCGACACGGCCTGATGTGACGATCGAGCTACAATCCGGGGTATACCATGTGCAGCATTGCCCGACTGAGCAAGGAGGCAACAGATGACTGCATGGGCACAGGCTGCACACCAAGCCTTGTTGCTACATCGTATCTGCGAAGCCGATGTAAGCATTTAGCAGTACTTTCATCAACACGCACCGGCGGCGTCCGCGGAGTCGCAGGCGGCGACCAGGTAGTGCAGCAGCACCTGCGCCGGCGGCAGCGCGGCCGCGGCGCTGAAGTTGAGCACCGCCAGCCGCCGCAGCGTCAGCTCCTCCCCTGTGTGATGCCGTCCAGCCAGCTGCTGTGATGGACACTCCAACCGTGGCTCGGACTACGCGCAGTAGTGCCAAACAACATCGACTCTTTATCACATACGGATGGGTGTACCTTTTGGCGGCGCCTTCCCCTCAATACGCGGCAGGTCCGCGAGGGCCAGGCCCGGCGGCGGCAGCTGTGCGGGCTGCGACGCCGCCGCAGGCGCCCCCGCCGCCGCCGCCGTGACGGTCGGCGGGGGCGGCGGCCGCAGCAAGCCCGCCGCCCCAGCCGGCCCTGTGGCAGCCGGCCGCGGGGGCGGCGGCGTGACGGCCGGCGCGTACAGCAGCAGCTTCAGCGCAAAGTCCAGGAACGCTGCCGCGTCCGCGTCGCTGCTCAGGAAGGCGTACTTGGCGGCGAACGCCGCCTCGTCCTCTGGGCCGCCCGCGCGGGGGGCGGCGCTGCCGCCGAGGGGCGCGAGGCCCGCGAGTGCCAGCCGCAGGAGCATGTCGCGCTGCTGCGGCGGCTTGGCCGCCACGCCCTGCAGCAGCGCCGGCACCTGCGGTGGAGCAGCGATGGAGCGGCGTCGCGCACGGCCTGCAGGCGCCGGGTGCTCCAGACCACCAAGCACATGCAGATGCCCTTGTGCAGCATGCCGTCTCCAGCGGCATACGGTGTAGGTCAAAGCCCAGAGCAATGTTCGGGATGCACCACGGCCAGGCGGTCGTCAGGGGTGGCGCGTCCGAAGGCCATCTCGACGTACACCAGGGCGAAGTTGCGGGTCATGGGCGCCGCATTTGGCTTCTGGTGCAGCGCCACCAGCGCGCCCAGCGGCAGCCCGATGCCGGGGTGCCCCTTCACTCGTTTGTTGATGTGCGACAGCATCTCCAGCACCTGTTTCACCGCAAAACGTGTGCATGGACCTCTCATCGTTTTGCTGCATGGCAGCCGTGGTCAAGCATTTTGAGGTTTGCAGATGGTGTCAGCATTGCGAAGCGGCCGGGACCCGCCTTGCTGCGGGAGGCCTGGTGCGGCGAGCCGAGGCGCTCCAGCGCCAGGGGCAGCAGGCGCGCCAGCACCTGCGCTACATGCGCAGCCCGTCGAACCTACAGCACTGTGGGTCACGCACAGCGGGATGTGACTTGTGGCACGGGCATGACGCAGCCGACCGTGCCGTTGCACGAGCGGTGCACCCGTGATGCACCGCATTCGTTCCGGCAGCGTCCATGGA
Organism: Diplosphaera chodatii; assembly: GCA_032358165.1. NCBI lineage: Eukaryota > Viridiplantae > Chlorophyta > Trebouxiophyceae > Prasiolales > Stichococcaceae > Diplosphaera > Diplosphaera chodatii. The sequence goes on along the minus strand of JAALGY010000044.1, from coordinate 880,481 downwards.
ACTGTTTGGCAGGCAAGCACAACGCTCGGATCTTTCCAGCAGGCCAGCCTGCCTGTTGCAGCTTGTCTTCCTCCGTGAGCGCCAGGCGCGTCAGCACGCGGTCGAGCTCCGCCACCTCCTCCTGCTCCGAGGCTTGGGCCATGGTGTCGTGTGACAGCACGGATGGTGTCACGCCGTTTGCCAGGTCATGGTATGTGCTGTAGTGCGACAACTACGTGTCGCTGCACCCGAATTTGAGCAATCATGCCACCTGCATGCCGCGCAGCAGTGTGGCCCTGCAGTAAGCTGTCAGATGTGCCGATGAGTCCGCACGGACGTGTGACCATGTGACAACCAAAAGCAGATGCAGTCTGGACGTCCCTGGATGCATACACAAGCCCTGCTGATGTGTGCAGGTCCAAGAAATCTGGCCGCACCCTGCAGGATGCAACAATACGCCGTGTGTGCACCGAGTCAGGGGAGCTGCATCATCGTGCCACCAGCGCTTGCAGTAGCCGACGTGGTTATTGACGGGCCGCTCGCGTCTGTTGAACTCTAAACACCGCCTGATCTCGCAGACTCCTCTGCAGACTGCAGGCAGTGCACTTATCCAGCTTTCTCAGATGCAGACGACCAAATACGCTGCAACCTGCTAACAATACCGAGCAGCTGTTGGCTCGCGCTCTGTTGTCTGCCCCAGTATTGCCCAGCATGCTTCCGCATGGTGCTGCGCACGGATTGTCATGATCAGCACGCAGCATGCACAGCGGGTACAACACCCCAGCTGCTGTAGCGCTGGGCAAGTGAAGGAGCTTCAACTAACCGGTGCTCTGCGGCAACCTCACGGCGTCGCACCTACACAGCCGCGCCTGCGCTGCGGCATTTTGAAGTGCTGAGGGGCGCAAAAGCATCCTTGGAGGGCGTACAGCCTACCGCTTGAACGCCTGTTGAGGCGGCATCCTGCATGCCACTGCTGGCGGTGAGCCTGCGCTGCCACTGCTTTGTGGGTGGTGGGAAAGTGCGGCCTCCGGCACCCTGACATGCACATGATGTCCTTGACCATGCAACCTCAACTCCAGCCCACATCCGGTTCCAAAGACATGACTCACAGACGCCCCGCTGCTGACCCCCAGGTGGACAGGCTGGACCGCGTCAGGGGCGTGCGGCCCGCCCGCGCATCAGCACAGTGGACGCGGCCAGCGGCGCAGGCATGCGCATCCATTCCTGCTGGCAACAGGAGCCGTTTCTGAAGGGGAGAGCGGCCCTTTCATGATGCAGTAGCAGTTGTTCAATCTCCCGCAGGCGGCGCCCAAGGCCCGCAGCCGCCCCGGCCTCCGGCGCGCGCTGGTGTGCCTGGCCGCCGCGGGCCTGGCGCTGCTGGCGGCCGCGCTGGCGGCGCGGCTGCTGTGGCGCGGCGGCGCCGGCGGCGGCCGCGCCGGGGCGCTGGCGGACGGCGCCGGCGGAGGCGTCGCGGCGCTCGACGAGTGCCTGCTGGGCGGGCGCGCTGCCGGGCGGGAGCGCCTGTTCCTGTTTGTGGGTGCGTGTCGCGCTCCGTGAGATGGCACCAGGACGCCGGCGGGCAGCATGCGTCACGGGCCGCTGACGCGCTCTGGTGCACCTCCACCATGGCAGCGTGTCTGCTCGGTCTGCAGGCATCATATCGGCGCGCAACAACTGGAACCGGCGCGGCGCGGTGCGCGCCGCCTGGGCCGACGCCGCCCAGGTGACCACTTCTGCTTTGCAACAGTGGCGTCCAGCACCTCGAAAGGCTGCGCCGTGCATGCAGGATCTGCCCATGCGCCTTGCCCATGCCAGCGCCGCATCAGCCGGCTCATCGAGTTGTGGCCATCGCGCGACCGGGCTGCTGCAGGTGCCAGGGCAGTCAGCGGTGCGCTTCTTCGTGGCGTCCCAGGGGCCTGTGGACCCACCCGCAGGTCAGCTGGATTTGGGGAAAAGTGCTGACCCGCACGCTGACCACGCCACAAGATGACTGTCAAGATACAGACGCCATGCAGGCTATGCCATGGCCAGTCCAGTACAATCATTTGATACAGAAGCAGCCGACACCACAACCTGCCCTGCAGCGGCGGAGCTGGAGGCGCAGTCCGACTTCGTGTGGCTGGACGTGCCGAACCAGCAGAACTACCGCACCATCGGGGACTCCACCCTGAAGGTGTTCCAGCACGTGGTGGCCACCTACGACTTCAGCTTCGTCCTGAAGGTGGGCGCCGCTTTCCTGTCTGCAGCCGGTGGGCCGCATTCCTACACCACTGCTGCAGCTGGTGTGTCAAGGATGCTTGGCACTGCCTACTGCTGCTGTCCTGTGGCGGTCTGTTCTGTAGCAAGTATCCTCCAGGAACGCTGCTGCTGAGCCGGTGCTGTGTGCCGTCGCCACCGCAGACGGACGACGACAGCTTCGTGAACGTGCCGGCGCTGGCCGCCGTGCTGCGGAAGGCGTGCCGCAGCCCCGGCTGCCGGCGAGAGGCGCTGTACATGGGCTGCCAGGCGAGCCGTTGACCCTAAGCAATTGGGCGGCGCTATATCACCTGTTGGAAGCTCACCACCTGCCCGCTGTGTGGCCGGGTGTGCCAACCGCGGCATCTGAAGTTGCTGACATCCTGTGAAGGTGCTAAGTGCTGCTGCTTTGCCCCCAGGTGGAGCGCATCATCGTGACGCACGGCAAGCCGGAGCACCCGCACAACAGCGACGAGTTCTTCGCGCACACCGGGCTGCAGGAGTACCCCAAGTACATGGTCGGCGGCGGCTACGTCATCTCGGACGACGTCGCCAGGCGCGCGTCCGCACTGACTGTTGTGACGCTGATGCAAAGTGCGCATGGGTTGACACAGAGACTGGCCCTGGTCTCCCATGCATCTCATTCAATCACTCGTGTTCTCATGCCGTGCTGCTCCTGCTTCGGCAGTGGCTGGCAATGACGCGACTGCAGAGGCCGCGTTGCAGGTTATCTCCCTCAAAACCGGATGGCAGGTCCTGTGTCTGCTGGCCGTGGGCAGACTGCTGTCGGCGCCCTGCAGGATGCTGATCACGGCGCAGCAGACGGTGGGGCTGAAGCGGTACACGGTGGAGGACGCCACCTTCGGGTACTGGCTGCAGGCGTGGGACCTGCGCCACATCAACCAGACTCGCTTCAGGTGTGCCCTGTTTCACGAAAGCTGGAGGGATAGTGAACGAGTAGGAGCACGTCATGTGGCCACGAGAGCTCATCAGTCGACATGCTGTGAATGGCACAGACTCTGGCGCTCCTCTGGCACTTTTATTTTTGAGGCAGCAGCAGCAGCTGTGTTCAGCCTAGCGCATGTTTGTTCAGGACCATTGCGGACGAGTGCTGCTTCGAGCCGCCGCCGTCGCCGGGCGTCATCAACTACAAGCTGCACGGCTGGGTGGAGCGGGACCTGTGCAGCGCAAAACCCTGGCTGGTGCTGCACAAGGTGCGCATTGGTCGAGTCCTCAGTCATCACCTGTCAACCTGAGCGCGAGTCAACAGGACAGCGACGTTGACGCACGCTCCTGAGGCTCATCCCTTCTGCAGCAGTTGGGTATTTGGGTAGTTGGGCGCCTGCAGGTGGTTGAGACGGAGCAGATGATGTTCCTGGGGGACAGGGTGCGGAACTGCACCGCGACTTTGGCGGCGAAGACGAAGGGGAAGTCGAAAGCAGCATCTGCAGCGCTGCCAGCAGGAGGCGGCGCGGCAGCGAAGACCTGACGCTCAGCTCGGGCGGCGGTGCGCATGTGCCGGGGATCTGGGGCCGCACAGCTGTTGTCCTGGATGCTGGAGGGTTGGCAGGCGCGATTGTACACACCGCCCAGGATAGTACGTACAGACGTTCAATGGGACACGAAGCCGGAAGTGAAGGATTCAAATCTCTTTGTACATGTAAATCCCTGAGACGGTCCAACCCATGTAGCGCGACAGCATCCATTGCAACCATTGCAACCATTGCTGTGAATCATTCGTGTACAAAGGCAGCATCCCATAACACTCTGAGGTAGGCTACCGTACATGCGGGTTGCTGCAAGACATGCCGTGAATGTAGGTGCATGCAGTTGGTTCAGTACTTCGCCATGTCAGAGGTAGTCAGCATGGCACCAAGAGGCGCTCGGGGGCAGCTGCACGACTGTGGTGGCACCACAGGAGCCTGTCGGCCGTTCGCACTTGCTGCCAAGCATCGGCTGCTCTGCGTCCGGGCCCGCCTCAAAGGAGATCCCTACGTGCCCCACCACACACTGCAAGGATGCGCTGCATGTACACCAGCTGCGCCAGAGTCGGTGCCGCTTTCCGGCACCCGTGCTGAATGACGCTGCCAATCACCCATCGCTGCCAACGCGCAGTAGCCGCCGCGATCACACGCAGTCCCTCCAGGCCCAGGCGTGCCCGTCCAGGTACTCCTGGGTGGCCGAGCGCAGCCCCAGGTTGGGCCGCACCTGCGCCTCCGTGCACGGCTCGCGCGTGACCGGGTCGAACTTGCCCACCTGCAGTGATAGGCGCACGATCGAGCTGGCGGCATGGCTTGCAGGGCTTGTGGGCTTGCTGCCGAGCAGCAGGGTCATCATTTGTTTTAAGCAGCACCTTCGAGCATCCCAGCATGGCGTGCAGAGTTTAGAAAGGCTGGCACGACGAGCATGCAGTTACGGTTGCGACGTTCAAAACGCCGCAGCTGTGCTCACGCTTTTGAGGTGGTTGAGCAACGCCGAGCGCTCATACGAGAGTCCTGACGGCGTGGTGGCGGGTTCCCGGAAGGGCTCCAGCGTCAGACGGCACGCAAAGGCGTTGCTGAACTCGCCTGCAGGTTTCAAGACAGCGCTGGGTGCAGGGTGCAGTCGACAAGTGCGGTGGCAGGAGCCCACCACTGCGCACAAGTAAGACAGCTGCATGCACTTGCAGCCTGAGGCGCCAAAGGGACCGCACTGCATGTTTGACCGGGCGTGGCCGTGCGCACCAGGGGTGTCGCGTTCTGAGGCATCTGCAAACAGGCGCTCCAGGGCTGCCTTCTCGCAGCTCTGCCGCTCCAGCAGGTCTGCCGTGGCTGTGGTCTGCAGCGTTGAACCGAGTGCACGAGTCAGGAGACTGATGGCCATCACCACTGGAACCCGAACATCGTGAGCTGAGGTCTCATCAGGCCCAGCAGCCGAGAACAGGTGCACATGTCCACATGTTTTGCAAGCTGTGCGCACAGCGCCGATCTGCTGAGGCGCAGCCATGGCGGTGGCGGTGACGGGATGCCATACACCGAGACGCACCTGGCAGTCCTCACGCTCCGCGAGCTGCAGGGCGCCCAGCGCCGCGTCCAGCCGCTTCCGGAGCGCCCGGCGCTCTGCGGTGCGCTGCGCCGACTCATCCTCCCAGGCGCGGTACTTTGCGCCCGCCAGCTGTACATGCGACGGGAGGACTGTGAGGATGACAAGCTTCACAGATACCCAAGTCAGTCCATAGTCCCCACACGAGCCCTTGGCAGCTGCAGTTCACGCCGTACAAACAGCAAGCTCGCCTCGCAGGCATGTTGTGTGCACATGCGGCTGAGTAATCCAGTGTTGATAGCGGGCGAGAATCTGTAGACCATGATATTCAGGGCGACACACCTCGCGCCATATCTCATCCTTGATGCTGTCGCCGCTGCTGCGTGCCAGCTCCAGGGCCTAAATGCAGGAACAAAACAGACATGAGGATGTACTGTGAGAATCAAGGCAGGGTGTGCCATCAGGGCGGGTTTGTCTTTCAAACTGGAAAGCACTGACCTTGGTCAGGTGCTGGATGGCTTCATGCAAGTCGCCGGTCTCTCTGAGCGCAAAGCCGAGGTAGTAATGCCCCTGGAGCAGCAGAGGACCCGTCTTTTCAAATCAGCCCACAGTGGGGAAGCCGAAGCAGCCTGCAGCTTATGCTCGCTTGACGCTGATCATAACTTGCCCTACCGTCAGCTGCATACACGCATCGTCAACTACAGCTTGCAATGCACACTGCCGTGAGCAGCCAGCGACTGGGCACCTTCATGCAGTCGGCGTCCAGCGCGAGCGCCGCGCGGCTGTCCTCCGTGACCTTCAGCCAGTCGCCGCGCTTCTTGTGGCAGAACGCCCGGTTGGTCAGGAGCGCTGCACCAACGTATGAGCACCTCAGTGCTGTGCGATCAAGCATGCTTCTGACTGGTGGCTTGCTGACCGTGATGACCAGGTGCAGGGCAACTGCACAGCATCAGTCCGGTATGAGCAGCTAAGAGGACATGCGCGTCACCTGGCATCGGGTTTAGGGTCAGCGCCTCTGTGTATCGCTGCAGCGGAGAGACATCGACGTTCGTCAGCCCCAGAAGCGACTGTCAGACATCATGCAGGCAGCACCGGGCATGCTGGATATCGCAGGTGTGCTGAAGGCTGTAGCAGTGACGGACATCATGGAGACGCGCCTCGAGCGCCGCGCCGTACTTCCCCTTCTGGAACATCTGGTTGCCCTCCAGCCGCAGCCGGTTCGCCGCCGCCTTGTCGCTCTCCGACGGCGGCATGACGGTGTGCCGCTGCCACGAGTCGCACGGCCGCACGCCGCTGCGTGCCTTGGAGTGACCTTTGCCCATCACTCCCGCGTCAGCGGCATCGCCGCCGCCGCCGCCGCAGCACCCCGCCAGCCGCTGCGCGAGGCTCGGGCGACTGGGCCCCGCCAGCGCCCCAAGCTTATTGCGTTTGTTCGACTACGGCAATGGGCAGTTGGCAGAAGGTGTCTTGTAAGGAAGCAGGCTGGCAGCACTGCAAAAGGGCGAGGTATCGGCGTGAAGTCCCTGAACAACCACGCAGGTATGCAGCGCCTTGTCGTTGGTAGCGACGCTGGATGCAACCGGCTCTGTTTAGCAGCCAGCTGTGCTTCGGCACGAGTGCACCCAAGAATTTGTGCATGGATGACGTGATTGGGAGCGAAAGGAACCTGGCACCAGACGGGGCCCGATCAGTGTACAGACGGGCGTGCCGGTCAGCTTCCCGCCCTTTGCCGGGAAGATGCCACAGAAAGATTTCGGGGTGGATGGTCTGGCTTCGTGCGGGTGCTCCGGCAATTCTCGCGCCTGATCCAGCACCGCAGCAGCCCGCAACCAGCAACAATGGCAGTCACCATGATGATGTCCCAGCAGACGCGCCCCCTGGCGGTGGCCAGCCCCAGCAGGGCGGCCAGCCGTGCGGTGGTGCCCGCAGTGTTCGGCGTCCAGAGGCCGTCGCTGCGCGTGCAGAGCCCGGCTCGCCGCCAGCAGATCGTGGCAGCCACCTCCGGCCAGAGCGAGGTTGAGGAGACACAGGTCGACATCGAGAAGATCGTGGACGACCTGAAGGAGCGGTGGGAGAACACCAACAACAAGACGTCGGTGGTGCTGTACGCCGTCGGCGCTGTTGTGGCGCTGTGGCTGACGTCCACCGTCGTGGGCGCCGTCAACAATGTGCCGCTGCTGCCGAAGCTGCTGGAGCTGGTCGGCCTGGGCTACTCTGCGTGGTTCACCTACCGCTACCTGCTGTTCAAGTCCAGCCGGGAGGAGCTCATCGAGGACGTTGAGGAGCTGAAGAAGAAGATCACTGGCGCTGTGGAGGACGCTTGAGCATCTGCTTTTGCGGCACACCCAGCAGTTTTGGGGGCAGGCAGTGGTGGGATGTTCAGCAACTTGTTTTCTGGCCGAAAATCACCACCATTCATGATCGAGTCTCTCGAGCTGGGCACATGGCAGTCTATGTGGAGGCGCTGGCAGCAGTGTGCCTTGCTCATGGTGCTGATGCTGCTGTAGCGTGACGACCAGACCAGTTGCACAGAAGCCCAGATGTAGTGCACTGTGCTGTCCCTCGGTTGCTGTGCTTGCGGTCCACCCCACATTATGATATGCGCGCAGCACGTAGTCAACAATGAGTGCGCTACTCACAATCCAGAGCAGCATGCACGACCTCAACACACCGGATTAGTCAGGAATACCGTGCACTGTCCATGACTGTAGTGGTCTTAGGATCGTACATTCATGCCTGCGTCGCTGGTATATCTCGTGACGCGACAGTACCCGTGCATCTTCACAACAACAGCCATACATACCGTACAGAATGACAATATCAGACGAAGGCTGAGTCGTTTTGCGCCAGACAGCCGCTCACGGATCAATATGCAGTATCTTCTGTCCTGTCTGTGAGCATCCACCGATGTATTGATAGACAATCAGATCGGTCTCTGATTGACTGGTCCGCATCGGTAGGTCCCTGGCTGGATCAAGTCTGAGAGCGCTGAGCATGCTGCCCGCGAGTGTGACTTTCGTATCGCAGCGAGCCACGGCGCGCGTCACCAGTGGCTTTCGCGCGACGAGGTCTGAGGATCTGATCATCTACATGATATCACCCAAACTGTTCAGCGCCGGGCACGCGGGTACGGCATGTTTTAGCTGCTGTAGATCTTTGTTGAACATGGTGCTGAATAAGTAACTGTCGTGATGACAGGCAGCATCAAACAGACTTTGGCAAGTGGCAGCTCGCACAGCGGCTGCACACAAGGCGCAGTGCGAGCCGCGGCTCCTCAGCGCTACCATCAGCAGGGCGCCGCGCACGCATCATGGGAGGTACAAACTCCGGTGTCGACGCTGGAGGCAGCAAACCAGCAGATGCAAGGCCAGAAGACCTCATGGGCCAACCCTTGATCTTTGGTGAGCCAAAGTATCGACATTTGAGAAACACGCCGGCCCAAGTGGCAAGCGGCACTCCCATTGGTATAACAGGAGCCCAAGCTGCAACTGCACGGCACGTGCAGGCCCACCAGTTGAGAGTCAGGCGGCGGAGTCCACACAGACGCTGCTGGTGCTGCTGCCGGGGGCGCTGATCCCTGCGGAGGAGTACAGGGCGCTTGCTGAGGCACTGCAGGTAGGCTGAGGGTTTGGGTGCATCAGCGGCAAGGACATGTGCGCGTTGCTGGTGCCAGCAGTGGCTCATGTATGTGGCATGCAGACGAAGACAGGGAGGCTCTGGGATGTGCAGTTGCGTGTTCTTTTGTGCAGGCAGTCATTGGCGTCCGTGTACGGCTCACAGTCGTTGTTGTGGACATCAATTGGAGAGCTGCTGGGTTCAACCCGATGGTGACCAGCAAGGAGTTTGTGGCAGCGGCTGTGGACGGGGCCATTGCAGCTGCTGCTGAACACATCCAGCTCCAAAAGTCACCCAGCGGTCAGTCGAGTTCCCCCCCTTAGCACATGGTGCTTGCCATGGTGGCCTGCCGCAGTTTGTCCCACGTCAGCTGCAGTCCACCTCGGGTTGCAGCAGCAGTCTGACGGCACACGAGTACATGCCACAGTGAGCCGTACCGAAAATGCCACTGGGGCTGCCTGCAGGCCGCCAGGAGGAGGTGTTTGTGGCGGGGCACAGCCTGATGGGTGTGGCGGCGGTGCGGTATGCCCTGGAGCAGGCCGGCGGGCTGGTGCTGCTGGGCGGCGCCATGCTGCCGGCGACGTCCGGACTGCTTCCTACCGCTCGCACCTGGTGGGCTGCACAGGCTGCACTTGCACGCCTGTCTGATGCCGCATGCGACCTCGCGCCTGCCCCAATTGGGATGGGGGACCCAGTTCACTCGTCAGAAGCTCCTGACTGTGTGCGGCTGCCGACCGTACCAGCATGCACACCTGCAGTTTCAACATACCAAATGATACAACAACCATTGGTGCGCAGGACGCGGCCAATCCTGCAGGTTTCCGCGGAGTTGGACGGCAAGCAGTACCTCAGCAAGCAGACCTTCTCCGTGCTCACCGCCGCCGAATCCGCCGCCAAGCTGGGACTCCGTCATGCTGCAACCTTCCAGCCAGCCATCGTGCTTTCGGGTATGTGCCTGCACACAGCCCAGGGCTTCCCACTAGTCGTTGATGCAGCCCTTCTTGGCTGGATCACCACAGAGTGACTCACCTCAAAATAGTGATCAGCATCATGCCGTCAGCACTGCATCCAACATGTGGTAGCGTCTGTTGTGAGACATGTGACCATTCCCTGCATTTGCAGGTGTGAACCACTCGCAGTTTGCGGGTGGTGAGGAGATCAAGCTGGCACCAGATGCGCCGCCGCTGGACCTGCAGCCAGACGTCAGCCAAGGCGAAGCTGTGCAGCAGGTACGCAGCCATTTCACGTTGCTGTCAAGGTTGGACCCCACATGTGATTTGAGCACGGTAGCCATGCTGGGCTTCTTCGACCGTGTGCTTGCTGCCGCTGCGGCCATGGCCTTTCTGCATCGTTGTTTTTGCCCGTGAGACAGGCCACAGGCTTGATGACTTCACAGTCTACCCACTGCTTGCAGACAGCGGAGTTGCTGGCGAACTTTCTGGTCGTCCACCGCAGCCGCAGCGCCGAGGATGTGGACCCAGCGGCAGATGCGCTCGTCCAATGGCAGCTCGAGTCGGCGGCCCTCGTGGACGCCTTCCTCACTGCACTGGGTGTGCAGTTCCTCCTGAGCTTGCAGGCTGCAGTTGCACCGAGGAGCACCAGGCAACTGTCTGCACTGGGTGGGCAGTGATCTGCAACACGTGATCTGGGCATTTGTGTAACCATCAACCCTCCTGATGCACGGTCTTGGGCTCCATACTGCCCGTGTCCAGCGGGGGTCATCAAGGTCGTCACCACTCGGCCTCTGAGCTCCTGGCGCTGCCTGCAGGCCGCGGCAGCCCGGCAGCAGCGCTGCAGGAGCTGCAGGGGGACCCACACTCGCCGGACCCTCAGGCCGCGGTCGATGCTAACATCATCCCGGGCGGCTGCGGCGGCGAGGTGCTGCGGGACGACGAGCAGTCCAGGTGCGCTGCTGGCACCGCCCCGTTGGCAACATATATACACGTTGATGTGCTGGGCTGACGGCAGCCCACATGCCTGATGTCACACCCACACATCATGCATGCGCAGGCCCCATGCCGTGCTGCCATCTGTCTGCACAAGCGGCTGCGGGGGTGCCACTCGCACCACCTGGCAGCCCTGTATGAGCAGTTCGTATGCTGCCACATGCTTCACCTGCCCGGCTGACAAGGGATGGGCCTACGAGGGACGCCCGCCGCGGGCTGAGGCCAACACAGCTCAGGCAGGCAGGTGGCGGTGTCGGTGAGCAGGACACTGAGGACAGCGCATGCGGCGCAGGCGCTGGCTGGCGCACCCTGGGGAGCTGGCGGCCGCCGAGGCGTTTGCGGCGGAGGTGCAGCGGGGCGCGGTGCCAGACGGCCTGCGTGACCGTGTGGTGGTGGCGGCGACGGCGCACACGGACGAGACGACGTTCCTGTACAACCAGCCCACCATCGACGCGCTGCCTGGTGATAATCTCCCCTGAGATACTTGACCGCCGAGGTGCCAGCATGCCTGGACCCACAGTAGTGGACCATATTGCTGCATGTTGTTGCAACCAGCAGCTGTCCCACCGCAAGGGTGGCCAGTGCAAGCGCATGCCGCTTTGCTGTTCTCGAGGGTCGGCACCATGCACGACTGCCGTCGCAACCCAAAGCCGCACAGCACCACCGCACATCAGCTGCAGGTGCCAGCAGTCAGTGGCGCCGGCCCTTCAGGGCTGCCGGCACACCTACAAGAGCTCATCAGCACACCGTACCGACTGTTGTTCGCCTGCTAGAACTCAGAGCCGTCGTCCGCTGCCAGCAGGCGGCAGGGTGCTGGTGCACGTGCACGTCCACCTGTGGCGCCACGCGCTGGAGACCCGGGAGCGCATCCAGCCCGCAGTCGCGCCCGAGTACGCGATCAAGCTGCGCACTGCGTCGGCCATCTGCAGGGTGGGTATCGCGACCTCTTGGTGCTCAGTTCTGTGCCGGAAACCGAGCATGCTCAGCGTCTTGCTGATGTGCATGCAGCAAGGCAACAGTGTTGGATCAGGGCAGTGGGTGAAGGCGCCGTGTGCAGACCGCCTTGCTGAACGAAACCGCCGACTGTGTCATCGAGCTGGCAGGACACTGCACCGTGCCTATGGTCTCAGGCGCAGCAGTAAGGGCTGCAGCCTTTCGAGGGTGGATGTGCACACCGTACAGGCCCTCGGGGAGGATGACGAGGCGGAACGGCAGACGAGCTCCCACATCAGCGGCCAGAAGACCAACGAAGCCACCTTTGAGGTACCGAGCCCAGCTACTGTGTTGAGCAACCGGCCCGCCCACATGTGCACCCCCCTTTGCATTGGTGCTGGTGTGCATGTGGCCTGCTTGGGTCGGCACAGCGTCGGGTGCGCATCTAGCATCCAGCAGCGCCGGTTGGCATCATTGTCACACACGTTCTACTGCTCAGATGCCAGGCTGCCCTGACGTGCTGCCGTGCAGGAGGCGCTGCGGCTGGTGACGCCGGCGGTGCGGGAGCGCTACCAGCGGCGCGGCAAGCAGGCCGGCTTTGGCGCCGACGTGTCGGACGCGGCGTCGCCCATGGTGTGGGTGCAGCAGCAGCGCGTGCGCTTCCAGGATGCCAGCGAGCGGGAGACCCTGGTGAGTAAGGAGCATAATTGGGTTCCTCTCCCTATTCCCTATTTGCTGAAGCGCTCCGTAGATGGAACACACGTGAAGAGCGAAATGAAATGACAGGGATGTGGTTGTGTTGTTCGCAGATCACGTCCCCAACCGTCAACACACAGAAGGATGGCGAACCAGTCCCAAAGCTCGACAGCTACAGCCGGGGCGGAGGCCGCTTTGCTGGCAACCACTACATCAAGGTGGCCTTCTAAGTTGCTGGCCAGTGATCTGTCCACAGTATGCTGTTCTTTCAGCTCAACTGCTGCACTGGCACCTCTGCAAAATGCCTCTGTTACAGGCTGACCAGAGCCTGGGGATGTGGGGAGCTTGGTACCAAGTCAGGCCTGAAACACACTGCCAAATTGTGCATGTCCTCTGCAGGTGGTGTCGCTTGCTCGAGCTGTGGAGTGGCTGATGACAGATACTCTGCGGCCTGCGAAACTGCAGTGACACAGGCTGGCCAGCGATGGGATACTCCACATGTCTGCCTCGCGGGCGGGGGCACCCACTGCATCTCAGGACTACCGTATCAACCTGGCGGGTCACGCAGTCACAAGTGGTAGCATGAGGGGCTTCGACGAGCACTGCAGAACCTGGCGTTGACTTCACCCCAATGCAGTGGCGGTAGCATCAAGTATGAGAGCTGGAAGAGTGCCATGGACAATGACCAATACTGTGGGCGCATATTGCATGCCACCTTCTGTCACACTGGAACCAGGGTTTTGCCGCCGCTGGTCCGCCAAACCAGCACTGGCGACCGGTCGCTCACAAGTCTTGCCGGCCTACAGCGCGCAGAATCAGTACAGTGGGGCAGGACGGTTACTCAAATCGTTTCAGCTGAAGCAAGGCGCCAAGTGCATTTTGTTTTGACATTTGCAGCGGTTCAAGCGTAGGCCGCATTGCGAGGTGCGCGCTTCGATGTACAAACCTGCGCCTGCCTTCTTGCAGATGCACGCCCGCTGTACATATGCGATTCTTTCCGCTCAGTAGTACTGTGCGATCTTTCGAGACGAGTGATCAGACATGTTGCAGCTTGCAGCTTCAGCACGTTCAAAACCATGTGCATGCTTGCATGCCGTTCAGCTACTGGTACATTCGCCTGCATACGCCTTCACTGCTCTTCCGTGTCACATGCAAGCGGGCAATGGGCGGCAAATGTTGAGCTCCTGCAGTATTGTTCAGAACTGCCTGCTTGCACGCCGTGCCGTGACGCGTCGCGTCATGCAAGCTGGAAAGACTGTCGCAGAGGCCACCTGAGACCTGATTGTCAATAGATGTCGTCGGTATACAGCACCGAGGTTGTTCTTGCGCAATCAAGTGCACTGCGCATCCGCAGGTTGCAAGCACCTGGCGCTCTCACTTGCACATGCGCCTGGGGTCAGCGATCCGGCAGATCTAGCTGCTGGACGTCGCAGCAGCCACGCAGTCGCGGCTTGGCGCTACACGTGGCATGGCCGCCGCCGAGCAGCAGAAGTGGAACGCCGCGGCGCTCGCTTCGGTGCCGATGGCGAATGGCGTCAGCGGCGCACACCTGCCCCCAGCACAGGTAGCCCCTGCTGACCACTGCTTCAGACACAGCCTGACTTGCCGCCCCAACGCCGCGGATCAGATTGTCATCTGCTGCGCTGCAGATCGGTTGGTTGTCTGGTGCCATGGCCCAGCGGCGACCATGCATGCTCAATAATGCATCACCACCTGCGAGGACACCGCAGCACTGGGCACGATGGTGTGCAGACGTCGCCACACGTTGCTGTACGTGCAGGCGTTGGTGGGGAGTCCGGTGACATCTGGCGCTGCAGCGGTCGCGTCTGGGACGCCGCATGCCAACGGCCTCGTGCCGAGCGCCCCTCCGCAGCCAGCAGCCGCAGGTCACACAGCAGCAGGAGAGCCTGGAGCGCCTACCCGGGCGGCGGATGCAGCGGCAGCTGGCGCGGCGGTGACAGAGGAGAGCTGCGCCCGCGCCCGACTCTGGCACGGCCCGGTGCGTCTGTCCCTGCTCAAGTACAACACCCACACATGTCATCCTGCAAACGCATCAGATGGTCGGCATCCTGGTCCCACCTGCATCTGCAGCCACAAACAGGATAGCAAAACGCCTTGATGTTGCTGCATCCTTCCACTTCTGAACCCTTCTGCAGGTGCTGGGCTCCTGGCAGTCAGTCAATCGTGTGCATGCGTCGGCCATCTGCAGGGACAGGGCAGCGTGCGTCCCGAGCGGCTGCAGTGCGCGGCGTACGGCGGCCCCGTCATCGCCAACGGCGACGGCACCGTGGCCAACTGGCTGGGCCTGCACGGGTGGCAGCCGGTGCGGGCCGCCGGCGCGAAGCGGCAGGCGAGTGCCTGTATAATGCAGCGGTGGACGAATCCCGCCTGGCGCTGTTGATGCACTGCACTAGTTGCACACAAGCTGCTGTAATGCAATTGCGGTGCAGACATGCCCCCCAAGTTCCTGAGCATAGCTTGCACCAAGGACACCTGCAGCGTGCTGGCAGCAGCAGGGAATGACACCCAGTGGGGCGCAGCGCCAGCGTCGGCGGCATGTGTGTTGTGAACCCCCTGCGTCGCCGTTGCAACCCGTTCATGCCGAGCCTGCTGCTGCAGGGGCAGCAGCAGCAGGGCGGCCGCTCGCGGAGGGACCGCGGCAGCAGGAAGCGGGACTGGGACGCGAGCGACGTCTCCTACTCCGGCTCCGACTCAGAGGTGGGACCCCAGGCGCGGCACGCCGTATGGTATGGCTGCTGCTCATGCTGGATGCGCACGCGCTGCGGCGAGCTACAGCCGCCGCTCAGCGGGCGTCAAAGCCTTTGCTGTGGACAGAATCACACATGCACACATTCATGTCCGCTCGACAGGAGTCGGACGTCAGCAGCGTGCCCAGCGAGCGGGGGGGCAGGGGGGCCAAGCAGGACGGGGCGGCGACGCCGGACCCCGAGCGCCCCGAGCTGAACCCCAGCGACGAGGACTCGGAGTACGAGGCCATGCGCAGGTGGGCTGACTGTCAGACCTGCTTCTCGGCGCGAGACGCGCACACGGACAGCTCTCCGCCTCCACAACCGCAGCACACTTGCTCCTCACACCCGATGGCCATCCCTGCAGAGGCATGGTCCCCGTACGGAGGTCCACAGCCAGCCTTCGCGGTGCACATGCTGGGCAGGGCAGGCTCTGTCAGCTGCGCGTGTGTGTGCATGCAGGGCGAAGGAGAGGCGCGTGACCGGCCGCGGCCGCCGCGTGGCGGCGCGCAGCCGGGAGACGCCGTCGCCCGTGCAGGCGCGGCCGGCACGCAAGCGGCCGCGGCCCGCGCCAAAGCAGCCGCGGCAAGCCAAGGGTGCCGGGCAGCTCGGCGGCGCCACCGCCGGCGCTGCGCCAGACGCACCGGCGGCAGTTCCGCAGCCGGCTGCCGGCGCCCAGCCCGCCGCGCAGCCAGCAGCGCCCAGTGGTTCATCGGCCCCACGGGGGCAGCTGCAGCCGGCAGTGACGGCGGCTGCAGCGGACCTGCCGGCGGCACCGGGCATGGCGGATGCGGCGCCGGAGGCCGCCTCGCGGCTGCAGTCTGAGGCGGAGGAGACGCAGGAAGCAGAGGAGGACGAGGAGGAGGAAGCAGAGGAGGAAGATGAGCCGCAGCCCGAGCCAGTTGGTGAGCTTTTTGACAACACAGTGTACAGGAACTTGCGCTGCTGTGTGTCATCTGCGTGCTGGGGTCCACAGCTGCTGTCAGCAGGAGGCGGCGGTGCACTTGCATCTGCCCGTGATGCAAGAAGGCAGTGCCGGGCCTTGTAAGCTCGTGTTGTGGACCTGACGCGGACCCGACGCAACGACGATGCCGCCGCTGGAACTCAGCGCAACGCATGGCTGCCTGCAGTGTTGGAGCGAGCACTCACCGACGAGCGGAAGCAGGCGGAGCGGGCGGCGGTGCGCTCGTCGCCCGACTTTGCCGTCGTCCTCGACTTCCTGCAGGTGCGCAGCCCGGGCACCTCGTGACCCGCGCGTGCCCCGCGTGCAAGCCAGTGAGACCGGCCCGCTGCAGCGGCTGCCCGCAGGATGCTCGGTAGTTGACTTGCACCAGCAGGCGCCTCCTGCAGCGTTTGCAAATGCCGCAATAGCTGGCCTTCAGACGGCGCGTCTTCAACAGACCTTGCGGGACGGCTGCGGCGGCATTGCCCCCTGCGCACGCACTTCCTCAGCACGTCAGGTGTTTGAACAGCCCTCGCGTGGCCCAGGTGTTCCGGGAGCTGCTGCGGCTGGGGCGCCGCTTCGGCGCCGCCGAGCTGGAGTCCGTCATCGTGGCGTCGCCGGGGGACGACGGCCTACTGCCCGAGATCCACATGGTGCGGCAGCCTGCACCGAAATCACAGTATACACGCCGTCATGTGCGTCGGCCTGGACCCACGAGTCGCGGCTGGAGCTCCAGGGTGCGGCGCCACCCCGCCCTGCAGGACCTGCTGCGGGGCATGAACCAGCGCATCCTGGTGGACAACTCCAGCTGGGCGCGCCACGTCGCGCGGCGCCTGCTGGAGCACTGGCGCGAGCGCGCCATCTGGAAGTTCTCCGACCCGCCCTTCCTGGTCGCGAAGGACGAGGACGCCGCGGTGGTCTACTCCCAGCTGCCGTCGCTCGCCAGGTGCTCCATTACAAAAATCTGTTATTGAAAAGTTAGAAATTGATTAAAACAGTATATTTGATTACCCTACCCCTGTCCTGCTCCAACGGATGCTGCCTGGCAGGTGCGTGAAGAGCCCTGCCTTGCTGGCGCCCCTCCAAGCACCAAGCGTGGCAACCTGGCAAAACTCTGCTGCTGCGAGGCGTCCGTCACCTGCTCCAGTGCACAGCATGCCGTGGGCGTGCCGGCAAGCGCCGACATCGTCATGGGACCATCAAACAGCTGCGTCATCAGACACGCGCGGCTGCAGCAACGTCGCCTGGGCTTTGCTGCTGCAGGGTGGCTGCCCTGAAGGCGCTGTGCGAGATGCGGCTGGACAAGGACGACCTCAGGGGGGCCATAGACGTGGCCGCGGGGCCTCGGCGGCGCCTCAAGAAGGGCGAGGTCGACGACTCGGCCACCCTGGACGACTTCCGGCGGGCCCCCCTGGGGCAGGACGCCGCCGGCCGCACCTACTGGCTCCACGACTTCTTCGACACCACAGGTGCTGCTGGCGTATGTGCGACGCATGGCTGCTGCGACCTCTTGACACCTCTGTCGCACCAGCGGTGGCGCCTCAAATTCGTGATGTCAGTGGCCTGTACGTCAGGCAGGTCACCAGGACAGGCTGGCGACCACCCAGCTGCCGTGGACTTTGTAGCCCCTGTGCTGTTGGGCTCCAGACGTCCGGTGATGTCGAGAGTGGCATGGTCCAACGCTGCAGGCCTGCGGCTGTACCGGGAAGCCCCAGCCGGCGGCGCGGTACCGGAGGACTCGAAGGACACCGCGCAGCCGCAGCCGTCCGACTCAGCGGCGGCGGCTGCGGCGGGAGATGCACAGCGTGGCAGTGCCTCTGCGCCGGGCAGCCCCGCAGCCAGCGCAGGCGGGGGCGGCCCTGCAGCGGAGGCTGGAACCAACACAGACGCACCAGCCACGGCGGAGGCAGGGGAAGCGGCAGCGGCGGCGCCCGCAGCAGCAGCAGCTGGCGGCGGCGCGGATGCCGGCACAGCAGACAGCGGCGCCGCAGCGGACGCAGACTCGGATGCGAGCGGGGCCCTGGGCTTTGCTGCTGCCTCCGCAGCCATTGAGGCCCCGAGCGCAGCGTCCGCAGCGAAGCTCAGGTCCGCCGCGGCCCGCGCAGCGGCAGAGGCGGCGGCAGCCGCGGAGGCCGCAACGGCGGCCGAGGCGGCTGCAGCGGCGGCCGCGGCCCCGGCCAGGAGCCGCGCCAGGGGCAGGAGCGCCCGCGGCCGCGCCCCGCGCTTCAACCCCCCCGGCTCACATGTGCGCTTGTTACATGCGGTCGAGCTCCATCCAGAGCAGTGGAGACACTTGTCCTTGGTGATTGCGACGTCTTCCCAATAGAAATTGTCTATATTACGCATGTTCCCTGCAGCCAGCTTGCCACGAATGCCTCCAGGCTGCCGCAGCTCCTCGTCAACAGTGCGTCAGCACTTCCGCAGGTGGCTGACGCGGAGGAGGGCGGCTGGGCGTGCGTGGCCACCAGCGTGGGGGAGCTGGAGGCCCTGGGCGCTGAGCTGGCGCTGTCGGTGAAGCACGCGGACCAGGAGCTTGCCTCGCTGGTGGGCGCCGTGCTGCAGGGTTTTAGCAGGGTTTTAGGGCAGGGTAAAGTTTTAGGGCAGCTTGCGGGGCACCTGGCAGGGTGCCGCGCTATGATGCTGGCCGGCAGGCTGCGCGGGGTCTGGCCGCCTGCACAGCGTAGCAGGTGGCAGAGTCACTGGTCAGGCCCGCCGCTGGTGCATGAGTGTCTGGCGCCCTGCGCGCCACAGGCTGAAGCAGACCTGATCAACAGTCCGTAGACAGCCTTTCATTTGTCAGAGGAAAACGCAGCAGGGTCGTCACAATGCGCTGCAGATCCTGGACGACGTGGTGCCGGCGGCGGAGGAGGCGAAGGCGGCGGCACAGCGGCGGGAGGCGCGGCGGGAGCGCCTGCAGCGTGACCTGGCCACCGCGGCCGTCCACACCGAGGGCTATGGCAGGTGGGTCGTTTTCGGTGGTTAGGGTTTGTCAACCCTGACGCTTTGCACCATCACCAGTGGGCAAGTGCTTGCTGGGAACTGCTGTGCTTAAGCAGTGGAACGCCGCGTACACACAAGTGCCACCGTTGCGCCTGTCTGCTCGCAGGTCGCAGCGGCAGCGCAAGCAGGTGGACTACACCTACAACGACTACAACGAGACCATCCTGGACGCGGTGCGGGCAGTGCACGGCGTCGCACGTGTACATGGTCGCATGCCGTGTTTGGCGATCTGCTGCCACCAGTCGACCCGTTTCACGATGGGCCTGATCATTGCTGGGGTTTGAACAGCAACGAACTCTGAGGTCCGCCGGGGCTCGCACAAACGCAGGTGCGCGGCCCCAAGGGCGCGGAGGAGCCCATCCCCGGCTGGGCGCTTGAGGCGGAGGAGCGGCCGAGCGCGGCGGAGCTGGTGGCGGCGGGGCTGCGGCGGGGGCGCTCCCACCGGGACGCCGCCCTGGCCTTCGGGTGCGGCTTGGGGTGCACCGTGTGGTGGCTCTGGGTGTGGCCTGACCCCTGTTTCCTTGGACTGGGCAGCCTGCCCGTTCCACCGCCTGTCGCAGAGCCAAAGCCGTGGTAGCGGCAGGCTGCCCACGGCTGACACGCTTCCGCCGCTTGCTGAAAGCTGAGCTGAGCATGTCTGAATGGCCCGGTGACGTGCACGTGCCGTTGTTCAGAGGGCCCGCTTCGCGGATGGCATGCTGGCACCTGCACATCACCAGCAATGTTCTGCGCAGCCTGCCGGACGAGCGCACGAATGGGCGGTCCCGCTCCCGCACGCCGGCGGTGTCTGCCGCCGCCAGCGGCGAAGCTGATGATTCTGATATGGATGCGGCGGCGGCCTTGGACGGCCATGTGCCACACCATGGCTCAGAGCTCAACCACAGTCAGCAGCAGCAGCAGCAGCAGCAGCAGACCAGCCGGCTCCGGCAGGCGTCAGGGCCGCCGCCCGAACCGCAGGCATGTGCAGCACTGCGCTCTGCCTGCCTGCCCCGACAGCAGTCATCCTCATCGGGCTGATCCTCCCCTCTTGAGCAGCATGGGCCAAACAAGCGGCACTCACTGTGCAGGGCAAATGAGACCATCAGTGCGCTCTCACATGACTGCATTTGCGTACCCCACAGCAGCTTTGTACATGTGTAGCATTGAATGCCCTTGCTGGTGCAGGATTCTGTACAGGACAGCTTGGGCGCTCCGCCGCCAGCACCGCCTGCGGAGATGGCATTTCCAACAGCAGCGGTGCCGCGGGCCGCCGCCGCCGCCGCAGGGGCAGCAGCTGCAGACCCGGATGCATGACGCTTGCCAGCTCAGATGAACACGATGGGGCACAACACCTGCTGGTCCGTGACTCGGCTGTCCTGCCGGCTTTGTGACGGTCTTCCGTGGCATCGTAAGGCCTGTTGCGCGTTTGCCATAATGTGTTTTCGAAGTCACCCTGACCTTGGACACGGCATGTGCAGTGTCAACAAGTCTATCACTCGCAGGACGATGGCTCTCCCTCTGTTGCAATATCAAGACCATTTGCTCTAGGCCTTGTCAAGTCGGCATGATGCACGTGTGTATTCCTGAGACCAGCTGCGTAGCATCGTGGGCTCAAGCCTGCCTCGAAACTGGAAATCAGTCAATACATCTAGCAAGCAATCGTGCACAGTCATAACTCAAACGGCGTTGTCGCCCAGCTGGCCCCGTCATATTGTGCGCAGTCAGCCGAAGGTGCCCCCAGGCATCCGCTGCACTGCTGCCCCGCGCCTCATGTACGCACTCAGCACAGGGCCTCCAGAGCCGTGCCGGCCTCGTTGGCTGCCGCCGCCAGACCGGCGTCGACGCGCGGCAGCCGCGCGACGGCGTGCTGCAGCTGCTGCACCGCGCCTGCATGCAAACCGGTGCACGGGCACTTGGCAGGGTGGAAGGCTGGCGACGCGTCCACCAGATCATGGTAAGGATGAAGGTGCCAGGATTATTGTAGTCGTCAGGGGCATCCGCGGGTGACCAGCCTGCAGACGTCGCACCAGGGGCAGCAGTCGCAATTTCGCCCTGTGGCGCCCCATGCACAACACACGTTATGACGCTTCAAACCCGCACAGATTACTATAGAGTCAAAGTGTTGAGGGACGCTTGCCTCGGTCTGCGTGGCCGCAGCGCCGCGCGACGGCCGCGGCGGCGGACACGACCGCGAGCAGGTGGCGGCGGGCGGGGGCGCCGGCCGCCCCAGGGGGGCCGCCGCTCAGGGTGTACGCCAGCGCGGACGCACCCTCGCGGCTCAGCAGCACCTCTGGAATGCCCAAAGGAAGGATGATAGCACGAAGAACCATTCGGACACCATCCCCTCGGAAGTTGTTCAGGGGCACACGGGGTACGACAACTCTCTGCTCTCATCAGCAACTACGGCAGCCGCTAGCTACATCACTTGCAGCACAGCAGCCCAGCTGCAGCACCCAGTGTGATGCACCACATTATGAGCACAGCGCCCACCTCCGATGTCGTTGGGCAGCAGGCGGGTCAGCGCCGCGACGCAGCTCGCCGCCAGCGTCGCGGGGCCCGCCTCCTCGCAGCCCGCCAGCTGCAGCAGCGCGAACAGCTGCGGCGCCAGCGCCGCCGCCACCGCCGCGGTGCCTGCGGACGGCGCAGGGCAATGCATGAAGCAGAAGGGAGCAGGGCGCCAGCAGGCATCACCAAGGGTACAGCCCGGGCCGACCAGTTAGTGATGGCCCTTGTGCGCTGCTCACTGCGAACGCCATGTGCACGGTGCAGTGTCGCTGAAGCATGGACGGACGTCTGTGCCCACTCCGACTGCTGGAGGCAACTCGGCAGCAGGGTCGCACACCCTGAACCCTGCTCCGCCCCACGCACCCTGGCGCGCGGCGTCCCCGAGGGGGCTGAGGCGCGCGCCGGGCGCGGGGGCGTACACCGCCAGCAGCGCCGCGCACAGCTCCAGCACCGGCTCCACGAACGTGTGCACCTGGTTCTCCACCGTGTACTCCAGCACCCCCGCCACCTGCGCGCAGCAACGGGGCCGCTTGAGCTCGTGAAAAAGATCTGCAGAAACTCTGCATGCATTTGAATGAACTGGTCCTGTTGGTGTGACGGGCCGTCTCTGCTGCAGCGCTGTACTGCCGCCCAGATGCCGCTTGTGCCTCGACCGTCTGGGGCGGCAAGGCTGTGCGGCTGGCGATGCGGGCATCATGTGGGAAAGCTGTGCGCTCGACCCCGACTCTGCTGCTGCCCCTCCCACAAAGAGCATTCCCCTGACTCCCGCCGCGGCTGGCAGACCATGCTTGATGCTGGGGTGACCAGCCCGGCAAGCCGCATCCGCAGTGGCCGGTGGGAGGGCGGCACCGCATGGAGACGCTCGGCTGCCGGATGCAGGATTTGGAAGAAGGCAGTTCGAGGCGTCACCTTTTGCGCGGCCTGCGTGGCGATGAGCTGCGCGGGTGGCACCGCCCCCGCCGCCACCAGCGCCCGCACCACCCGCAGGTTGTGCACGTTGTTGTTCTCGTGCGTGACCGCCAGAAACTCCACAAAGCGGGGCACCAGGTCCACCCTGCGAGGGGATCAAACGCTTTGGCGGGTAGGATGCATGACGCGTTGACCGCGCAGCGCGACGTGCTGAAACTCGACGTCCGAGTGCACACGCCAAGACAACGTGCTGCCTTCGATGCTTCGTGCTTGTGTGAGGCGCCTCCCACCGCAAAGTTGCGAGCGGCCTCCGACCCTCCGACTGTGACTGACGTGCCCTGAAACTGAGCGCTGCAATCTGGGGACCCACCGCGCCAGGGCGGCCGCCCAGCCGGGGCGCGCCTCCAGCAGCGCCGCCAGCAGCTTGAGGGTGAACAGCGGCAGCGGGGAGCCCAGGGTGAACAGCTGCGGGACCGCCGGCAGCAGCGTCGCCGTCACCACCGCCTCCAGCTCAGCCGCCCAGATGCGGCCGCCGCCTGGCAGTCATTGAAAGCTTGGCTTTTAGGTGCATTCCCCCCTGCAACACAATTTTCCAGGCGCTGATGATTCAAGAGCTACTGACCAAAGAGTAACTTCAAGGCTCAGCAGCAGTCAGCGATGCGTTGTTGGAGCCGCCCCAGCGGCCCGGGTGCACGTGCAGCGGACGCGCGCTGCAGCGGCTGTGGCGCTGGGCGCCTGTGCCCTGTGCACTTCAGGTTCTTGCTGACAGCGGGCCATGGCTTGGGTGACCAGCTTGGTGGCTGCTGGCGTGCTGCAGGCGCTGCTGGCGCACCTTCGGGGTCCGCCGGCAGCACGCGCAGCACCAGCAGCACGTCCAGCAGCAGCCGCAGCGCTTCGAAGCGCGCGCCGGCGCGGTGCGACGCGCCGGCCGCCGCTTCCTGCATCCGGCAGCCAGCAGGGACCATCAACACAGCCGGCCAGACTGTCATGCTTGAGGTTCGGATACGCAGCTGCTTGGTATAATGCTCGAGGTGCTGTGGACTGCGCTTGCCACCCTGATGCCATTCCGGCGTGCTGCAGGCACAGCCGGCCGCTGTGCATGATGTGCTTTGGCGCTTACCGCGAGCGCCGGCACCAGGCACGCCGAGATGCTGCCGGCCAGGGGCGCCACCACTTCTGGACCCCTGCCGACCAGGGCCTCGGTCGCGGCCAGTACCTGCGCCTGCAAGTGGGTTCGGAAGGGTTGCTCAAGATGAGGTGTACTAACCCTACTGCAGCAATGTTGATCCATAGCTGGATCTGCAGCGCGATGCATGGTTTGCCGCCATCCACGCTTGTGGCATCAGCGCGCCGGCCGGTACTCGCAGCGTGCTCAATAGGTTCTGCTGCCTGCTCGCAGCGCACCCTGATCTGGTCGGTCACATCGTCCGGCGCCGTCATCGTCGCGTCCAGCGCGGCTGCCAACGCCTCGACAAGGCCCTGCAGTGCCAAAACCTCCTCGTCAAATGTGACAACCATGAAGAGCACCAGACTGTGAAGCTATGGACCCAACTGCGTCGAGATGTGAGACGTGAGGCGTTGCACACGCTCGGGATGCCAGCAGCGGCTTGTGCAATGTGCAACATCACCCATGGACCCGCGAATCCTGCTGCGCTCCCAAGGCTCAAAGATTACACCGTCTGGCTTCAGGTTTCAGGCCTACGTTCGAGGCCAGCGCGCCACCAAGCGCGGGGCTTGCCAGCAGCGGCGGCACGACGGCGGCAAAGTTGGCGGCGGCGCCGCCGGCGTCCCACGCCGCCGTGCGCTGCGGCGCCGGGCCGCGCACCGCCCCCAGCAGCTGCAGGCAGCAACGGGCGGGAGGCGCTCAGTCGGGGCGGCCAGGCAGACCTTCCCGGTGCACAGTGGGGTGAAGGCACTGCTGCGATGACGCTCCGCTGGCGCCGCAGGTGCTGCAGGCGCCTTGTCATCACGCTGCGCAGGTCTGCATACGGCGAGCCGCTGCATGCGGGTCTGCTGCACTGCAGGTTTGTGAGGCAATGGCGGACCTGTCCAAGGATGAGCGCCGTGACCTCGCCGACCTCGGCGTGCAGCGCCTGCAGCGCCCTCAGCACGGATGGCGCCGCGTCCTGTGGCAGCCTGTCTGCCGCGGCGGGCAGGCCGCCTGGAGCACAACAAGGTGCAGAGGTCACCAGCGTGCGTGGCTGGACCCGCCGGCTGCAGCGCCGGCGGCAGACACCAATGAAGGTAGGTCGCAGCGCGTGTGTGAACACACGCTTCAGCTTCATGCAGCTGGGGTGCCAGCCCGAACCTGCACAGGCGGCGGCCAGCATGGGCGGCGAGCCCCTGATGAGCAGCGCCGCCAGGATGCAGCCCCTGGCCCGCAGCTCCGGCTGCGGAGCGCCCAGCAGCGCCAGCGCACCCTGGAGCGCCCCCGGCTGGTCCGCCACCCCAGCCTGAAAGGGGTGGGCCCGATGAAAGGGTGAGTCGCCTCGGGCCGGCGACCATTTATTTGCGGCGCTTCCAAACCGCAGCAGCAGGGTGATGCCAAAGCCTGCCGCCTGCTTGCACACATGTCTGGTGAGCGGGGGAGGGCAGCTGTGCGAACAACTACCCAACCACCGTGCAACGATGCCGCCTGCTTCGGCCTGCTTCCTGTGCACTCGCACGCCAGCAGCTGCAACTTGGAGTTGACAAACATAGTGGGTTTCCAGAGTTGCAACTCTGGAAAACCGAATGTTCTGATGCCTTTCAGACCGTTTTCTGCGGTGGCACCTGCAGGGACGTGCGTGTTCGATCGCCCACGCCGCCGGCCGCGGTCAGCGCCTGAGCCAGCATGCCGGCCGCCGCCAGCTGCACCCTGGCAGACGGGTCCCCAAGCCCTGCACGCATTGAGATGCCTGCTTGTTGGGGCATCCAAATCAACGATCGACTGGACCCGGTGCAGCATGGATGCTGCTCTGTCGAGATGCGGCCTGCAGCCAGCACCTGTACTGGAGATAGCACAGGCGCCTGATCAGCACCTCACAGCACTGAGACTAGCTGAGGGACAGAGCCGTTGCATGGACGCACGCAAAACAGCTGGGTGTGTGCTGGGGTTGGTGCCCCGTCTTTTGTTGATGGCTCAGTGGCAAAGTTGTATTGGCAAAACTGTATCGGTTCGCCGCCGCACCTGCCACCAGCATGCGGGCGCCGTACTTGGACACGAGCGCCGCCAGCTGCGGCGGCGAGTGGTGCAGCACGCACGCCAGCGCGCCCGCCGCAGCCTCCCGCAGCGCCTCGCTCCTGTGTCGCAGAAATGTTGCGCTGTGAGTTGGCACACACCGGGGCGGGCATCTGGCGGCGCGCGCCGCGCTGCAGGGCGCAGGCCCCAGGTGCACCCGGCACCTCCCTCCCGTGACAGAGGGCTTTCATCAGACGGATGCCCGTGTGGGGCTGTGCGAAATGGAGCAGGCGCTCATGCAGCTCTCGACGACTGCAGCGCTCAGGCGCAGCACAGCGCGCCATCCATCCCGCGCACCTGGCGCCCCGCCACAGGCTGACCAGGTTGCCGATGAGCAGGCCGTCGGCCAGGGCCGCCGCCCAGCTGCCGCCCAGCGCCGCGATGTTCTCCACCGTGCGCGCCGCGTAGTGCTGCAGGGCAGGCGACCGCTTGCAGCCAGGCAGTGTCATCAGTGGCGGAGGTCCTGCACATGGGCCTGAGTGGCAGAGCGGCAGTCAGGCCGCTCAGGACCTGGTGTCAACAGTAGATTTGGGCGCCAGGGTGGCGGTACAGACCTGGTGCAATGCCAGACGCCCACCTGTGCAACTTCGTCGCCGCCGGGCTTCAGCACATGGGAGATGAGGGCGATGGCGGACGGCGGCACGTGCCACCGCCCCGGCGCCGCCGCCGCCGCCGAGTGCTTCCCGCTGCCGGGCTGCTCTGCCGGGGCGCACTGCAGGCAGCACAGGGCGTCTGTTTGTTTGGTCGTCTTGCAGGTGGCCTGTATGCTGCCGCCTTCTGCCCGGCGACGCGAGAGTTTCACGATGCAAAACAGCAACCGGCAGTTATGTTTGCATACCATTGACTGAACCAAGGGTGCAGATTGGACACCACTCAGCAGCGCACCGGTGCAAAGGCCTCCTGCGCTGGACCCTGGTGCGAGATGAAGAACAGCAGCTCGCCAAAGGCGGCAACCGCCTTGCGCTGCACCCGCTCCGACTTGTCGCCCGCCGCCAGCATCAGCACATCCAGGATGCCTGCAAACCAGAATGCGGTGTCACAACCTGCAAGTTGTCGTCACGTGGAGGTCCAAACCTGAGGCGCTTAAGCCACACAGCATGCACTGCGAAGAAACTCAGGCACATGTCCGCTGCTTGCAGTGTGTCCTGATTGCCGCATCCTCTGGATGGAGCATGCATCTGTAAGCGCCAGGGCGGCGTCGATGGCATGGCGTCGGTAAGGGCACAGCAGTGACTCAGCATTGGTTGATCGGCTTCTGCAGGATCTGCCGCGCACCAGTGGCGGTTAGTGCGGCGTCAATGGTGGTGGCACGGCGGTTGTACAGACGGCCGGGCAAACAGGCCCCACCTTCACACCGCACGGAATGGCTACGCACCTGTGGCGGACAGGGACGCGTCGATGACGGTCGCGTGGCGGATGAGCAGGCCCAGCACCAGCGCCAGCTGCGCCTTGAGGCCGTCGCGGTCGCGCCCCTTGCCGCCGCCCGCGCACAGGCCCCGCAGCGAGCCCACCTGTACAGGGACCGCCACCGCATCAGGCGCTGCCCGAATGCGGTGCAGACTGCTGCTGCTGCTGCAGTGAACGCAGGCGTTCAGTGATACACCAAAGCCACTGGCGCAGCCGCGACCGGCAACTGCCCGAAGACATGTGGGTCATCAGGACTGATCTCGCTGGGTTGCTGTGCAGGTTGCTGTGTAGTCAGGGTTTGAGGCCCACGATGCCACCCACCAGCAGCTCGGCCAACTCCAGGCAGTTGATGAAGGTGTTGGAGTTGGCGTTGTTGCCCAGCAGACGAGCCTCCATGTATGCCAGCAGGTTCGACTGCATGTGAGCAAGGCACACGTCCACGAAGGCCGGTGCCCGTCAGAGCAACACCCTTGTCGATCGGGACGGCCAATCTGCGCTCCACATGAGCTCCCATGCAGCCTTGGTTGCTGTGCAGCCAGGGGGCGCACCTTTTCTTTGATGGACACTTCAGACGCCAGCACGCGGCAGATGGCGGTCACAAACATGTCCTGGTCCGACGGGCGCGCCGCCTGCAGCTGCCGCGCATCCTGCAAGCACGCGCAGATGAAGGTCTCACCCGCTGATGTGTGGAATTTCTGACCCTGAGCATGAGCAGTCTGATGCGCAGGTACACCTGGCCCCCAAGGCGCAAGCGCAGCTGGCTCACCACAGCTGCCAGGCTGCAACCGGTGAGACGTGCACCCCATTGGAAGATGATTTCATGTTGCACATGACGGCAGCGGGCAGCGCACCCAGGCGGGGAAGCCCAGCAGGCGCTCGTCGAACTTGGGCTGGCGGTGCGGCTCAATACGCAGGTTGCCGATGATGGGCTTGATGCTGGGGGGCTGCGACTGCCACACCAGCGCCTCCGCCCGCAGCGGCTGGCTCGGGTCTGCAGCTCGCTGACAAAAGTGCTGAGCACTGAGCATTTCTACCTTGCGCTGCACGAATCAAACTGACCGCCTTTCTTTCCGGCATATGCAGTGCCGCAGAGAGCTCAGTCTTGCACTGCTCACGTGCAACGCGCCTGTACTTTTGCCACAACAGTGCACCGAGCCTCTGCGATGCCCGGCAGCCCGCACAAGCAACCCCGACGTGCCTGCAGGGGCTGGAGTGGGAGCCGCATCGGCGCCGCCGCCGCCGCCCCAGGCCGCGGCAAAGGCGGTTGGCGTCTGGAGCACATCGTGGGCGACGGCTGCCGCCGCGCCGGGGGGCCCACCCTGGGGCGTCCCTGGCGGCTGGCGCTGGGCTGGCGACGTCAGCGGGTGCGCCGGCGGCTGCCGCGCGGCCTGCTGCGCCATCTGTTGTGCAGCAGTCACCCGAGCAGCGGCCTGCAGATGCGGCACCAGCCCTTTTCTTGTTGGTTCAGTCGGCCGAGTGCACATCAGGTGCACAGGGGTGAATGGGGTGACTGCTTTCAATCCATCTGGACTCCGTGGTGACACGTGGCTGGTCATCAGCGAGGCAACATGCAGCGCATACGACTGCTCGCTGCCTGCACAGAAGCGGCTCGTGCAGCTGCCGAGCTGACCAGGGCATTTCCCTCAACACGTCGGGGCTCGGCAGCCTGGCTGCCCTGTGGTGGCTTGCCAAAATACTCTTGGTCGTGCACCCTGCGCTCAGAGGCACCTGCGGCGGCGGCGGCGTCGCGAAGGACACGCGAACGCTGCCGGCCGCGAGCGCCGCCAGCCGGGAGCGCTCCGCCCCGCCCTGGGCGCCGTCGGCCGCCGAGTTGTCCACTGCCGCGGACGCGCTGGGGTCGTCGCTGCTCTCGGACGTCCCTGCGGCAGCGCAAACTTTGTGAGGTTGCGCATGAGTTGCCAGCATGCAGCGATGGGTTCGAGCGGGACCAGATCGAAGGTCAAAGTTGCACAAATGTTCATGGGTGCATGCGCAGTGTATCGTATCGCCTCGCGAGGTGAGTTGCCTAGGTTGCAGGAATAGGCGACCGCAATGTTGAGGAGTCAGAGTGTCAAGCCAACGATGCAGACAGCTATCAGTGTGCATGACCACGGCATGGTATTTGAAAGGGCCCGCCACCTGCTTCCGAGGCGTGGTCGTCAAAGTCCACCTCAGCGTCCGGAGTGTGCAGCCGCACGTCGGCCGCCCCCGCGCCCGCGCTGATGTTGGCATACTCCCTGGAGCCTACACAAGACGAAACGCACTGTTGCCAAAGGCGCAGATTGTGGATCACATTGATAGTTCTGCACATTGGACTTTGTGTTTCGATGCAAATCTTATTGTATTTCCAAAGCCGCTTGATTGACTAGACGCGTTGGGTATGATCTCACCGCCGCCCGCTGCGTCTGTCTCCAGGTTCTTGCGGACGACCATCGACAGCCGCAGCGCGTGCTTCACCGCATCGGCCGGGCTGCCGCCAGCCTGAGGAGGGCAGCAGGCGGCAGCATGCTGACTGAGCTGCCAGGGTATGCTGCATGCTGTATAGCAGCGGGCATGCAGCTGTGCCTTGCGTTCTTGAGCTGCAGCACTTGCCATAGCCTATATGCAGTAGGCCCACCAGCTAGGAGTGTCTCGTGTTTCCAGAAGGAATTGTTTGCTTACCTTGTCGGGCGCGCCCCTGCCGGCCCTGAGGAGCCCGGCGCGCTCGACGTACGCCTCGAAGGCGGTCTCGCGCGGCAGCCGCAGCTTGGGCAGAGAGACTTCCGCGCCCTTTGCAGCAGCGCCCAGCCGCCAGAAGGGGTGCGCCTGCGGCATGTCATCGTGGGCATCCCGCTGAGCAGCAGTCGCCAAGCACGCTGGTGCTACAGCAGTGCAGACTTCCATGGTTGCAGTCACCCAGGTGTTCACGTGACCAACAGTAGCGACAACATCGCCTGCACAGCCGATCCACCCCTAAACCATCAACATGTCCACAGATGCTTACCCGCAGCCGCGCCCAGCCCATGCGCGTGGCTGGGTTCTTGTCCAGCAGCTGGCTGATCAGGTCCTGGAACTCCGGGCTGGCGCCTGCAGAGGCGGGACCACCTTGCCCTGACGACAACAGGTTCTTGATGCCACATCCCGCCAACAGGCAGTGCTTGCGGGCAGGAACAGCAGGTCGCCAGCAGCACCGCAGAACATGCGCAGCTGTGGCCGCATCACTGGCTGTGCAGCACAGCCCTGTGCGCCCACCCTCGAGCGGCGGCGGCGGCGCGGCCTCGATGTCGCGCTGCAGGTCGGCGAACAGCTCCCGCCGAAAGGGCTGCACCCCGGCGAAGCACTCGTGCAGCACCACGCCCAGCGCCCACAGGTCGCTGGCGAACGAGTAGACCGCCCCCGGCTGGAACAGCTCCGGCGCCATGTAGTGCGGCGAGCCGGCGGTGGCCTGCAAGTGCCACAGTGCCGGGGTCCAATCAGAGGTTGAACCGCACCCCGCCTGGAGTTGCTGGAGGGACGGACGCGTTCATCGCAAGCGAGCGGCATGGTGTGTGGGTCGTGGGTCGACTGTGCCGTGACCAGCTGCCGCATCGACATACCGGCGGGTGCTTGGACGGCGGCGCGGAGTTGATGTTGTGGAGGTGGCGCGACAGCCCGAAGCCGCCCAGCTTGATGGTGCCGTTCTCGTCCAGCAGCAGGTTCGACGGCTTGAGGTCGCCGTAGATCAGCGACTGCACCGCCAGCACACCAGCAGGCAGTAGATCAGCCAGCACCGGCAGCAGCTCCAGATCCCGTGCCGTGCTGCATGTGCCCGCATGCTCGGTCACTCACAGCAGCGTGACTTTGCCGCGGCGGCACCTGGGAGTGGCAGTACTGCAGCGACGCGGCGAGCCCGAGGCCGAAGTCCCGCACGACGGGCTCCGGCAGCCGGCGGTCCTCCCGCAGCACGTCCGCCAGGCAGCCGCCGACGCAGAACTCCAGCACCAGCCAGTAGCTGCGCGCGCTCTCGTACCTGCGCAATCGGGGTGGTTTTGCCTCACGGCGTCAGCTGCGGGGCGCTCCCCTCTGAGACCTCTGCCATCAGCAATCCTGCTGACCACTGCAGCCGTAACGTCACACGACTGATTTGCACATCTGATGCTCGCACCAGTCGCGGAATTTGACGATGTTGTTGTGGTCCAGCGTGCGCAAGGCGGAGACCTGCAGGGGCGCACAGGCGTCGGTCAGCAGGCCAGCTGATCACCACCGCTGCTCTGCGCAATGCAGGCCGCTGATCAGGTGAGTTGGTGTCCGCAGGCTGCTTGTATATATGACACCGATCCGGTGAGACGGCAGCACCCCACCTCCTGCTCCACTCGTTCCCTGCGGGACCGCGTGCTGCAGTCCGCGCGCTTGAGCGCATAGTAGTTGATGGTCTTGCGCTCCCGCGCCTTCCACACCTTGCAGTGCTTTCCCTCGCCGATGACCACGTCCTGGCTGCACGTGCACGTGCGCACCGTTTTCAGCGCCAGGCACGGACTGCAGGAGCACTGCAGGTTGCGCCGGTGCACGCGGCATGGCAGCGCACTGGAAGTTCTCGATCATCCTGGCGCCTGCTGCCACCGGCTGCCGCTGGGGAGCAGGCTATGTGCATCGCTGAGCCATCGAAGATGGCACGCTTGCGCGACTTTGGCCCGATGCTACCATGCCGCGGCTGCGGCCTTGCACGCCGCGAGGCCAGGCGAGGACTTTGGTGGTCAGCTGGCAATATGGAACAGGCTCCCCCAGGCGCTGATGTCGGGGTTCAACTCTGATGATCTGATGCAAGTCGAGGCGCCGTGCGCCAACTTGAGCGAGCTGCGTCGACGGTCCGAAAGCAGAGCATCTGCTCAACCAGGTGGCCTTGACAGCGCTACAGACAGAGGTCCAGGCAAACTTACTGGCTGCACATGCTGTTCGTGACTAGTATACAGCAGGTGAATCGCCACAGCAAGAGACGCACTCCCAAGGCGCGGCTGTTGCGCTGGTCCTTTGTATTTCTCAGCTTCTGCAGCTGCTGGGACTATCATACTGAACACAACCCTGTGGAGTCCCTTAGTAGCTCTGCCGGCTCAGGCCTGCTCTCTGCAACTGCATGTGTTCGTCTACTTTCAGACTCTGAGCAAGCTTCGGGTGACGCTGAGGAACGTCTGCAGGAGCAGTCAGCGTTACAGTATCGCAGTCCGGCCAGGGCTCTCGTGCTCAACAGTGCTGTCCAAGGGACATTCACCATGACGCAGCCCAAGCTGAAGCTGTACACGTACCCGGGCAACAAGAACGCCTACAAGGCGCTGATCGCCGCGCAGTATGTCAGCGTGGACATTGAGGTGCCGTCAGACTTCCAGATGGGCGTCACGAACAAGACACCCGAGTTCTTGAAGCTGAACCCCAACGGCAAGGTGAGCCTCTAGACCGCTTCTCTCTGCAATCCCACCGCTTATGGGGCTGAAGATTCATATGGCGTATTGCGATCCGTCGCCCTATCGCAATGAACTCGGCGGCTGCCATCCTACAATAAATGCTGGAAGCCGCCGGACTGTGCATCGCCGTGTGAGCTGATCACACGCTGCCTTGCATGCACATGACTACTGTCGTGAGCATTAAACCCCCGGGATAGAGCTGATCTGCCAACCACTGTCTCGAAGCTGATCTGCATATATGAGCAGAGCATCCACACTACTTTCCAGCAAGTGTGCTGGTTGAGGCTGACCGGCCGACCGTGCGTGGACTACTGAACAGGTGCCTACGCTGGAGACGCCGGAGGGCGGCATCTTTGAGTCCAATGCCATCGCGCGGTATGTGGCGCGCCTTGCAGACACGGGCCTCTTCGGCACCACGCTGCTGGACACGGTGGGTTGCTTTGTTTAATCGATTTGATTTATTTGACGCCACTATAGGTTCCCTTGCGTTCACGACGCAGGCTGACTTCGCCTGGACCACTGGTGGGTGCTTGGCGGCTGAGCATGGGCTCCAGTAGGATCCGGTCCACAAGGTCGGTGTTGTGATGCGCACCGCAGGCCTTTGTGGAGTCGTGGATCGACTTCAGCACCAACGAGGTGGACGGGCCGCTGCTGTCGTGGGTGCTGCCCTACGTCGGCTACCTGCCGTATGACAAGAAGGTGAGTGTCCTGTGTGCAGCGCCGTGCATGTTTCGGGTGCTGATGCGTCAGCATGATTCAGGGTCCGCTGAGGAATGCCCGGCAAGGCGGGCACTGCCCAGCCCTGGTGCCTTGTACAGCTTACACAATGCTGGCTTTGCCACCTGCATCATCCAATAGCAAGCGTCAGCGTGTGCATGGCCTGCCAGCCAGGCATCTTGCCGTTGTTCCACACATGCATGCAACGCCCGTGCTCACGCGTGCGACTGCATGCACAAACCGCAGAAGGAGGCGGCGGCGCAGGAGGCGCTGAAGAAGGCGCTGGGCACGTTGGACGCGTACCTGCAGTCGCACACCTACCTGGTAGGCGACAACGTCACGCTGGCCGACATCATCACCTTCTGCAACCTGTTCTACGGCTTCACCAAGGTGGGCAGCCCGGCAGTCTGCCGAGAGTAGACAGAGAGAGAGAGAGAGAGAGAGGAAACCCAGCGTACGGCTGGAAGCTGCAGTCGCGGCTGCTGTCATCACATGGGGCACCTGTGCCGTACTGTGTCTTGGGAGCTGCTCCTGAGCATGACACGCGTTGGCGCGGCGCACCCAGGCGGCACCGTGTGGACGCAGTGGCGAAGTCCCAGAGGGAGTGCGAGCGATGTCTGCAGGTGTTCGACCCGACGTTCCGGAAGGACTTCCCCAGCGTGGAGCGCTACTTCACAACGCTGGCGCGCCAGCCCAAGTTCGCCGCCGTGGTCGGCGACGATGTGCAGCTGTGCAGCGAGCCGCCCAAGGGTGGGCAGCGCTGATCATGTTCTGAACTCCCTGCTGTCAGTGCTACCACGTCAGACATGCGCCGGCAGCCAATGGTCCTGCCTGGCCTGAGATGCGCAGCGGGTGTCAATCTGAGGTATTTGCCGACTGCGATGCAGCGCCGGCGGCTGGCAAGAAGGACGAGAAGAAGAAGGAGGCGCCTCCTCAGAAGCCTCAGAAGCCCAAGGTGGGTGCGCAGCGCGGCCAGTCGCTGCGATGAGCCCCGTCGCTGACAGTTGGCTCCAAGCTCAACCGTGTGCCTCACACCGGCAGTGACGCGACAAGGTTCGACTGCCTGCCCTGAGCACACCCGCAGCTGCTGAACCCGGTGCTGTGTGCGTTCAGGAGGATGCCAAGCCTGCCGCTGCTGCGGCCGCCGCTGCGCCGCCGCCCGAGGCCCCCGCCAAGGCGGAGAAGCCGAAGAACCCGCTGGACCAGCTGCCGCCCTCAAAGATGGTGCGCGCACCACCCAGCGCTGTCCCGAAGTCGCCGTCTCGAGGTCGCCGTCTCGAAAGGGCGGCCGAGCAGGCACATTGGGCAGCACTGCTGCACACGTGCTGTGCAGAGTGATCCACACATGCCACATCGACCCTGTGCTACAACCCAATATACGAGGATGCCCATCGGTGTGACACCAGGGTTGCTCTTGGGGGCAGTCGACCGTAGATGGGTGTGACACCAGGCATTGCTCTGGGGGACAGTCGCCGGTTGGTGTGTGTGCGTCCTCCCATGACATCAGTGACCTGCACAACCCGCAGATCCTGGACTCCTGGAAGCGGCTGTACAGCAACACGCCCGCGGCGAAGTTCCGGGAGATCTGCATCGCGGGCCTGTGGAACGGCGCGGACGTGCCCAACAGCCCCACCCAGGAGCACTTCGAGGGCTACGACCCCGAGGTGCGCAGCAGCACTCACCGTCCAGTCCGCATGCTGCCTGCTTGCTGCGTATGGATGACAGAGCCGCATACAAGGTTTAAGACACATTTGGCATGGCGTATGTGTGCTGCAGGGCTTCTCGCTGTGGTTCTGCGACTACAAGTACACCGACGAGAACACGGTGCGGTGGATGCATGTGCCAGCTGCCGCTCTGACTGTATGGCAAATGTGTCACTGACCGTGTCGTCGTGGAGTCACAGTGGCTTGATGTAGTCACTGCTGTGTCGTGCAGGTCAACTTCGTGGTCATGAACAAGGTTGGCGGCATGCTGCAGCGGGTGGACTATGTCCGGAAGGTGCGTCCGCGGCAGAGGCATGATCCAATGCAGCATGTGTACATGGTCGACAAGGCTATCGCTGACTGCTGCTGTCGCCTCTGCAGTACGCCTTTGCCGTCATGTGCATCCTGAAGAACGAGAAGGGCGAGTTCCCGATCCGGTGAGGCCGGCCTCTCAGCATGCAGTGCTACGGCAAAGTAGAGTGCATGGTTTTCGGAACGACGACCTGGCGGCGCGCAACGCTGCCCTGGTTGCTGATGCGCTGCTTCTGTCGCAGGGGCGTGTGGCTGTTCCGCGGCCAGGATATCCCACAGATCATGAAGGTAAGGGCGTCACCAGACTGCGGTTGCACCTGTTGTCAAGACACATTGCTTTCCTGCATATATCATATGTGTTTATGGGTTTCAAGAGCACGTGCGGGCGTCAACATGCTGACATAGCAGCTCGTGTGCCTTCAGGACGAGTGCTACGACCTGGAGCTGTATGACTGGACGAAGGTGGACGTCTCGGATGAGGTGAGACTTGGCTACAGGGTGTGGCTTGCGGAGGTGGCGACAATATGCAGGCCCAAAGCAGTCATGCCGTCGCGCAGCAGTTTGCAATGTCAGGCCCCTTCTGCACACGGTGAACTGTCTCTGCCTGGTGCGACAGGCCCAAAAGAAGCGGGTAGAGGACATGATCGCGGAGGAGGAGAAGATCGATGGCCTGGAGAATGTGGAGTGCAAGGTCTTCAAGTAGGGGGCAGCGTCTTCAGTAGGGAGCCGGCTGCCGCTTGCATCTGCATGTGGCTGACGGCAGGTCGTCCATCACTAGCAGGGGTGCTGATGCAGCTTGCGGCACGTCCTTCCGCACACAGCTGCAGAACCGTGCAGCACAAAATGCTATTGCAGTGCCCATTCTTTGGAAGCCCAGTGTCAACAGTCTGATCAAAGCATGTGCAGAAGTATCAGGTGTTGCATGTCCACCCGCCAACATGCACGCAACATGCACATCGTCATTTGACACGACCAGAACGAGTGTGCAGCTAAATACTGAGGCGGGTCCAACGCACTGCGCACGACGGTGCCCAGTCTGCGTCCTGCTGCCAGACGATGATCAGCCCCCATGCTTATCGCCAGCTGAATCAGACCATCGTGACATCAACGTTTGCAATCACAAGCAGTTGAAATTTGCCGCAAACACCTCAAATTATCGGTATGCGCACGCTGCACACGGTTTGCACGCTTGCTGCGTGTCCTTAATTGGTCATAATCCTCACTGAAACTGCAGCCTGGGTGCACAGTGTAACGGTGTCGTATCTTACGGCCATGACCTGCCTAAGGACCACATCTCATCAAAGTGTGATACACAGCGCGGCACCTTGCGGTCAGCGTGCTCCAGCATGCGTGCGCATTGCTGCCGTGCCGACCGTACGCAGGTTGCATCATCACAGGCAGCGCTGCGTCCGACTACAGGCGTACCAGGTGCTTCTACCAAGGACTGACCGCCATCGTTGTTCAAGTTCGCACTGCGTCCAAGTCGGTGCTGCAGGCGGCTGCTGGCGCCATGCCAGCAGTTCTCGTGCCCTTGCATATTTCCCTGCGCCGCCGAGCAAAGACAGTCGATTCTGCGGGACAGCGCATCGAGCTGCCTGCACATCGAAATGCCTGCTCGGACGCTGGGACGCATCAGCAACCTGGCGCTGCAATACCACTTCAGTTCCTCACTTCCAGGTTGAGATCCAGCATGACTCCGGCACCACAACGCTCGAGGTGGAGGAGGATCAGACCATCCTGGAGGCGGCACTGGACAGCGGCCTGGAGCTCAGCCACGACTGCAAGATGGGCGTCTGCATGACGTGCCCCGCCAAGCTGGTGCGCTCGCTGCCTCTGCTGCCTGAATTCTGCCGCTGCCGCTGCTGCGCCTGGAAGCATCCAACAAGCATCACCTGCGCAGCTGTCCGGTCTTCGCTGCATGAAGACGTCTGTCCGAGTGCGTCGATAAGGGGCTGGGTTGGCTGCTGGCTACATAGCACATTTGTACAGCCGCAGAAACACAGTCACAAGAACGGGACATCAGCATCGGCATTACGCCAGGCGCTCTGGTCGCCTGATGTTGCCGCGGGTTGTCCCATGTGCAGGAGGCGGGGCAGGTGGACCAGAGCGCGGGGATGCTGGACGACGACGTGAAGGAGAAGGGCTACGCGCTGCTGTGCGTGTCCACCCCGCAGTCCGACTGCAGGATCCGCACCATTGAGGAGGTGCGCCCGCAGCTGCCGGCTCCGGCGAATGCACGTACTGAGGGAACTTGAGTGGCGTGCGCGGCGCGCGTCGGCGCTGGTTGTGTGGCGCTTCTGCCGTCGCATGCTTCCACCTGCAGTGGCTTTGCCCGTCGGCAACAATGCAGACACCTGCCACACGGCCGTGTCCAGATTGCGACAGGTGATGTATCGGTTGTCTGACGCATATGTGTCTTACGTCTGCAGGACGAGCTTCTAGCGCAGGTGCTGCACGGGGGCTAGACGGGGTGTGCTGAGGAGGGCCAGCTGTAGACGTCTGCTGAGCTCAGTTTTGATGGTGTGGGGTGTCACGCATGGCTTCCACTGCCAAGTGCTGGCGGCGCTGGCCATGCATGTACCCACAACCTGCCGCAGTGACCGCACCCAGCAGTGGAAATTTCAGCACTGTCTGCCCCATGCCTGCATTGGTCAGCAGTGCAGGTCAGCAGTGGTCAGAGAGTTGCAGCACTCTGACTGGACGGCTTGTCGGCCAAGATATATGTGATAGGATCCCTAAATCGGGAACACCGAAAGGCAGAAAGGCCCACTCTGGCATGACGGGAGTGACCTCGCTGCTGCGGGCACGGGCGTCGAGTCAGCACCCGGCCAGTGCTGGCAGTGACCGCCACAACTCTACATTCTGCCACCCGCTCCCGTTGCCACTGTCACCCAGCAGCCGCTGAAGCCGCAGCTCACTGCTCACTCCACCCGTTGTGCAGGTGAGCCTGCATTAAATGCATCTTGCCCCCGGGCAGGATGCAAGCAGGACTGTGTCACTTGCGGGCGCCAGGGCTGCTGCATTTTACACTCGATAGAAGCAACAACAACAGCCAGGTCTATGCCGTGTCGTGGTCGTGTGTCGCGGTGGCAACCGCACTGCTCTGTGAGCAAGCGAGCACAGTACTCGGCCTGCAGCTGCCCTGCCGACGGGGCAGCAGTTGCAGCCTGTACCCACAGCGCCTCCCGCACCGGTCATCTTGACATCACATCTCTACGATGCGACGTGCAAGTGCTTCGTGCCCAGCGGGCGGCGGTTTCGAGGACTGTGGCCGCCGGGCAGCGTTGCAGATAATCCGTCAGCAGGGTGTCGGGCCCCACGCAGCAAACAGATGGTGCCACGCTCATCCGTCTCAGAGTGTCTGTAGATGACACCCAGACAGTTCCAGTCGTGCATGTGTCAACAGGACCCAGCCGCACCCCCAGCACGATCGAGCCAGCCGTGCAATCGTCACCCAGGCAGCCGGCTTTTAGGCAGGCTGTAGCTCACCTTCATGGTGTGCTGTGCTGTGCAGAGACTCGCCACCAGCCACCATGGACAGCGGAATGATTCAGATGCTCATCCTCGGCCTGCTGGTGCGTCTGTGCCCCGCGCAACGTTCATCTTGCACCCTGTTGATGCGCCTGCACATCACACATGCAGCAGCTGTGCTCTCTGGCAGGCTGCATTTGGCTGTCATGCTCGAGCCATGTAGCATCCCGGCCCTCCTCTGACTCTCATATGTGTCCCGCCTGCAGGCGTTCCTGGTCATCTGGAACATCTGGTGAGTTGCCGCTCTGCAGCACGAGCGCCCGCCGTGCCGTCATCTGTATGCTGTATCAGCGTGCACCCCTGCTCAATCGACTTCCCGACTGTCAACCCGAGTGTTAATTACAGACATCCCGTCCCTGATTTGCAGCCTCATGGGCGTGGTGGGCGCCACGCTCAACAAGGTAAGATTCCAGCTCTTGAGAACATTCCAGCATGCGTAGCCGTCTCATGAAAGGTGTAGATTGCTGTTTGTGAGCAGCCTCGCTGCTTGACAGCTGCTTCGCTGACCTGCGGTGCCTGTCCTTGCACAGATCGATTGAGGGGCGCAATCTGAACTGTGGGGCCGCGCCTTTGCTGCCATGTGGGGCTCAAGGCCAGCTGCGGTGCAGCGACGACATGGGTCGAAGGCGTGGCGACCACCCAGCATTGCAGCACAGCGTTGATTTGGTATTGATGTGTTCCTTTGGACCTTTTGCTGCGTTGGGCGGACCGACGATAACACGGCACTCGTGAACGAGCGCATGCACAGACGGTACCAGTGTTGGTGTGTAAATGCCTGCTGCTCGCTGTGTGTGCTCTTGACCAGCACATGATCAAGCCACCGAGTCCGTGCAAACGCTTCGCCTGTGGCAGCGTGCTGCTGTGCACCCAGCCCAAGGTTGCAGAAGTGCCACCCTGTGCTGGCACATTCATTCTTCGTCACGTCTGATCAGTCGCGCAGCTTCACTTGACAGACCCAATTGACCCAATCGTAACGCATCAGCAGACCGCCACGCACTCCGCACTCGAAATTGAGTTGCACCTTCGACCTGCAGCTGATTCTTCCGGCCATCCAATCAGCTTGTGATACTCGAGGTGCAGGTGGTGTAGTGAACCATCTCTCACGCCAAGGAAATCCATATGAGCTGAAGGCTGATATTTAACATCCCTGAAGGGGCTCGTGGTCGCGCTGCTTGCACAACATGGTGAGTGGCAATGGCGCCGAGGTTCGAATGCGCACTAGCAGCACATGTCGTCTGGCAACTCGCGGCGGCAAACGACGATGCCATGAGCTGTGCAGGCGGAGAAGACCTACATCATGCTGCAGCCGACAAACATGGACTCCCGGCTATGGCTAGACTACCCCTCGGTGCAGAAGGCTGCTGACGGTGATGCTTCAGACTTGTTACCAATCAGCGAAATGTGAAGTGTATCAGGATTCCATATCATGCTCAGTGCCAACGCATGCACATGCACAAGCGCATGGGGTGTGGGTACGATGGCTGAGTGCGCTGCACTGCATGCTGTGCAGCGATCATCTCGCGGTTCGAGCACCGAGTTCAGGAGCTCAATCCCCAGATGCAGAAGGTGTCCTATGCGCTGAAGGACCTGTACAGCTGGCTTGACAACATGGTGCGCCTTCTGCGCATGCTCGCTTGCCGTGTCTATAGTAGGTATGAACTGCAACTGCTGAATGCTCTCAACACCGCACTGCAGGACATATGGTAGCTGTAGTCACGTGCGATCTCGCAGCTTGTGGACTTCGTCAATTGCAGCACGTTGCCATGTCGCTTGCTTCTGCACGCAGGCAGAGCTGTTTGCGATGGTGCAGCAGCGGGGTACGGATACATATGTGCGGCGGGAGCGCATCTGGCTGAAAGACCGGATTGCATACCAGTTGCAGTCGGCCGGCTAGAAGATGTGCTGTGCATGAGCAGACCGAGACCGCCTTCCAATGGCTGCTGAA
Organism: Diplosphaera chodatii; assembly: GCA_032358165.1. NCBI lineage: Eukaryota > Viridiplantae > Chlorophyta > Trebouxiophyceae > Prasiolales > Stichococcaceae > Diplosphaera > Diplosphaera chodatii. Next base: position 839,724 of record JAALGY010000044.1, on the reverse strand, counting down.
AACCCAAAAACTGGCGTTTGTGACTGCCTGCCCCAGCGACTGGCACACCGCAGCTGCACTGCCTGCTGTATTAAACGACGCACTTGCCTAGGTACAGAAGCATGGTACTGTCGCCTGCTACAGTCAGGCACCATCCTGGCTGTTGAAAAGGCCTATGCGAGCCTGGCCTGCGGCCAGCCGCGGGCCCCAGTGCTGTTGAAAGAACCGCCAGAAGTCCCCCGTCATCTCAGGGATGTCCAAAATGGTCCTGCAATGCATACAGTACAAGTCTCGATCAGACCGTGCAACTCTGCCATCACCTTCATGGCACTCCCTGCACTGGGTGCACAACAGTCAGGAGCAGAGTGGTGCCGGCAGAGGACGTTCAGCATCAAGGTGCACCAGTGTCTTCTCAGGAACCGGGATCAGCCTGCCAGTTCACCGTCCCAGCGGATCGCGTGGCAGCATGACCGTGGACGGGCGTCGCTCACAAGCAGCTGGCAGCGGATGCATGCTGGAGCTCCCTTCCGGTCCCCTGCTAGTCAGGTTTTTGATCCAAGATTCACAGTGTACAAGCTGCGCACCGCTGCTTGGCGTCGAGCGCGACGTCCAGCAGCACCAGCCGCAGCCGCTCCAGCTTGAGCGCCCCCAGGTCCGCGAGCTGCGCCACATACCGAACGCTGTGTTTGATTCCTGCTACTTGCACATGCAGCATGACAGCCACACGCATTCTGCATGGAAGCCAGAAGGGCGGTTGCAGGAAGGCGTGGAGGGCAGGTACACGCAGCAGTGCTGCTGCACTGGGAGGACGCAAACCTGGGCCAGGCGGTGCGGGGTGCCGACGCCGATCGCGGGGGCGCCCTGTAGCAGCGCCGCCTGCTGGTCGCCCACCTTCAGGTGCTTCGCGAACAGCTTGGCCACCCTGCACTCCTGCGGCCGAGGCGTCGGAACAGCGCGTCAGCAGCGCGCACGCAGAGCGTCGAGGTTGGGCCGAGCAGCAGCTGAGAACAAGGTTGGCAGGAACCTCACAGCCACTGGGCTGCGCGGGACCGGCGGCTGCTGATTTGACGCGCACCCGCGCCGCACGGGACCACTCGGCAGCGCTCGCAAAACCCAAAGCCACGTGCGGCGCCCCACCTGGTGCAGCGCCGGCAGCCGCTTGATGAGGCGATTGGCGCCGGCGGCCGAGGGGGCGATGAGCAGGACGCTGGGGGCGCCGTTGGGGCGGGCTGCGTCGGCGCCCAGGTGGCGGCGCCAGTCGGGCCCCGCCGCCGCCCGCAGCTTGTCCTCCAGCCGCCCCGGCCCGCCCAGCGGCACCATGCGGCCGCCTGCGGGGTGCGCAGACACCGCCACGGTCGCCGCATCCGAGGGCTCACTCGTTTGAATGGAAGCCCACCAGTGTGCAGGACGGTGGAGGCAAGACGGCAGACAGCATGGAGTGCGCCGCCGCTGGGGTGACCTCGGTCAGCAGGAGGCGTGCCGCCGCGCTCACCGTCAAAGGCCCCGCGCTGGTCGGCCGCCGCGCCCGTCGCCGCCGCATAGGAGGCCCACAGCCAGTCGGCCTGCGTCGCGGGGTCCGCCTCCGCGAGAGCCGCGGCCCGCCCCCGGCTGGCCTCGAAGTCCACCGCCGCCTTGCGCTTCTTCACCTGACGCATGCAAGGTTGTACTCATGCAGGGTCTCATGAAGTCAGAGACGGCCTCCAGCGACACGCGGGTCCGCATCGCAGCCGCTGCAGCTGCCGAGCCTCGGCGCCCTGCAGCCGGCGGTCGCGCCGAGGCAGCAAGCTCGCCGGCGGCCTCCAAAGCAGGAGGGCCGCACCTGCTTCTTCCGCAGCTTCTTCTGCTGGTTCTTCGTCTTCGGGACGGCCGCCTGCGCTGCCGCCCCGACGCCATCGTCGCCCTCGATGTCTGCCGCCAGCGCTGCTGCGCCCGCGCTGTCGAGGGAGCCTGCGTCCGACGCCGCCATGCCGCCGAAGTCGTCATCGTCCCCGCCCGTCGCACCGCGAGCACCGACTGCAAATGCTAGGACGATCTTGTGAGGCCAGGCAGCCGCCAGTGACACGACATACGTTACAGCTGCTCCATGCACTACACACTGCACCCGTACAGGCACCATGCGTCATGCTGACCTGGCCGTGTGGGCTCTGCGTCCATGGCATCCCCGCCCCGGCGCTGCCTCTGCGCCTTGCGCTTCGCCGCGCCGGCTCCCTTGACCTTGAGCTTGGGCTTGTGCTTGGCGGGGCCCCTGTGCTTGGCCTTGCTGCGCGCCATGAGCGCCATCGTCCGCCGGCAGCCGCCGCGGTCGCGGTGCAGCTGCGGTGCGCTGTCAGCGGCGGCTCACGGACCCCCAGCCCTGTGGATTTCACAGCGCTGGTGGCGTTTGGCTCAGGTGCTCACGGCAGCTGCATGTCCAACGTGCGCATGGTAGTCACACTCGCATGGCATCACTCCCGCCGCAGCAGCATGCCGCCATATGCCAGTGCATGGTGTGGAAACATCCTGCAATGTTCACCTGCCCAACAGAGGTGTGTCCCAGCGGCAGGAGTATACAAGGGCACGCACGCCTGCGCCTGTTCCACGGGGTGTGTGGAACAGGGTGTCAACTGCAAAACCACTCCTCTGGCATAGGACTTGCCAGTCACCACCCGACGCAGCTCGATCTCATCAGCAACGCAGGCAAATGTTGGTCTCCTTGCATCTGTGATGTTTGCAACAACTGAACGGGGCACACTGCCATCATGCTGTGCGGCGCGGAGTGTAACACCTGCAGTGGTGCCGAAACACTTTTGGCCACCCTGCAGTCACGATGCATCCAGCATCCACAGGTGCTTCCACCACCGCGGTGCCAGATCATAGCATTATCTTCGTCGCGCAGTGCAGCGTCAGCGCCTGCCTCCTTGACCACCTGGTGTCATACCTGACGTATCGTTTGCAAGCCCTGCAGTAGCAATACATACACCATGGCAGCCAGCACCATGGCCGCGAGCATGGTCCAGACACGGGTCGTGACCCGCGCAGCAGCCCCAGCACAGCGACGCACTGCCGTGGTGGTGGTCCGGGCTGACGCCACTGAGCAGGTCTCCCGCCGTGCAGCTCTCGGCGCAGTCGCAGGCGTGCTTGGCGCTCTCAGCCTGGCCACGGGGGGCGCAGCTGAGGCCAAGACCAAGGTCGCGTACCAGGAGAGCCTCGGCCGCGGCGGCTCATCAACGGCAGCATCCATGTCAGGGTACAGCATGGAGGGCACCAAGAAGCGCGGCATCAGCCCAGCAGAGCGCAAGGAGTTCATGCGCAAGTTCAAGGAGGGCGTCTCGGCGCCGCCGGGCATCGCCGACACCCTGAAGGGGAAGTAGAGCGCAGGGCGAATGGCTTCAGGGTGGGGCATCGCCGGCGGCTGACGTGCCCTGGGTGATGGGGTTAGAGCGAGGCAGGCACGAGCCATGGCTGTGCATTGGCACCTGGTACATAGGGCAGGCTGCCATACGTAGCAGACCGAGACATCTTGCAGCGCTGGCCCTGATTACCTCCCACTCAAGTGCGGCCCTATGACACTGCTTGCTGCACTGCATGCTGCCTGTACGGAGAAGACTGACGCTGAAACGAGAGCAGACGAGGTGACCACGCCCACAGTCGTGCCCAGAGAAGGGGAAAGAGAGCACGCATATCGCAGCTTTATAAAGCAAAGAGATGCAGCATTTGCCTGGGCAACTTGCACCGGCACCTCGGCACTGCAAAGTCTTCCAAGAAAGCGAGCCCACGGCTCTCAGTTTGACCCTCTCCTGCTGTCCACGTCACGATCAAAGTCACATGTCAATGCTGCAAACAGGCCTTTGGCCACTGTAGTCGACCTGCTGCATCTCAGCAGCGCCATGTCAGGCTGACCCAAGGGTCTGCAACTGCAACTGCAGCCTTCCCCAACGCCAGTGTCTGCTGCTCTGTCCTACATGTGCGTCGCACTGTTCCACCCTAAGCTGTCAGCCAGATCCCAGAGGTCACTACCAAGATCCCCTTCTGAGATGGTTGTCCTGTCCGCTCCAACAGAGCATCGCTGCCAGCAGCATATACGGTGTTGTTCAGCCCTTGAAGACCGCTTCCATGGCGCATCCTCCATGCTCATGGCAAGCGGTGTCGCCCATGCTCTCCTAGTCACACCGCCGCGTGACACACAGGACTCTATGCCAGCGCAGCGCATGCGGCCAGAGCCACAGCGGCGGCGGCGCTAAAGGCTGCGGTGCGGCTGGCTGACTGGGGCGCCGGGGCGGGGGCTGTGGCGGGTGCCAGGTCGCCTGCGGAGGAAAGAGCAGCCACCCTCAGACTCCTGGTGACCGCGCAAACTGGCACCATGCAGCATGGCAGGCAAGGCGCCGCTGACGGTGCCAGGACCGCAGCGGTCTGCAAGTTGTCGAGCACAACTGCTGCGGGACAGCGGTGGCATACCGGCAGTCAGGCTGCCGCCAGAGCCGGTAGGCCCTGGGGCGGGGGCGGGCGCGAAGCCGGGGGCGGCGGCCGGGGCGGTTTCCGGCGCCAGCACTGCAGCACATCAGGCGCAACATCCTCAGGTGTCGACGGTTGTGCGCGCCTCAGTGCACGATGGTTGCCGAGCTGCCAGCAAGGACAGTATTCACAGCCTGGGCTGTTGACGGGTTTGCAGACGGTGGGCGCGATTGGATGCACAAGCCAGGACGTCCAGCATGCCAGGCAGCATGGGCGCTGCTGCAGCCGTCGGGCTGAATGGCAGGAAGTGCCTGAACCTCGTTACCGAGCTGATGTGCATCCAGTGCCATGTGCGCTGGCGTCGTGCACTCAGGTAAGGGCTGCTGTCTGAGGTGCGACTACCCAACACCGCTCACGTGGTGCGGCGCCTGGTGCGGCGCCCGGCGCTGCCTCGGGCGCGGCGAGGGGCTCCAGCATCGGCGGCGGCGCCACAATGTCCGGCGCCAGGAAAAAGCGGCCCTGCAGGGAGATGCGCAACACGTCAGCCACTGATATACCCTCTGCTGCATGCGCTGCTCATGCACGTGCGCCAGGTTGTCAGGGAGGCCTCCTTGGAACCAGCGCTTCACAAGGTAGTGGTTCATGAATCTAGGAGCAGTCTGGACACCAGACGCGTGCCCACCGTGGTGTTGACGGTGGTGTTGTAGGTGGGGCAGGGGTTGGGGATGATGAAGGTGGCGCGCGCCGCCGTGCACGGGTCGCCCGACTGGCTGTCCCCGTTGCCGGCGGCGATCGACTGCGATGTCACAAGGGTTTGGGGTTGGGGATCTGCTGACGACTTGCGGCCACGGCGTCGACGCGGACGACATGCCAGCATGCACCAGCGGGGCTGCACGGGCGCGTCAGGGCGGCGCTTGAGGGGAGATGTCAGAGACAGCATCTGCCGTCTTGCTGTGCAGCAGCAGCACCAGCACTGGTCACAGGCATTCACGGCTGCTGGGTAGCTTGGTAACCGCAGCAGGGTGACGGCAACTGGACCAGCATGTCACCTTCTGCGCATCCTGGATGGCGACGCTGCACAGGCGCTTCTCCTGGGCGGTTGCGCCAAACACGCGCGCGTAGTTGGTCGTGTCAGTGCCTGGCCAGGGAGTGGACACCCACGTCAGACAGAACACGAGATTTCGCCAGGCGTGAGTCTATGTGCACCGACCCGCTCAGATCAGCGGCGCTTGCCCTAGTGACAGCTAGAAATTCTTGCTCTTCTCGAGGCGCGCACCCCTGCATGGTGCCAGTTCCAACTGGGCGAGAACCTGAACCCCGCCCGCCAATACGCTGCTGCTGTCGCTGGGGCTGCCCACCTGAGGAGGTGCAGACGAAGGAGTTGCGGATGTCGGTCGCGACGGCCGCGCCGACGGTCGAGGTGGCGGCCGACGCCAGGACGCAGCCGCGCGTCTCGTAAATCTGCGTCACCCTGCGCGGAGCGGGTGGCATGCACGTGAGGGCGGGGCTGCTCAGTGCAGGGAGCGCGCAGCATCCTGCCATGCAGCTCTGCTGTCACGCTGTGCACGGTGCGGCGCAGGGCACCCTGCAGCGAAGAGCCAGAGGTGTGTGCCAGCACGCCCCTCGACAGGCAGACCGGAAAATCGAAGCGCTGCGAGCGACGTGAGGGGTGTGAAATATGGGTTGCAAGATGCTCACGAGGCGCCCGCGGCCCGGCACCCCGCGTTGTTTGCTTTGTAGTCGCTGTTGTTGAAGAACGTGTTGGAGTTCGCGATGCCGGCGGCGCGGTAGTCCGCCGGGATCGCGATGCTCTGGTTGTTCACCTGCGTTCAACGCCGCCAGGACCTTGGCGGTGCGGGGTGCTGCCGGCTGCTTGGTGCGCACACTTTCACGGTGCACAGCCGCTGCTACGGCATCGGCGCATGCAGAGCCACTGATGCGGCGTGTGGACTCAGGCACAATCCTTTGACGGCAGGTGGCAGCGCGCACCGCAAAGGACGCGTCCTGCAGGCACAGGTCCATGGCGGAGGTGACGGACACGATGAGGCAGCCGCCGGGCGGCACCACCAGCTGCGTGCCGACGGTGCGGTTGTTGGGCGCCTGCATGAAGCATCATGGTACCAGTCAGTTTCATAGTCAGGTCCATCAAGGGCTACAGTTTGAGGCCTGATACGCCACAGCTGCGCGCAAAAGCCGCCTTGTGGCCACCATATCGTTCAGCGGCAGTCGGCCCACATGGACCTGCTTGAAAGCGCATGGTGGAAATTGCACTGCAAGCCGCACGGCTGGGCGTCAGCACAGGAGGCGCCGCCGTGCGGCAACGCAGCATCTGTGGACGTGAAAGCACACCTCGCCGCCTGCGAGCTGGGAGGACGACGGCGCGACGCCCGTGGCCGTGACAGCGGACGAGCCGGAGCCGACGGTGGAGGTGGTGGCGATGTCGGTGGCGGGCGCCGCGGCCGCCGTGATGGTGGTGGGGCGGGCCGTCGCCTTTGCGGGCGCCGCCGCCGGCGAGGCGGCCGGCGCGCTGCTGACGGGCTCGGGGGCCAGGTCCGGCGTGTTGGCGGCCGCCGCGGGGCCCGGGGCCACCAGGATGGAGGTCGTCTGCTGCGCCGCCGCCGGGCTGAGGGCTGCAATGAGGAGCGCTGCAAGCAGCGCGGCCGTGTGGCTGCGCGCCATGGCTGCCGTCCCACCTGCCGCGCAGCGGAGGAGCCCTCGGATGTGATGCGTGAAGTTGTATGGGGCCGGTGCGCTTCGCGACATGACAAAGGAACGGGTGGCCAGCAGGGTGCGGCCGGTACACCACAGGTCAATGCCACCGATTGCAACAGGCTGTGGCCTCTGCGCTGATGCCACGGCATGCATGGGTGATGCACAGCAGGCCAACTGTCGATTGATAGTACGCTGCCCACATCAGCGCTGCATGCATCGGAAGAAAGCGATGTGGCAGTTGGCAAAGCTAGGTGGCTGCTCGATGCAATAAAGGATAGGATTCCACGCCGGAGTGGACCCCGTACAGCATCGCAGGACGCTGCATTGCTCCATGGCATCGCATGCAGAAGCCCTCGGCATCATATGGCTTGCAAGCCTTAGATGGGGCCGCGGCATCAAAACAGATCTGTTACGGCTGCGGGCGTAACAAACACTTTGCAGCGGCGTGCGGACCACGCTCGGATGATATCACGAGGTCAGGAGGCTACTGCACCGGGCGCAATGATCACTGCATGGATGCAATGGTCGGCATCGATAGATTTGCAACGGCGGATCGACGGCAGTCGGCTCACCTGTGGAGGATAGAAACCTCTGCGCCGGGCTGCTGGCAGCGTACACGACCTTCTAAGCAGCTCTACGACGGGCCCGAGGAGAAGAGGGACGGGATGCGGCGCGGCGGATGTGATTGGCACGCAGCAGCTGGCCTGGCTTTGAAGCAGCCGCATCCTAGGGCTTTGCGCCAGTAAGCCCTGACCCATGACATGCTGCTGCAGTGGCAATTGTGTATCAGGTGCAGCAAGTCAGTCACGCGGCTTGCAGTGTTTCACGCTGATGTGGAGCGCGAATATAGCAAGCTGATACGCTCCGAGAGTGTGTAACCCTATACGACCTTGACGTTGAACCTGGAGCTTGCCAGCATGGGCATGCCGCACATGCATGCAGGTCGCATGAGCAACAGCAGCATAGCAGCATTGTTGTCTCCCCAACTTACTCCCTTCTCGATCCAGCAACAACGGTCATCGAAGCCAGCTAACAGCGGATGCATCAGGCACGCTCTGCACCATGCGCATATATCTTGCCACCCCATGCAGACGATGCGAAAGCAGCGGGGTCTGATGGGCAGTTCGTGCCATGCCGCACATTCATGTCTCCTCGAATTCCTTTGATATGAGCGTCGTGCATGACTGACGGCAGCTGCCCATGCCATGCTGTGCAATCTGTACCCGGCAAACCTGCGAGACTTCTCGGATGCTACACGCAACGAGAGCAGCTTCGGGCAGAGCACGAGGACGAAGCGTGCCAGCGTGCAATGCTGCAGGGCTGCAGCGCAGAACGTGGCGCATGTCACAGCGCGCCCAGATGCCAGCGGTGCAGCCGCAGCGGCTGGTGCCGCAGCGACATCGCTCATTCCGCAGACGCTCGAGGAGATGCGGCAGGATGCCGAGGGAGCCGCCACGCGGGACATGCTGGCCCGTCGGGGTCAGGTCAGCAGCATGCAGCAGCAGCAGCATGCAGCAGCTGCATGCAGACCGCCAGATGATGGTTGACAGCCGTGGCGGTGTATTAAAAAGCACCTGAGCAGATTAACAAGCCTTGCGGAACAAGCTGTGGACGAGCAATCCTAGCAATCTGCTGCAGGCGGCGCTGACGAGGGATGAGCGGAGGCGGCGGCAGCGCTCGCTGGATGCCATCGGGGTGCCGTCCTTCCAGCATGTGCTCGCGGTGAGCCTGCTGCGACGCCGTCCAGCTGGTGGCACGTTGCAGGCATGAAGCAGTGCGCATGCGCGGCATGGCGACTCTCTGCTTAGGAGCTTGACATGAGTACATCTGTCTCATTCAAATCTAAGAGCATATGGGTGCAGGACCGGGGGGTGTCCCCGCTCAGGCGCGGCCCCGCGGGCATCCTGCAGCTCAACATCGGGCTGTACTGCAACCAGGTGCGCCGCGCTCCATCCGCAGCCGCTCCGGACCCCAGGGACCACTGAACTCCCTCGCAAATTCGCATACACCGCTGCACCACCGCGCACCGCAGCAGCATGGACCCCCGCCGAAGGGGCCTCTGGTGGCGCGGCGGCCCACAGACCCTGCGAGCCCCGCAGGCGTGCAGCCACTGCCACGTGGAGAGCTCGCCGCTGCGCAGCGAGGCGATGGACCGGGCGACGGCGGTGCGGTGCCTGGAGCTGGCGGAGGATGCCCTGGAGCGGGGCGCCCTGCACACCCTGGACCTCACCGGCGGCGCGCCCGAGCTCAGCCCGCAGTTCAGGTGGAGATCCAGGGTTTACGGGCCATGTCCGGCTGGCAAGCGCCCCGTCAGCTGGCGCACCTGAGAGTGTTGTGAGGCTTCCTTCTGCCGCCAGATGCCGCGGCTGTACCCAACGTGGGCCCCAAGCATCGTGCGCAGCTGCAGCATCTGCACCACACACGCACAGCAGCCGAAAGGGACTGTCATGCTGATCTCGTGTTGAACGTTATCAGCATATTACCGCTTTGCAGGTACATCGTGGAGTGCGCACGGGAGATCGGCGTCCCGGACATCATCGACCGCTGCAACCTGACGGTGCTGCTGGAGCCGGGGCAGGAGGGCTTAGTAGACTTTCTGGCGCGCCACCGCGTGCGCGTCGCGGCCAGCCTGCCGTGCTACAGCGCGACCAACGTGGATGAGCAGCGCGGCGGCGGCGTCTTCCACCGCAGCATCAAGGTAATCATAGCGCTTTGCGTTTTGAGACACATCGGCCCAATGCGGATTGTTGTGGCGGCAGCACTCCAGCCTGTGGCGTTGGCGCTGAGGGTGAGTACACGCGATGCTTCCGAATGTTGAAGCAGCCTGTGCAGCTCAGCTGTGCGCGATGGCTCTGCTATGTGCACACAGACGACGTGCTGCTGACGTTGCAATGGCACCGTGAACATAGTGCGTCCCACAGCAACGAATTTCAATAGCAAGACATCGAGGCATGCAGTGCATCTTCTCTACTGCAGGGTGGTCACTCGTGTGGTTTGATGATGCAAGGGCAAGCTCGCCGTCTCATCAAGCCTCTCGTTTCCTGCAACAGGGCCTGCAGATGCTGAATGCCGCGGGGTATGGCCAGCCCGGCAGCGGCTTGGAGCTGGACCTGGTGTACAACCCCAACGGCGCGTTCCTCGCGCCCCAGCAGGCCACCCTGGAGGAGGCGTACAGGTGCAGACCCTCTGCAGTGCGCGCAGTAGTGTCATAGTCCATTGGGTTATGTGGGAATTCTGCGCAGGACATGCGTTTTGTTGGAGGACTGTGGTGTGCGAGTCATGCTTTGCCGATCAAATACTGCGAAGGAAGCTGCACAGTCGAAGCTTGGGCGTTCCATGGCAGCGTCGCGAGACCAGCCACCAGTTGTACTGGCTGGCCTGCTGTTGCAGCACAGCCCTGACTTCAGATCTGCTTCCACGCTCCTGCAGGGCGGAGCTTCGCGAGGCGTATGGCATCGTCTTCAGCCGCCTGTTCGCGCTGAACAACATGCCGATCAAGCGGTATGTTGACTACCTGCGGCAGCGGGGGCAGCTGGAGTCCTACATGGAGACGCTCGTCAACGCTTTCAACCCTTCAGCAGCAGAGGCATGACCCATTTCCAGCGTGCTCACCTTCTTGCACTCCTGATGGTGGGCGTGCTGCCAGCCCACAGCTGCAGTCTGCTGCACCGACCAGGCATCCTGCCATGATCACGCATCACCCTTGACATCACAAGCAGCAATGACTCGGGCACACGCTCAGCAGGTGTGCTTGTGTGGGGGTGGTGGATAGCAGACATCCGCACCGCGTGTGGTGACCGGACCCTTGGTGCAGTGCGTCACAATGGCTGCGTGCACTGAAATCTAATTTCTTTTTTTGTTCTGCACATAATTTTGTACATAACTTGTATTGTGCTGTGCAGGGGGTGATGTGCCAGGACACAGTCAGCGTCGGCTGGGACGGCGCGCTGTACGACTGCGACTTCAACCAGCAGCTGGCGCTGGGCCTGGGCGGCAGGAACGCCCCGCGGACGGTGTTCGACATCACCAGCCTGCAGGAGCTCGAGGTGCTGTCATGTCACTGATGCGGAGAGGCGGATCGGGCAGATGATGTGCGTATGCTGGTGGTGGTGTCGAACCTCCTTTCCAAAGCCTGACAGTTAGGGTATGAGTTGCCGCAGGGCCGCCCCATTGGCATCGACAACCACTGCTTCGGCTGCACGGCCGGCGCGGGCAGCGGGTGCCAGGGGTCCACATCATGACCTCTATACATTCGATCACCCTGCAAGCTCCAGGATTAGAATTGAACCTGTTCACATGTCAGTCGAACATGTCGGACATCCAGGTTCGTAGGCACAAAAACATCAGCATTTTAGGCGTGGAGTACGGGAGCCAGGTGTAAGATGCCCTAGACCATGAGTATTCACACACATCCTAGGTTAACAGCTCGCTGAGAAGACAACTGAGAAGCATTGGACGGCTGGGATTGTTTGATTGTTGATATGCACATCGATGTGCACAGATGCTCTGTCGCCTGTCACGACATGCACTGTAACCCTTGCATCTTTCCACACCTCGACCCAGGTAGCTGCCATGTGACATAGCCTTGCGTTTGCAACAGCTGATGGGGTTATGTACGCCTGCGTGCACCTGTAACCCACTCGACAACGATGCGCCAACTAGATGTCCAGTCGACAGTTCCGCCTGATGACCTAGGCTGGCTCCAGAGCGTCCCCCTATTAGGTCTAATTCGGCAACCTCAGCATGACTGCCGATCCACGACAGCTCACCTCCGTAACATCAAAGCTACGCATCAAACCCGCGGGCAGGCGCCTAGTGCTGCGGCTGCGGCTGCTGCGACTGTGACGACGCTGTCTGCTGCTGCGGCGGCGGCGCCTGTAGGTTGACGTTCTTGAAGGCGGCTTTCATCGCCTCCCGGCGCCGCTTGCACCCCTCGCATGCCTGCAACCGGTGGCAAACAGGCCACGTGAGCACTTGACCAAGCTGGATGGGCTCAACGTCGCACTGCTGCTGTTCAGTGAGCATTTCGGCGGCAGCGGCACCGGCAGACAAGTCCAGGCCGCTCTGCGGTTGAATGGCTGGCGCACTGGCATGACTTATGCAGAACGGGCAAGCACCTCGTAGGTGGAAAGGAAGTACGCACTGCCGCCGACCGCCGTGGTTGCCAGGGTGCCCAGCGCCAGCTTGGCCGGGGCGCCCAGTGCCCCTATCTTGTGGCTGAGCGACGTCATGTGCGCTGCCAGCGGACGCTACAATCCCGGGGCTGTCCCTCTGAACGCCCCTGCAATGCAGCTCAGCACTTTATAGTATCAGGTGATGGCTCACAGCAGGCTGCACCGTGATTTCCGTGATGTGATGCCAAAGTAAGACATCCGGGAGAGTTAGGTGATGCATGCCCGTGCGCCGCAGGCAGTATTGCACGCTGACCAGCTGCTGCCTGAACTGCGCCAGATGCAGCAGCAGGCATCCTTGAGGACCTGCACACCCGAACTACCACCGTCCAGGTTCGAGGTTGAACCAGAGCCGGCGTTGGCAACCAGATTCACACCTCTCGGAGTTGGCACTATTGTGTTGCGAATAGCCACGCCACGGCAGCTGCGAAAGCACCAGCTCTACCAGGTCAAGGTAACAGCTGCTTACAGGTAAAATTGGCACTTTACATGCAAGCCTGCTGCACGTCGAATGGGCCTGCACCTGCAGCGAACATTCCTGAGGCGCCTCGCCAGTGGCAATGGCTGCCCACTTTGGCGTGGGGGTGTACTAATACGGGACCCCGGCACGTGTATCAAACTTTGCGTCCTCCTGCCAATTTGCGCTCTGGCAGACATGCAGCGCGCTCCAGCTGTGCTGTGGGCCACCGGCGCGGCATTGTAGTACTCTGTAGATCGCAGCAGCGGCAGCAGACCGAGTGGGGCTGGGTTCAACGTCGCTTGTGCCGCCGAGGCTGCAGCGGCGGCCAGCCAGCCAAGAAAATCACCGGGTTGCTTCGACCCACTGCTTTGGGTCTCAGCAATCTCCAGCGGCAAGCCTGCGGCGCCAGCCGCTCAGATAGCTAGCTGGCCTCGTAATGCAGCATGCAGCAGTAACGTACGCTGTGATTCAGGGCGAGCAAAGGCCGCAGCTGAGAGGCGATCTGCGGGCTGCAATCTGAAACGGTGCGCGTGCAGCACTTTGTTTGCAGAGCACCCCACGTACTGCGGATCTGCTTATCTCATTGAGCGGTAGAGACAATGGCAGACACCGCATCGGCGTTGCCTTGGCCGGGCCAGGATGGCTGTTGCTGCCCAGTTTGCCCAGTAGCGCTTGTCTTGCGCTGGCTGGCCGCAGCCGTACCGCCGCGGCGCTGTGTCTACAGACATGACCTGCGCCCGCCTCTGAGGGCTTTACAGATTCCAAATGCGCAGCCCGCTGCGTACTGGGGCTGACGCTGGCCCCCTAGGCTATTGTGCAATCTGCTCTCGGAGGCCCACAGTGGGTGGCCTTGGACTTCCTGTGCCTCACACTGACGGCCGTTCAGACGCTCAGGCGTTCATACCTCTCCTCTTGAAGCGTGTATCACGCACGCACGGTCCGCCGACGGGCCCAGCCGGCCCCTGGCCACCCGAGAAATGCACCCAACCAGGACCGGATGGCCAAGGCCGCTGGTCTAGCAGCCTGCATGCTGGTCCTCCTGTTTGTGATGATTCTGTGCACACCAAACAGTGCTGCTTATGCCCTCGACAACGTGTGACTCACCACTCAGGGCCGACGCTGCATGGAGGACACTCCCGCGGCTCGGGCGGACTCGCCCCCGCTGTATGGCAAACCGCCAGCCGCCGGCGGCGGCCCCGGCGGCCTGCCGCGCCCGGCGTCGGCCACCTCCTCCCTGGGCCTCGGCTTCGAGGACGGCCAAAGCCACGGCAGCAGCAGCAACAGCGTTCTCGGCGCCCATGGCAGGTGGGTCGCTCCGCTGAGAACACATGGCGGCGTGCAACATCTGGCCCGTTGCAGAGCAACCATCAGGTGCGAGGACCTCCGGGAAGCAGCAGCAACAGTGCCTCTGTGCATGCGCTGCAGTGCGCCCATGGTGAGCGGCGGCCTCGCGGCAGCGGGCGGCGGGAACCCCCGCAGCCTCATCACCTGGGACTCCTTCAACAGCACAGACTTCAACACGCTCAAGTCGGCGGTGGGGCTGACCAACGTGTCGGCGGCCTTCGCGTGGCAGTCGCCGCCCACACTCGCGTCGCACAGCATGCCGCTGGGCGGGGACTCTGCGTTCGCACGGATGGGATCCTCCTCCGCGGGCATGACCGGCCCTGCAGCAGTGCCCGTGAACGGCTACCTGGGCAGCAGGAGCGGGGCGGACGCAGCAGGAGGCGCGGGCGGTTCTTTCGGCGGCGGCGGCAGCAGCCCGTACGGCAGCAGCCCCTACAGCGGCAGCCTGGGCGCGGGCTCAAGCGGCGTGAGCACGGCGTCTTTGCCGCTGCTGGGCGATGCGCTGCCGCCGATGGCGGCGCCCCCCGGACTAACCTCCACCTTACAGCAGGTGCAGAGAGTGCTGCGAGTTTGATGTATGCTGTGCATCCTTGTGATTATTGACTTGGCATGTGCAGCAATCCACGCGACCAGTGCCTGCTTTGTGTGCACCTCAGCTTTGAGTGCAGTCCGGACGGCTGCAAATCCGGCGTGAATTGTGTTGAGCGGCTGTACCAGTGTCTCAGATTGACACTACGTGTACACAAGAGAGAGTGCCCGCCACAGCCTGTGTGCACAGCCCACCACCGGTGCCGTCCTGTGCAGCGGCAGCAGCAGGGCGTGCAGCCGGGCAGGGCTGCGGGGTTCAGCGGCTTCGGCGGCTTCAGCGGCCCCAGGGTGGGCGGCAGCCACCACGGCGGCCTGGGCGCCGGCGCGGGCGGCCAGCCCCCCCTGCACCGCTACCTCAGCGAGCCGCCGGGGCCCGAGGCGCTGGCGGCGGCCGCCGCCGGGTTTGCGGACGGGCCCAACGGCAGCGTGCACGCCGGCGCCAGGGCCAATGGCAGCGGCGGCGTCAGCCCAGGTGCCGTACAGCCTGCTGCTCTGACATGCCGTGCCGAGGGAAGACTCTGCAACTTCATAAACTGCGGCCCTTGTTAGTCGCTCATGGCATTGACCAGGGGCTGGCTGCTTGTCTGCCTGCTCCACATGTAGTTTCTGAGACGCACCTGGCGCACATTGTGAATGCGGACTCCCGGCGTGATGCAGAGCCGAGGTCGCCCTTTGGGCCGGCGGCGCTGCAGCGGCACTCGATGGGCTCCATGCCCTTTGCCGCGATGTCGGTGCCGGAGGGCCACGCCGCGAGCTTCCCGCAGCCGCTGCTGGGCTCGGCGGGCGCCACAGCCCTGCAGCACCGGAACAGCCTGTCCAGCGGCTTCAGCTTCCGATCCAGCCCGCAGCTGGGCCTGCTGGTGCGCCTCTGTTACTTCCTGCAGACTGTGCAAGCAGCAGCACATCAGCGTCAGCCCAAAGCTACCTCATGCTGCCTGCATCCAGTCCAGTCCTGTGCACCGCACCTGCAACCCTCCTTGACTGCACGATGCTGCTATTTCGCTCCAACTGAAATGCCACCCCTGCTGCTGCAGCAGCCGCAGAGCCCCGGCGCACTGAGCCTGGGCAGCGCCCCGCCGGGCAGTCCTGGGGCGGCGCTGGGCCTGCAGGGTGGGACGCCCCCGCTGCCGCGCGGCCAGCAGCAGCAGCAGTGGCAGCAGCAGGTAGCGGCGCACGCGCGGCAGCTGCAGCAGGACGAGCCGCAGCTGCTGCAGGGCCTGTCGCAGCAGCAGCAGGGGCACGGCCATGCGGCGCCAGGGCCCATGCTGCCGCCGCGCCGAACCGTGTCGTTCGACGGCGGCGCGGGCGCCAGCCACATCACGAGCGCCCGCAGCCGCCCGGGCTTCGTGCACGGCCGCGGCGCCTTCCAGCAAGCGGACATGCAACAGCAACAGCAGCAGCAGCGGCCGCCGGGGTTGGGTGGCATCGGAGGCAAGGGCTCCGACTTCGGGCAGTTTTCGAGCTTTGGCGATTTTGCGCCGCCCGCGCCCTACACGCCTGCAGGTAGCTTCTGCTTCCTCAGCACTTGTAGCCATTAGATGCGTGCAGATCCAACTGCGCTTGTCAACCTGCGCTTCGCAGTGTCAGCTTGCACGCCTTTGGTGCGATGCCTCAGGCCAGTGCCACCTGGAGCAATGCTTCACATGTCCTGTGCTGACCCGATCCTGACAACATCATTCCACAGGCCTGCGGCGGCATGTTTCCATGAACAGCGGCCTGGGCGGGGGCCTGGCAGCGCTGCAGCAGCCGCAGCAGCTGCCGCCGTCGCCGCTGGCGGGCGGCTACAGCGGCGGCGGCGGCGCGCCCTTTGCGGGGGGCGGCCTCAGCAGCCCCGGCGCCAACGGCAGCCTGCACGGCGGGTACGGCGCGCCGCCCAGCCCCGCCCCGCAGCACGGCGGCCTGCTCAACGGCCAGGCCGGCGGCCGCGGCCAGGCCAGCAGTGGCGGCGGGTTGGGCGGCGACGAGCTTTCCGCTGCGCACCGGCGCGTCCGATCCGCGGACTTTGGGACGCCGCCCCGCCGGGGTGGCCGGGGGCCCCAGGGCAACGGCACAGGTGGATGCCGCTCAACGTTCTGCATGCGTACAAGAGGATGGTTACATGTTCATCTTTGGGCTTGCGTCGAAGCACTGGGGCTGATCGCTGGCAGCCTCATCTTCCCCAACTGCTTTAAAGTAGGCCAGCTGCCAGGGCCCTCTCATTGGCGGTCTTGCTGCCGGTTGACTCACCCTGTGTCGCTGCTCATGCACTGCAGGCCGCAGCAGCGGCGGGCGGCCGGGCTTTGCCGGCCGCGGCATGAGCCCCGCGCGAGACGCGGGCCTCGCCAGCGACGGCGGCTTCAGCTATGGCCGGGGCGGCGGCGGCAGCGGCACCGTGTCCCCCCAGGTGCGGCCGACACGGGTCTCGGCTCTGTCATGTCATTTTTCCGATGCCTGAGGCTGCATGTGCAGGTAGTGTCACCGGTCAGCATCCCTGTTGCCATGCCTGCGTTCCACGATTGCCATACCGAACCAGCGTCTGCACGCACTTGTTTGCAACCGTCAGCCTCCGTTGGGGCTTTTCATCTCGATCAGTGTCTGCCGGCAATGGCTTCAAGTGGTCGACATGAGCTGCAGGTGCTGAGCCGGAGCACGTCTGGTGCGGGGCTTGCGGGACGCGGCGTCGGCAGCCCGACCGTCGGCGACGGGCCGGGGTACCGGCAGCTGTGGGCGCAGGTGCGTGTGAGATGCAGCTTCCTAGTATTAAACTGGCATAGCCGTCTTCTGCTGAGGAGACGCCCCTGGAGCGGCGTGTGTGCTGGACGATTCAAGCCTTCTGACTGCCAACTGAACGCCTGGACTGCTGATCTGCAACTCACGGCACACCCCAGCACACTCTTAACCCATCTGCTCAAGTGAGGTCTTCCGTCAAACACGCCGCTGCAGCAGGACCTCCGGCGAGTGCGCCTCTGGTTGATTTGCAAGTCACGGCACACCCCAGCACGCTCTCAACCCATCTAATCAAGTAAATGCTCCCGTGGTGAAGCACCACTGGCGAATGCGCCTCTGCCTGGCGCGCAGGTCACCGGCATGCAGGGGGGGGACGGCCCGGCGGCGGGGGAGGAGACCACGGTCGAGGACCTGCTGCGCGTGGTGAAGCAGCTGCCGCCCGACGCCGAGGCGGCCCCGGTGCGTTCCCCCTCCAGGGCACACGGCTCAGGGTGCAAAACTTTTGGTCCTCACCACGTGTAGCCTGGTGTTTGTCGGACATGCAGCAGCGCATGTGCTATGCGGGCTGGGCTTTGGGGCCCCCGTGTGCTGCACGAATGGTGCATGGCCATGGTGATGACTGATCTGCGGGTTTCGCACTGCCGCAGGTCGTGGCGCGCGGCCTGCACCACCTGGACTCCCGCGCGCTGGCGGCGCTGCTCAAGGAGCTCGCAAAGGTGAGGCGTCAGTAGCCGTAGTTGAAGCACCTCTTCACTCTTCATTTGTTAAAACTACCCCCACAGCATCAGGCCGTCTGCCCTTCCATGTGTGCCGCTGGCCGCCTCGAGGCCTCTTTTTACGAGTGTCAACATCACGCCCAGCAGCAGGACGCACGCTTGGGGCACACCTGAGTGATCCCAACTGGCCTGACGTCTTCCGGCGGGCTCGCCTGCAGGCGGGGGTGCCGGCACGTGCGTCCGAGATCTTCGACTGGCTGCGCGGGCTGCCGGGGGCGCACCCGCTGTCGGCGCTGTGCGACGTGTACACCTACACCACCATCATTGCGCAGGTCTGCTCCAATTGACAGATGCAGGCGTCGTCAGCCGCCCACCGGTTCACTTGTCATGCCATGGCATAGGCCGGCTACTGGATATGGTGAAGCCCTGCTCTTGGCAGCAGCGGTGCAGCATCAGGCGCCGAGTTCACAGCGCCAAGGCCAGCACACAGCCAGCGGCGCGCGCCCAGTGCCAGATTCGTCGCCAGCTGCCTTGCTGCCAGCCATGAATGAGCCTGCTGCCTGCTGACCTCAAACCCTGGCTGCAGTGTGGCACGGGGCAGGGGCTGGGCACGGCGCTGGCGCTGGCCGGGGAGATGCGCACCCGGGGCATCGCGCTCAACTGCCACGCCTTCTCGGCGCTGATGAACGGTGCGCTGAACAGCCCAGGGCCACAGCTGAAGCAAGCATGCTCGCTGAACAGCAGTCCTCCGAAGCAGCAAGTGTGCTCACTTTCGTGTATTTGTGGTCAGTGTCCTGCATTCTACTGTTCGGAAACCGGCCTCGGTCCCTGCACCTGCGGCCGCCTGGCCGCGGTGTGGGGCCGGCCCTGGACGTGTTCCCGCTGTTGTCTGATCGCCACCACCCTCACAATGATATACTATAATGAGCTGCGCCCCCGCCGCAGTGTGCATCAAGGCGGGCGAGCTGGAGCTGGCGCTGGACGTGTTCCAGCAGCTGCTGCGCGAGGGGTGCACCCCCAACCTGGTCACCTACAACATCCTCATCGATGTGCGCCCCGGTGTCTGTGCCCCCCCTGCGCACACCCCGCAACGCGGGCTCTGTGCCTGCACGCTCGCGCCGCTTCGCGCTGTGCGGGTCGATCCCCACACGGAAGCGCCTGAAACATAAGCAATCTGATCATGCGCCCGAGGTGCTGCAAAGCTGGCCCAAGCACGTTGAACGCCTCAGAGCAGCTGGGGCGTGATGCTGAGCTGTGCTGGCTGCACCTGCAGATCTACTCCAAGACGGGGCAGTGGGAGGAGGCGGTCAAGGTGCTGGACACGCTGCAGTCCCAGGTGCGGTCCCGTCCAAATTGCGTGAGGTCACACCTGCGAACCCTTCCTGCCCACAGCCCCTGATCCAGTGCGGTGCTGCCTCATGCGAGCTGCTCTGCCGCGTGGACAGGCTCTTGCCGCGCGCGCCCTGCCGCCCAGCAGTGCAGCCCTACCCAGCAATGATTCAGTCAAGCATTCATCTCAGCTGCATGCAAGCATTCCCCCCCCCTGCTCATCAGCTGCATGAAAGTAGTGCTACCCCTGCCTGCAGGGCACCGCGCCCGAGGTGCGCACGTACAACACCGTCATCGGCGCCTGCTCCCGGGCGGGGCAGCCCGCGGCGGCGGCGGGGGTGTACCGCCGCATGCTGGCCGACGGCGCGGCGCCCACCGCCACCACCGCCACCGCGCTCGTCTCGGTGTTCGCCCGCGCCGGCCAGGTGGGGTGTCTGGCCCAGACCCGACGCAGAAGCCAGCTATGCATGCGCCATCATTGAGAAGCCGTGTCGATGCCCCTGCTTCGTGTGCAAGGTTGTGCGCCAAGGTTGCGGGGAACCTTGCAGTGTCGTGCGAGGTGGGGAGCACTGGGGCCTGCAGCAGGCGCTGTGTCTGCCAATGCGTCCAGACGCCGTCAGATGATCCATGGCATCCCTCCAGCGTTGCATGGTCCACCTTGCGAACGAGGCAGCTGTGCCCTGGCACACGCGCCGCCCATGGACCCAAGACCCTAAAACCTTTCATAAACCTGGGCCCGCAGGTGGACGAGGCGCTGGCGGTGCTGCAGGACATGGCGGGGCGGGGCGCCGAGCGCAGCCCCGTGGCGTACGGCGCGCTGGTGGCGGCGGCGGAAAAGGGCGGCCGTCCCGCGCTGGCGCTGCAGCTGTTCGACGACATGCTGCGCGCGCTGCTCAAGCCCTCGGCCGCCACCTTCGCCGCCGCGCTCGCGGCCTGCGCGCAGAGTGCGCTTCCTGTCCACTCACACACCAGCAACACCGCATGTGCCGCAGCATTCGTTGACCGTATCCTGTACATCAGCGTTGGCTCGCGAGCGACTGCTGGGACCGCAGTGCGCTCAGAACGGACTGTCACTGCAGCGCAACTCTTTGACTCCTGACAGCTGGGCGCTCGGCACGTCAACCCGGCCCGGCAGGCCTGCAGCATCACTCTGCATACCATACAGGCGGGCGGTGGGAGCGGGCGCTGGAGATCTTCGAGCTGCTGCGCAGCCGGGGGTGCAAGCCCGACGGCGCGGTGTTCGGCAGCCTGCTGGCGGCGCTGGCGGCCGGGGGGCAGTGGCAGCGCGCGCTGCACATCTTCAGCCGCATGCAGGCGCGCTGGTCTGCTTCGTGCCGTGCATTCTTGCAGTCGAAAGTCTGGGTTTTCGTTATTGAATGGTGGTGCTGTACTTCATTCTGTTCGCTTTGCTACGTCTTTCCTGTGCTCCTGCGACCTATGGTTCCGTCGATCACCCCCTCCCACCTCAGGCCTATGGAAGCAAGCCGGCTCGTCAGACCGCCCCAGCCCTTATGCACAAGCACCATCCGCAGTGCGCTGACACGCCCCGATTGCTGCTCAAAAGCTCCCCGGCTGAGGAGGCGGCTGACGCCCGGCTGCGGGTGCGCAGGCGGCGGGGGTGCGGCCGGGGCCCGGGCACCACGCGGCGCTGCTGGGGGCGCTGTGGTCGGGCGGCGGGCTGCCGCCGCAGGCGCGCGCCCTGGCGCACCTCGACGCGGCCCTGGCGTCCGGCGCCCTCAGGCGCGGCCCCTTCGCAGCCCCCCTGTGCATCACCGTGGGTCAGGGCGCGGCCCAATGTCTGCGCAGCGGCAGCAGTGGGGGACAATGGACAGTGTGTAGAAGTCTGGAAAGCGCAGCATGGCACCTATGGTAATGTAAGCAGCACATCACCGTGCAACCTCGCCTGGCGTCATGGTGACACCCAGCCATTGTGGTGCCGCAGCGCCTCTGACGGCGGGGATGCCGAGGAGGGCGTCCTGGCGGTCGCCACGCCGGGGGCGGCCGCCGCCGCGGCGCTGCACTGGCTGCTGCTAGGGCCGGCGTTCCGGGGCGGCCGGCGCGCCGCCCTGGGCCGCGCCAGCCAGCGGTCTTCAGCCGATGGAGACGCGCGCGTGCGCGGCGGCGAGGCCGCCGGCGCCGGCCTGGCGGCGGCGGCAGCCGGCAGCCTGACCCGCCTGTCGTCAGGTGCCGTCAGCTGTCAACACGTCGGCATGCCTGTTGCGGCTTCTGCTGCTGTCGCTGTTCAACGCCCCGGACGTTCGGGGTGCCAGCGCGTCGCCTCGCAGCCGGTGGAGGACGCCAGACCCAGCTGCCCGTTCCATTCAGTCTGAGTATGCAACCCTCCTCGCAGTAATACTGACTGCCAATCCGCTGCAGATGCGTCGCTGCCGGCGCTGGGGCGACCATCCGCCGACGGCCGTGCGTCACAGGACAGCGACAGCAGCGGCGACGGCGCCGCCGCCACGAGAGTGCTGCTGCTGGCGCAGCGCGAGGCTCCGGGCCCCGCAGGGGCCGCGGCCGAGGGTCCCGCGGCGGCGTCAGAGGAAGCCGCGGCGCAGCTGCGGGCGCTGCTGGGTGGGCTGCAGGCCCCGGTAGACGTGGCTGTGGTGCCCCAGGTGTGTTATCACAACTTGCGCTTTGCAGAGTTGGCATACCAGGGGTGTTGCCAGCATTCATGTTGGGAGCTGGTCAGCAGCCGCACACCGTCGGGCGCGCAAACAAGGCTGCTTCGGAAGCTCGGCTTTGGTTCGATGAGGCAGACCTGGCATGCCGCTGCTTGCAGCTGCCGTCCCGCACGCAGACGCATGCTGCACTCCCCGACAGTTTTCCCTGATAAAAAAGACTCCATACATCCCGCGGTGCAGGGCGTCCGGCTGGAGGCGCAGCCGGCGGCCGTCAGGGAGTGGCAGGCGAGCCGCGCGGCCGCGCCGGCCGTCGCGCTGGCGGCCGCGGTGCACGCCGCTGCCGGCCCCCACGAGGCGCTTGCCGAGGCGGACGCGGACAAGGACGCCCGCTGCCGCCGCGCGCTGCGGGCCGTGCAGGTGATTCAGGGTTTAAGGTACCAGACGGATGCGCTCCACCGGTCCACCGGTCCAGAAAACGACGTTCGTGCAATCACAGCGTACTCGCGGCTGCAGCTGTCAACCCGCATCTGTGCAGCCACAGCAGGCGAGCACAGTGAACCTCTGCTGCGTGTCGCAGGAGTTCGAGTCCCGGGACTGCGTCAGGGCCGAGGCGTTTGCGACAGAGGCGGCAGGCGCAACCCGCCGCGCCCGGCTGGCGGCGCTGGCGGCCGTGTGCGCCGCTGTGCGGCTGCCGCCCGAAGTGGCGGCCGACGCTGCGCAGGTGAGCTGATGCATTCGAGGTTGGGAGTGCTTTCAGGTGTTGGCCAGGCATCGTCAAGCAAGTGGATGGTTGAACCTGCTCTGTATCGTAAACCGCTTGCAACTGAACCAGTGCATACCTTCCAGCCTCTACCAGAACTCATGGTTGCATCATCAAATGGTGCTGCTGAAGCCTGCGCCCAGACTCTGGCGCCATGGAACTATCGAGAAAACCATTCCTCTCAAACCTGCGTCGACTTGGTGCAGCTGGCGGATCGTGCGGTGTCCTTGGAGGTGGCCTCCGATGGGGAGGCGCTGGCGGCGGCTGCGCTGCTGCTGGCAGCGCCCCAAGGTGCAGTTGTTTCGGCGCATGCCAGTGCCGGATTGGATGCGCTTGCAAGTGGCGGACCTTGAAGTGGGCTATACGCTTGTGACGCGATTGCTCCTAAAGCATTGGTGCGAAACAGCTGTACTCTTGCCATACTGGAGGCCTGCTGTCATCAGTGAGCCTTGGCCGCACAGTGATCATCATCCTGTTCACATCTCCTGAAGCCCTGTGGTGGGGTCCGCAGCGGGCCGGCAGCTGGCGCCGGTGCAGGTGGCGGCGGCGCTGCCCCAGGGGGGCGAGCCGGGCGCCGTCGCGGCGGCCGCGCAGCAGCTGGCGCAGCAGCTGCGGCGGTGCGAGGCGGGCTGCGGCGCGGTGTCCGCCCTGAGGGTCCTGGCGCTGCTGCTGGAGCGGCTGGGGGCCGACAGCCAGGTGCGGGTTCCCAAAGGGTTTAGGGACTCGCTGTCAACCAGCCGTTGCCGCACACTGCTGCTGCTGAGTTGCTGTCACCATGACTGGTACCCCCCATTGTTCGGCATCGGGAGCCCCGCAGCGCTGCTTCCGGTTGTGCAGTCCAGTCTGATGTTGTAGTCGCTGCCTGCCTGAGCACCAGCCAGCAAAGCAGTGTGCGCGCTGCACTGCAGGACGCCGCGGCTGCGGCCTGGGTGTCCGGCCCCGCGGCGGCGCTGCTGACGGCCGCGGCTGCCGACGCGCGGCTGCTGCGCTTCCGGGGCAGCGATGTGGCGGCCGCGGCGCTGGCCCTGGGGCGGAGTGCCGCCGGGTCGGCCCCGCCCTGGCCGCTCTGCATCGCCAGCCTCACAGGCCACGCGGTGAGGGTTTGGTGCGCTGCCACACTGGGCGTTGGCTATGGTTCAGCTGCGCTGTTGCGATGCTGTGGCCTCACAGTCGTTGCTGCAGAGCCCCCCAATACCTGCCTGCCTTTGTGTGAGGGTGTACCTGTGTACCTGCCTGCCTGCCTTTGTGTGAGGGTGTGGCTCAGGAACTTCGGCTCCACCTCATGCAGTTGGGGAAAGTGCCCTTGGTGTCTCAGCTTCGATGAGCTCAACTTCTGGACTCAATCTTCTTCCACACTGATCTTGCACGCGGTGTCTGCGACCTCAGGAACCCCAGGCGGGGCCGCTGGCTGCGATTGCAGCGGTGCTGCGCGAAGCGCAGCAGGAGGTCCAGCAGCAGCCACAGCCCGCTCCTGCTGCAGGGCCGCCACAACCGCAGCCCGCGACCAACGGCTTCAGCTCCGCTGCTGATGGGGACGCAACACACTGGGGCGGGACTCCGGCGGCGCCATTTGCCACTGCATCCGCGTCATCAACCCCCGAGGAGCACGACTTCGGCCTCGCGCGGGCCAGCGGCAGCGCCGACAGCGCCAATGCGGCAGCCGCCGCCGCACAGCCCGGCGCCAACAACGGCCTCGGCTGCGGCGGCGGCCCACCCTTCAGCGACGGCAACGACGGCGGCCTGACAGCGGAAGACGTCGCCCGCCTGCAGCGCCGGCTCGCGGAGTTCGGCGTGTCTGACTGAACTGCACATCTGATTCACCACCAGCTGCGCGGGCCACGCCGGCAGCAGCAGCAGTAGCACCCCCCGCAGCAGGGCACAGATTTTAGGAAGTGGCGCTGCTGCAGAACACAGCGCACGACCGCAGCAGCAGCGAGAGCAGTGGCGTCACAGCCAAGAGGCGGCTGTGTCAGGGTTGCCCCATCCGACGAGGGGAGTACAGTACAGGGCAGCTGGACGGAACAGCCAGCTGCTCCAGCAGCATCAGGAATCAGGAAGCAGAAAGCGGCCGAGGCACAGCAGCGGCCGGCTGGGATGAGTACGAGGGAAGGGAAACAGGGAAGGGGACACAAACTTGGTTAAGCCCAAACCCGACTCGAAGCCAGCAGCATTGTGTAAGTCGCAGGCAGGCAGAACTTGTAGGGTGGTAGCGCATTGCAGCAGCAGGGCAGGAGTGGACTATGGCAGAGGCAGCCACTTGACAACATGGTTGTAGAAGCAACTACAGGGTGGCGTCAGAATGGGATGGAACAGCGCCGCAATGGGGCAGGGCTGCCGCAGCGCCGCTGCCAGGGCTTTTGGCAACGGCGCGGCTGATGGGATCTGTATGGCGGTGATATGGTGGCAGCGGCCCCACGACATGGCAGGGCACACATCGGCGCAGCATCTGCTGCAGCATTTAGTGGGGCGCTGCCGCAGCTGTGGCGCAACTCCCAGATGATTGTGCACCCACAGCTCATGATGGGCGCACGCAGATCTGCCGTCAGCGCACGTGGTGCGCGTATCTTGCTTCGGATGGAACCTTGCTCATGTAGGCGGCTCGGGGAGTGCGCGGTTTTGAGGTGCCTGGCACCCGCTGCCAGGGGTGTCAGGACCCTTGTAACCGCTGTGCGACCCCTCTCACATCTGTATCAGATACCTGCCCTACAGCTGCCGCATTGTTTAGTTGACCGGCGGTGTGTGTCGCCCCTTGAATCCGCTGTGTGCCCGCTGCTGCGTGACCCCTGCAGGGTTTCATGCATGTGCTGCGTGGCCCAGCGTTGCGTGTTAGGGTACCGTACTCAAACTGTGAAGGCGCCAACAGGCGTGGTTGTCCAGCTGACGACGCGTCATTAAAGGGACAGAACCAGCACTGCTTACTTGTTGATTTCTGCGTGTTTGTGTGTGTGCAGCTCCTCTGCAGCTTTGAGATGCGCTTCTCGGTGTAAGCTTCCAATTCCAATTCCAGGCACGCCTTTGACATGTCACCCTCCAACTGTTATACACTTCAGCAGCAGCACTTGCCTAGCGCGCAGACAGCTCATAATGTACATAAGTATTGGCAACCCTAACCCTGGTCTGACACCCTGTATAGTGTCGAGTTCCAGAACCAGTCGTCGACATCGACCTGAAATGCCAAGGTCATGCCGCGGCTGAGCAGCGCGTCATGGATGCGCCGCCGCTTGTCGACTTCGTGGTTGTGCTCGACTGTGGCCAGGCCGATGCTGTGCTGCCCCCACGGCCACGCCTCAAGAATGTCGGCTTCCTGTTCATAATGCAAGCATATCACCTGAGATATCCAGCAACTTCATTCACCATCACCAGTTGCTGACACAGTGCTGTTTGTGCTTGTGCTGTGGCATGCATGCAACCTGACGCCTCTTGCAGGGCCCGCGTGTGGCTGTTGTACAAAGCAGCCGGCCCGGGCTGTTTGATGGCAACTGCTGCTCTTGAGTCGAGCCTGGCGCACACAGCTGGGCTGGTGTGGCATGCCCGCAGCGCAACGCCTCCTGCAGTCACCTCGATGCTGGTCCTAAACCCTGAATCCTCGAACAGTAGCCACCTGGCCCTCCACGTCCAGGCTCAGGTAGTCGATGTGGCGCGGGATGCTGCGCTCGGGCGGGGCGCCGTGCGTTCCCGCCCCCGCCAGCAGCTCCCCGATGCCCAGGGTCGTCAGCGTGACCACGGTCGTGGCTGCAGGCACGAACATCCTGTGGTATCAGCTGCCGAGTGACAACAGCACGACACTCCAGATTGCCGATTCATCCGGCTATGTGGCTAGACTCCAGCAGGGGCATGTCCCTGGTTGTTAGACTTGCAGTCTTCAACCCCCTATGTAACCCTTTGGTGCGCACCGTTTGATGACAGCACCTCGTCCCGATGCGCGCCGAGGCTGCCCAGGATGCCGCCGAGCTGGTGGTTGCTGGGGCGCACAAACTCGACGCGCCGGCCGCCGGCAGACGCGATCGCCGCCGCCACCACGGCGCAGCTGCGGTTCGCGCCCGCGTCGCCGAACCCCACCGGAAAGGGGTCCTGCAGCAGCATGCCAAATCGACTAGGACGTATTCTCCAAAACACCCAGCCTGAAGCTGTGCACACTTGGTTGGAGCCGCTGAACACAATACAGCCTGGATGATCTAGCACATCAGGGCTGCAGACTACCCACCACGCAGACGCCTCGCCAGCCGAGTGCGTCCAGGGCGTGCGTGTTGCTGAGGTCGGACGCTGAGTTGGCGCCGATGTCCAGGTAGAACCCCGGCGACGGGTGCAGCCTGGCCACCTGTGCATCCCCCAGTGTATTTTGCTGACGGCATTGTCGCACAGGGCAGGTGGCATCTCTGTGTGCAGCCGTGAGATTCTGCGTGCAAGCATGCATGTGTGCATGCATGCTCTCAGCGCATGCATGCATGCATCATCGTGCATGCGTGCGAAGCTCACCCACTGGTCCTGGCCCAGCTGACTGCGGAAGCGCGGGTCCCTGGGCGGCTCGGTCGTCAGCACGCGATCCAGCAGCTCCCAGTTGGTGTCCGCCTGTTGTCCAACGCCTACACTGAGTGGCGGCGTCCGCAGCAGGATCGATGCCACACACAAGGCACTGATAGCCGCGAGGTACAGCACAGCCTTCCGAACTCGCCTCAGGACACGCATGAAGGTGGTAAGCGAGTGCTGTGCAGCTATGATCAGATGAACTGAACTTGAGGAACCGGGATGCTGACCTGGCATCTCTCCATGCAGCATCATGCGGAGACATAAACTCACTGCTGCCACTTGCATGCCAGTAGCAGAGTGTGCTGTCTGAGGAGCAGATAGAAAAAGGACTGCACGTGAAGCAGATCGTGAGTTGTTGGTACAGCTGTGCGTCAGATAGCGCCCCAGATCAACATTCTCATGATCAGCTCACAAGCAACGGTGCGAGCAAGCTGGGCTCGATCTTCTGTGTTCCTCATGATCACGTTCTATCAGGACGGGCTGCACGCCTAAGGCTGCATCGTGAGGCTATCCTGGACCAGTCATATAGGAATTTAACGCTGCGCATGCGCTCAGCTGCCAGCTTTACCGGCCACAGCCTTGTTCTACCTGTGTTATCAACAACACCGAAGTTACAGGCAGTGCATCAGCCAGCTGCGCTTGAACAGGGTCGCGCGGCCCCGCCGCCACATCAGCTGGCCGCATGGCTGCAAGCGCAGCCGCGCCCCTGCTGGATGCGCCAGTGGACGTGGGCGACCTGCCGCAGCGGCTGCACAGCTTCCTGTCGCCGCTGCTGCTGCCAGCCAGCGGGAGGCATCCGGACGGCCACGATGCAGCATCAGCTGCGCCGCCCGCAGATCAGGGCGCGGCGCAGGCATCGTCACACGCAGCCCGCAGCGAGTCTGATGCCCACAGCAGCAGTGGAGCTACAGAACAGCAGCGAGGCTGGCCGCGGGTGGTGGTGGTCACCAGCGGCGGCACGACGGCCCCCCTGGAGCGCCGCTGCGTGCGCTTCCTGGACAACTTCAGCCAGGGCACCCGCGGCGCGCTGTCCGCCGAGCAGTTCCTCGCGGTGAGCCCTGCACCACCCGCAAACCCTTGATCAGACTGCGTACAGACCCTGCCGGCACCACCTTCGAGACACTGTAGGTCATGTGCGCCGAGCAGACCCTGCAGCAACAATGCTGTTGTGTGTTTATGCAACTTTGCTGGTGAGGCGCACAGTAACCTGAACGTTTCAGTGCAGGCGGGGTACCATGTGATATTCCTGCACCGCGCCCGCTCCATCCAGCCCTTTGCGGCCGACAGCGACGGGGCGCGCGCCGCCACGCTGGCCCGCCTGGGTGCGCAGCTGTTCGAGCCGAACCCTGGTCATCAGCATCGACGAGCGTACCACCGCACGCTTGTTGAGCAAGTGAAATGCTACTTTGAGCATGCATTGGTCCTGCAGTCCGCAGGAGCTGTCATGTGTCACAACTGTCATCTGGCACATCGCTGTGCCACCACAGGGCGCCACTCGATGAGCGGCGACGGCGGCGGATTCGACAGCAGCGCTGCAACGAGTCCGACGGCCGCCGCCGCCGCGGCCGCGGCGCGCGTGGACAGCCTCAGCAGGGCGCTCGGCAGCATGGCCACCGGCAGCAGAGGTGCACGTCTCTACAACATGCTGTCACCTGTTCAGCAACACCCGTCATGTTGCAACAGCACGGCAATCCTTTGCTCAGTAGTGGTATCCGACTGCTGCACGAGACAGTGTGCGGATGGTACCAGCTGCTCATGCCTGTCTGCAGCATGTATGGCGAACCTGCTCCCATGTGTGTTGTTCAGGGAACATCTCATGTCTGAATCCTCGCCTCTGCATTGGCTGAGTGGTTGTCTTGACCTATTCTGGAGACACTGATTGACGTTCTGCTTTCTCACTCTGATGCAGCCGGCAGCAGCTCCAGCAAGAAGGAGAGCGCCACCCGCCTGGAAGCAGCTGGGCGGCTGCTGCGGGTGCCCTTCGTGACGGTCTTCGAGTACCTCAGGGTGGGTCTCTGCTGCGGCCATCCCATATGCTGCTTGCAGCAAGCACGTCTTACTTGGAACTCTGGACGCCCATGTCCAACGCATGTGGCCAGCAAATTTCATGCATGTGCTGCGCAGTTCCTGCAGCTGGTTGCAGAGGCGCTGCGGCCGCTGGGGCGGAGGGCAGCATTCTACCTGGCAGCCGCCGTGTCGGACTTCTTTGTCCCCTGGTCCGAGATGGTACAAACGTTGGATGTGTCTCAGGATGCACTGCATGCATCGAAAAGTGGTGCTGACGTGCAGATGCAGCAACCTGATCGTTGAGCTGACCCGGCCACGGCCATCTCATAGCGTCTCCAAACCCCAGCGCACCTGCGCAGGCAGAGCACAAGATGCAGTCGTCGTCCGGGGCCGACACCCTGACCCTGCGCCTGCACAAGGTGCGCCCCTCGGACAGGTCCTGAAAGTCATCACCATGGTGTTGCACTGCAATCACACAGGCAGAGTCGCCGTTCCGCTGGCAGCGCGGCCTCCTGTGGGCACCGCTGACAAGCTGCTGGCATTGGCATGGTCCTCAGCAGAACAGTGTACAGGAGCAGCTGCTTAGCATGTCAAGGATCCTGCTCACGAAGATTGGTCAGCACCTCAAACAGCACTCCCGCTGCAGGTGCCCAAGATGCTGGGGACGCTGCACCGGGAGTGGGCGCCGGCGGCGCTGGCCGTCTCCTTCAAGCTGGAGACCGACGAGCAGCTGCTGGTGGACAAGGTGCGGGACGTTTCGGGAAGTCGCTCGCCGCTTACCGCTGCTGCAGGACATGTTGAGGGCAACACACTCTACTTGCTCCACCTGCCCACAGGCAGCAGGAAGCGCTGCACGGGCGACATCGTGAGCAGTGGTGTACCCTGGGCACCCGTCTACGCAGGCGGCGGGGGCCATCCAGGCGTACGGCATGCACGCGGTGGTGGCCAACCTGCTGCCCACCCGCACCACCCGCGTGCTGCTCGTCACGCCGCCGCCGCCCCCCGACACGGCTGCCGACGCGGGGCGGGATGACAGGAATGGCGACGGCGGCGGTGGCAGCAGCGGTGGCAGCGTCAGTGGCGCTGGCGGCGGCGGTGGCGCATCAGTCAGGGCTGCGGTTGAGCGGCAGTCGTCGCAGCAGGCAGCAGGCGGTTCGCCTGCAAGGGACCGGCCGGCGTCGCCATGGCGACCGCGGCTGCCGGCTGGCAGCCTGCCCAGAGTCGGCAGCGCCGGCAGCCTGCGGGACCTGGGCGCCGGCGCAGCGGCAAAGGTGCGGAGACCGTCCTACAACCCTGCTGCCTACTGTTGTTAGTACCAGCCCTGAATCAAGCTCCAGCTCGTGTACATCGTATTCCATCTCGCCATGTTTGGCATCTGATTGATGCAGGCGGCGGGTGCGGCGCGGGGCGTAACGTCCTGGTGGGCCCGCATCGTGACGCGGGCCAAGAGTGGCGGCGCAGACGATGCGGTGCGCTTGCTGTCAGCCCCTGATTGCAGCACCATGTGGCGCACCTGGCACCTGGAGCCCTGCTGATTGAGGATGCCTGAGGCCAATGTATGTGTGCTATAGTGCTGAGGACACACGATGATATATTTTATTCTGCTTACCATCGCTGGCAGCATGGCGGACACCTCCTGAACATCTGTGCTGGGTCCGCAGGAGCCGGGGCTGCCGCTGCTGCGGCCGCAGGTCAGGGAGCTGAGCAGGGACGAGGGGCAGCCGCCCATCGAGGTGCAGATCGTGGCGGCAGTCATAGCGCTGCACAGCCAGCACTTGGCGGCAGATTTGTCAGACAGCTGAGGCAGGATCCCGGTGGCTGCCGCTTATTGCCTGCAGAGCGGCGGCAGCGGCGGCGCTGGCAGCCTTGCAGGATTGCAAGGCAGAGACATGTGTACGGTACGTACTGCCAAAGCACCGGCAGATACACGAACTGTACATACAGCTTCGTGTGCTTGCAATCACCGTGGCTGCTAACCATTGCTGCGTGCTGAACAAGCTGTATTTGCGGCAGATCCACATAGCAGAGCGCCGTTTACAGCTGCAGCACAGAACGGCAGCTACGTATGAACGTTGAGTCCTGCGTCGACTGCTTGGTATGTTGAGTGCCATGTGTGTCGGGCAAGTGGGGAATGCTGGTTGACAGCTAGCGGATCCGCCCCAGATGTCCAAAGCATCCTCTGTATCTCGTCAGGAACTGATTTCTGCGCCGACCAATTGTACCCAGGTATCGAGACATCCAATGCACATGAGCTGAAACTTCCTGCCATGCCAGAAGGTGAACTGCTAGACCAGCTGAAGCACACAGTGAGAGCTCAGAGCTGCCAGAGCTCACAGGACAAGGTCACCTCAGCTCTGATCTGTGGCTGGGCGTCCCACGCTGACGTGGACATACCAAGCACATCTGCCTCCTGCAGCTGCCTTCACAAATGAATCAGGCGCAGCGGTCACAGTGCGCGGGGCCTCTGAACACATGTTGTGGTTCACACAGCGCAGATAGGGGATGTGGCGATGTGCACATACATCACGCACGTGACCCTGTGAGAACCTGAGAAGTGAGCACACAGGCGCAATCGCTGCCGGCATGACGGCTGCGCGCATGCATGCGCCTTCTGCGGTTGCTTCATCACCCGCGGTTTTCACGTCAGGCTGACCAGCGGCTCTTGCTTCGTCGCAGTTCGCTGCTGCATCCCATTCAAGACCAGGTGCAGGAACGTTGCCTCTTGCTAGACACATGCGGACGACGCCTGCCTGCCATCATGGTGCTAGAGTGCAGTCGATCAATGTCATGCCTGATGGACGTGTCATGTGTTCGTGTCATGCTAGGCTTCACAGCCGACCCAAGGCATTAGCAGCAGCAGCAGCAGCATGGGCGCAGTCCTGTCGGCTCTTGCGCAGCAAGTAGTGGGCTGGTACAGCTCGCTGCTCGCCAGCCAGCAGCTGAGGTCAGACCAGCTGATATCAGACCAGCTGAAAGCAGACCAGATTGCAGCGCTTTCCGACCGGCACAGCCCGCTGTGCCACAACAGGGGCTGCTCCTATGGTCTGCTCCTGCCGCCCACAGATGTAGCCGACGGCATACGTCAGAGCAGAGTTCCCGCGCAGTCTCTTGAGGAGTCCCATCTGACGCTGCATGAGGCGGAGGAGCTCAGCACCAGCACGTGGAGCAAACACTGGAGCGCAAACATGGGTGTGTCCGTGCCGATCTCGCCGCCGCTTGCTGTGGGCCTGGCCGCCAGCGTCCGGCGCAACAGAGGCGGCGAGCAGTCCTTCGAGAAAACGTCCACCACAGTCAGACAGTGGACTGTCAAACAAACTATCCAGCCGACCGTCAGCTTTTTCCGTGACCCGAAGGACCTCTGCCTCACCCCTGGCGCTGCTGCAGCTGCAGGTGCTCCATCATCTGTTCTTGCTGCCTGCTGGTGCAGAGTTTATTTGTGAATCCGTGACAGTGGTCATGCATCTGGCAATGCCTGCTTGCGCTGATGAACACACTGTGTCCTTGCAGCTAAAGTCAAGTGCATGGGGGACGCAGCACTGTTCCTCAGCAAGTACGGCACGCACGCACCGGCGGGCGAGGTGGTGTTTGGTGGCGTCGCGCGGGTCGTCACGCTGCAAACAACTGCGACAGCGGCAACTGCAGAGCGGGCGGAGAGCCAGTCAGCCTCCAGTGGTCGCGGCATTCTGGGTGTGAGTGCACCTGGCATCATTGAGGCAGGCGCCGGTGCAGCAGGCGGCGGAGCACAGGGCAGTGCCTCGTCTACGCACAGCCGTGCAGCAGCAGCTTTCAGCGGCTGCAAGGTAGAACGCCTCATATGCATGACAGCACACTTGCCATCAGCTGAGATTCACATGTGAATATATCGATGGTAGCATGACGGTAGGTTGACTGCATGAGAGTAGTCAGCAGCTGTTTTCTATCATGGCAGGCACCAGAAGCATGAGACTGCTCCATGGTCATGCTGCAGGATCAGTATCCCGGCGGTGACGGCCCCTACGAGGGCTTTGCGTCTCGCGTGCAGCGAAATCCGCAGAAGTGGGTGGTTTTGTTGGCAAATCTGGTGCCGGTATCGGAGATTGTGCAGCAGCATGCCAGCAGCCTGGATGCTGGCGATGCACAGCAGCTTGGTCGGGCTGCGGCGGTGCTGCAGGTTGCATCCATTGTGCAGGCAGCCGTCTACAGCACGGCACAGTGGGGCTACCAGCAGGAGTCAAAGGCGCAGCTGGATGATTGGGAACAGCTGATCAGACAGTTGCTAGACAGTGGGCACATCGACCTGTTGCAGCAGGCGTGCTTGCTCAGCCGCCGCGAGGCACCAGCAGTAGTGGCTGCACTGCTGACAGTGGCGGTTAAGGGGCACACGAAGGATGTCCGGTGGGCAGCCGCTTGTGCACTGGAGGCCGCTGCACCTGCGGAAAGCGACCACTGCCGCATTGCACTCGAGGCACAGCCCGAGCGAGTCAGCAGACTGCTTGACACAGCCAGCAGTCTGCCTTACAGCTTCAGATATCTGCAGCACGTTGGCAGATATTGTGAGCAAGATATGCCCCTGCCCATATCTACGCAGATCGGAATTTCAGGTGGTACGTCTCGTCGGCGAGAATTCGAAAGAATCATGTCCACATCGTTGGGGTGACCCCGTACCCGTACGCGTAGATCACAGCCGAATACAGGGGCATAGTGACGACTTCCACACTGCCTGGTTTGTAGCTTCGAAGTGTCCACACGGGCTGATTTAGTCAGCATCAGGGCGCCCTTCAGTTTGCCGCCGGCTCTTTTATAGGTGTGCATATGAGGGACGCACAGAGCTTGCATCCAAGTTGCTTTGCTGGCATGTTACGTGCTAGGTCTGCTAGCTGACTCTGAGGCTGTCGAAATGATTGGATCAATAGTGGAATCACTACAAGGGCTAGGCATCATCCAAGCGTGCCCGGTGTTGGGAATATGTTGCCGCTTTGCTCCCTGCTAGCCTGCGCCGGTTGACGTATGCTGTCCAAATTCCGGCTGAAGTGCCCTTCACGTCATCAATTGGCATTTGATGCACTATGCCGTTGTGTAACCTGGTGCTCCTCAGTCTTTAGAAGGGAGCGTTGGGTGTCATGTGCCTAAAGAGTGCATGGGATGGAACTCCGTGACGTTGGTAAAGCTGGCACAGAACATTTGGTGAGCCGAAAGCTTGGCCTGGCCGATGCTTTCGAACGTAACCAATGATGTGGTACTGCTGCTACCCATGCTGGAGGAATCAAGAGGGCACTATGGCTCAGTCCACCATGATCTGAAGAGTCCAGCTGTCAGCATCGCATCCCGCACATCCACGACGCCAGAGCATTTGCTACAGGCCCCTTGCGGGGCTGCCCGCCGGTCAACGTTGCTTCAGTGCCTCGAAGCGCTTCTGCAGGTCGTCCAGCTCGTTGCCCGCTGGCTCCTCCCCCTGCTGCTGCTGCCGTGGTGCCGGAGCTGCACACGCACCGCACCATTCAGTCAGCCCTCAGTTGCAGGCACA
This sequence comes from Diplosphaera chodatii, assembly GCA_032358165.1. Lineage (NCBI taxonomy): Eukaryota > Viridiplantae > Chlorophyta > Trebouxiophyceae > Prasiolales > Stichococcaceae > Diplosphaera > Diplosphaera chodatii. The sequence goes on along the minus strand of JAALGY010000044.1, from coordinate 804,867 downwards.
AAGCAGCAGCAGCAGCAGCAGCAGCAGCAGCATAGTTCACAGCAGCTCGACATCAAGACCAGCCCAAAGAGGGTGTCCGTGAAAAACAGTTCGACGGTCAGACCTGCGGGCGGGGCGCTCGGCTGCGGTGGCGGGCCGGCTGATGGCTTCGGGGGCGGCCCCGGGGCAGCATCGTAGGCCGCCTGCCGCTTTGCCCATGCATCGCCCTGTAGTAAAGGTCGTCTCAGTCCAACAGGCTGTGTGCAGTGGCCACATTGCATGTGCCGTGTTTCAGATCATGGACATCAGCAGCGCCGACGTGCCTGAGCGCCTGAGCCATCGGCTCCCTGGGAGTTGCTGGGCCCTGCAGGGGAGACGCCGCCGCTGCCGCCGCTGTCGCGCCGCGCCTTCCACTTGCCGACGGAGTCGATGCGGCTCTGGAAGCTGCGCCCCTGCAGCAGATGGGCAACTTATCAGTGAAGGCTCAGCTTGCGAAGTGCAGCAGTCCAACTGCGGCGCTCAGGCTAGCCACTGCTTGGTGCATCTTTTGAGGTGGGCTCAACCGGCTGGGCTGCATCCAGTGGGCCTGCAACAGCACTGCCAGTCGTTGAGCATCAACAGCAGGTCGCTGGCGGATGCTGCGAGGCAGTGCTAGCCAGCACCTGGTACAGCTCAGGGTATACAGTCCCCTGCAGATACACGTTCACAGCCTGAGGTTGCATTCAAAAGCAGGCTGCAAGGCCTGCAAGCAGGTGTGGAGCTGCAGAACTTGCTGCATTGTCTGGAGCCTGTTGCACAGGGTGGGTTAATGTTGTGCAGCACACCGTGCAGGGTTGGAAAGCTCCCAGCAGACCTAAAAGGCCAGTCGTCCATGTACAGCTGCTGCTCAGGGCACTGCAACAGCAGCTGCAGCAAGAATTACCCTGTGCTGCACAATTGCGGCACATAGCTCAGGGAGTTGCACACACCTGGCCTGCTCCAGGGCTGGGTGGCGGCGCCCACTGGCCGCTGCTCCCGCCGCTGCCCTGGTCCGACAGCTGCTGGTGCTGCGGCGGCGCGCTCCTGCTGCTTCCTGCTGCCCCTGCTCCCTGCTGCCGCTGCGCACCCTCGCCCTGCTCCCTCGCAAACTCCGCGGCCTCTGCAGGTAGTTGGCAACCCAGGGGTTTTCATGGTCACGGCGTACCGGCAGACCACGTGCGGCTCACTAGGACAGTTCACACACGACCGGCACGACAGCACATGACAGCATGGCATGCGCAGGCTACAGCGTCATGCAATGGCAACAATTCTCACCATCGAAGCGGTCTGATGATCCGCCTGCCTGCGGGTAGCCCACCACGCCGTCCGCTGCGGAGCCCGCCTTGGGGTAGCTGACCACCCCGTCGTCGTCTTTGTCGCCGCTGGCCGGCTGCCGCGGCGGCGGCTGCTGCGGCCGCCTGCGGCTCGGCGGCTGGAAGCTGAAGTCGGCTCCTGCATCTGACCTGGCGCCCGCGCCGCCTCCATCGCCGCCGCCGCCGCCCCGGCTGCTGCTCGGCGGCTGCTCGCCTGCTGTGCGTCTGCCTGCTGCATGAGCACGGACCACAATCTATGCCTGGTTGCATACCATTCAACCTCCGGGTCCCGTCCCCACACGCCCAAGCAGCAAGAAGCCTAGCAGTAAACCCTGGTGGAGCCCCCTAGCCCTGCCGCACCGGAGCTGGTGTAGTCGTTGTCGTAGTCGATGCCGCTGGCGGCGTCGCGGCGGGCGGCCGGCGGCTGCGCGCTGCCGAAGGGCCCCGCGCTGTCGTAGATGCTGGTGACGCCCGCGCCGCCGCCCGGGTGCGAGCCGCCGTAAGACGCTGCCCCGCCGCCTGCGATGCACGGTCAACTGTCGCCGCAACAGCGGTCCTCAAGTATAGGGTCTGGCTGTAGACGATAAAGTGTCTACATCCTGGGCATCTTGAGCTCCTGCTGGTAGGCGCTGACAAAGGACGCCCCAAAAGAGAAGCTGTCGCTGTGCAGGCAGCTGCCGAGAGCCTCGCCTATAATACAGCAACACGAGGGCAGCCCCAATGCACGCGGATGGCTACGAGGGGTGGTGCTGCGACACCGCACACCCCATATCATGCACGGGACTGGGGCTGCCGGCTGCGAGCGACCGGAGAAGCACTCGCATCTGCCGTTCCAGAACCCACCGCTGCTGCCGCCCCAGCCGCCGGACGGCGGCGACAGCGGGTCGGAGTAGGAGGTGCGGTCGCCGGCGAGGTACGCCTTCGCTGCAGGGGGGCCGCCGCCGCCCTCGGGCGCCCAGTCCACCCCGTGCTCCGCCGCGATCTCCGCCAGGCACGCCAGCTTGTCCTCCGGCGTCGGCGCCTCGATGCTCAGCCACCTGCCGGGCGCGGGGCCGGGAGGATTTTGGGCGGGGTTTCGGGGCAGGGTTTTGGGCGGGGTTCGGGGCTGCAGATCAGGCGCGAGCGCCGTGGCTGTGCGCGCGTGGGTGCTGCCATGTGTTCTTGGACCGCATCACGGGCCAAGCGCGCAAGGTCTCGGAGCTGGACAACAGCCGTCCAAGCAGCGTTGGGGGGTATTGTGTGATCCAATGCACCTGATGAGGTTGTCGTTGACGTGCCACTTGCGACACAGGTGGTCCGACGCCGCCTCCGCCGCGTACTCCTTCCCGAACTTGGCCGCCAGCAGTGCCTTGATGGCGCCCAGCTCCTGAAGATCCGTGACGCGCGCCGCCGCGTAAATTAGACTGGAGATGGCCTGCATGGATTCAACACCGAACTGTTCAGCAGAAACCGTGGGACCCTGTGCCCTTCTGTCATACAATTCAACGGTCAGTGACACTCCGTGCAGTACTTACCAGGCTGAGGTGGCACAAGGTACAGTGTTGGCGCTGAGATGCCGGCTTATGGGCACCTGATCAGTCCTCCGTCGCTATTGATAAACAGAGTTCCAGGGCCCCCGCACCTCGGTCATGTCGGGCGGCAGCTCCTTGCTGCGGTCCACGATTGCAACGCGCACCTGCAGCAGCTCCACGAACAGCTCCACCACTGCAGCGCATCGACAGCGTGGGTCGTCAGCCAGACGTTTTGCGCACATGATGCACCCCGGCGCCCACGTAGCTGGACCTGTATGCATGCTGCAGAAGCCGTACTGCATGTCACTGCACAGCCACCTGCCTGGCATCTGACAGACACGTAAGCATGCACCAGATCTGCATTCTGCAGGATTGCGAGCTTTGGTGTGCGCAGTGGTCCGCTGCAAATTGCCAAAACCCACCGTCATACGCCTGCAGCATCGCCTCCTCCCGCATCACCGTCTCCACTCGGATGCGCGCGTTCTCCGCCTTGCCCGTGCGCAGCAGGTTGGCCACCTCCTTGCGCGAGTTCTTCAGCTGCAGCACCGCACTCAGCAGCCATCTGTATGTGCAGCACATCATACAGCGCGACATGCGGCCCGATCTGCCCCAACCTCACAAGGTGCTGACAAGGAACACACTGCCTCAAGTGCGCATCACCGTATGTCATTGACTGCAGACAATTTGTGCCCAATAGGCAGGCGTATGCAGATGCGCCTGGCAGCTCCAGCGCGGGCCCCACCTGGATGTTGCGCTTGTTGCGCATCAGGCGGATGCGCCCAGCGCACAGCTGGCACTGCGTCTTGCTGCAGGCACAGAGGAAGAAGTGTTTAGGTCACCGCTTCACACTACTGTCGTGACACATCTCACATGCAGGCAGCGCAGAGACAGGCCAAAGATGGCAAGATGCCCACTGGTGCATGCCCAGATCAGGGCGCAGCCCACCATTTGTTCTGGTTGAAGCCCGACCCCAACATCTGACACGTTTACCGGTATCCAATGCTCAAGCTGGCCAGGTTCTCTGGGACCAAAGTTCAGATCGGCTTGGAAAGTTGTCTCAAACCTGCAGAATCGCCAGCGCACTGTGTGTACGTGCAACTGCAATCTGCATCAATGTGGCTAAGACCGTGAAACGCAAACATATTTCTACTTCGGCCCACAGCTCAAGCTCTCGAGAGCAGGCACGATTCCTGCGGAAGCTGTGCTGAGAGCACCGCAGGGTAAGCACCGTCCTGCACTTCGGTGCCCTCGTCGGCAAGCCATACGGTCTTAAAACAATCACGATCCATCATGGGCAACTGCAAGAGTAAGAACGCGCCGCGCCACGTGGCGCATGCGCAGGTGGGGATGTCGGAGAAATTGCGCGGGATGGCAGCTGGCCAATGAGCCTTGCAGCCTCAGCGCGTACCTTGTCTGCCATAAACACTAGGTATGTTGCTAAATTATTATATAAACGGTCTTTCTTGACCGCACAGGAGCACAGCAGGACCACCGATGAGGTGCCGAAAGTGGGCCCGCCTGACCTCTCTGCACACCAGGTGCAGCAGGTAGCGCGTCAGCAGTGTGTCGCAACCAGGTCTTACTGTTGGATGATAGAATGTGGAGCGTTTGATTCATTTATCAGCGGATATGCTGTATCAGGCAGATGCATGTGGTGCATGCTCGCTGGGCAGCGCTGAGATGCATTGCAGGGCTTTGCAGCAATACGCATGGGCGGTCCACTCGATGGGAAGCATGACCACTGCAGGTGGCCGCGCTGAAGGCCGCCGGCTTCGCAGGCACTGGCCAGGGCGAAGCGTCAAGCCACGATGCCAGCAACAGTCCAGCAGATGGCACGCACTCAGGTACGGTAGGCCTGGAGACACAGGACAACTACATGCAGGGAGACCCAACCTCCAGCAGTGACATCCTCCCGTCATGTCCTAGCAGCGGCAAACACCTGAAGGCTGAGGGTGCGATTGATCGCACAGCGTGCGTGCACATTTGCTGACAACGGCAAGCAGGCATGCAAGCCGCAGGGGCCTTCCAGTTCCTCTGCATGCGTGTGTTCTGTGACGATCTCGGTGACTGCCGCAGGATCATCAACCAGCAACCCAGCAGACGGCAGACAGCTGGTGTTCATGCTGGGCGGCCCTGGCAGCGGCAAGGGCACGCAGTGCGAGAAGCTGCGGGCGCGCTTCGGCTTTGTGCACCTGTCCATGGGTGCGTCGCTTCCAGCACGTGTGCCCTGGTCAATCATCCACTGCCCTGTGGGCAAAGGCAGGGTGTGCAGCTGTCGCATGACATACCGAAGTGCACAGTATTGGCCACCCGCAAAGGCGAAGCCAGAGATCGAAGGCCACGGGCCGCCGTAAAAGTGCAGATGAGCCATCTGCAGGCTTGCTCTGCCCAGCTCTGATGATTCCCTCCCCAGCGATCCACAGCAGCTAGTCTGCAGTCACGCCTGCAGGGCTGCTGTCTGCGCCAGCCTGCTCTGTGCCGACATAGCTTCGAGCACATTGCCCTTACCTCTATGGTCATCCACCAACAGGCGACCTGCTGCGGGCAGAGGCGGGCAAGCCTGACTCGCCGCTCAGCAGGCAGCTGCAGGACATCATGCGCGAGGGGCGGCTGGTGCCCGACAACATCACCATTTCCATCCTCAAGGTGGCGCAGCATTCAACAGATGCTGCTGCATGTACTGCTGCAGTGGGTCAGCATCCCGGGTGCCGCCTGATTAGCGTCTTGCTTTCACCCACACTGCGTCAACACCTGACCGACTGCTTTGAGCTTGGCTGACGCACGTGTGTCTGATGTGTGTCCGGCTCAGCAAGCAATTGCACATACGCCGCCTGGCGCTGTCGTCCTGCTGGACGGCTTCTCGCGTAGCCTGCCGCAGGCAGAGCAAGCCGAGGCGGCGCTGGGGCGGCCGCTGGCCGTGCTGTACTTCGACTGCTCGGAGGCCACCATGAAGGTGTGCCACAGTACCCCAACGAATGGGATCAGCTACCAGCGTCAAGTTCTGGCGTCAGATGTTAGCCCCAACAGCCTGCTCTGGGAGCATATGCTGGGGTCGATATGATTCTGTAAAATGTCACCACGCACATGCATGCGTGCCTGCTCAGACCTCTGGGTGCTGGCAACACATGGTGCCGTTACAACTGCCACCAGCGTGTGTGTTGTGTTCTTCATGCAGGAGCGGCTGTTGGGGCGCGCCAAGACCAGCGGTCGAGCTGATGATAATAAAGAGGCCATTGCCAAGCGGATGAAGACCTTCGAGCAGGAAACTTTGCGGGTAAGCTGATCAGTGGACTCCATGTGAGCAGCATCCTGAATTCCTACGAGCCAGAGGCCCTGCTGAGGCGCCACTGCCTGGTGCCAAGCTTCAGGGGACCGGGCCATGCTTCCGGCGTTTGCAAAGCGACCACTGGCGTCTGACTGTCAGCCTCCCAATCGGCAGGTGCGCAAGTACTACGAGGAGCGCGGCCTGCTGAGGATCGTGGATGCAGAACAGCCGCCAGACCAGGTGCAGCCAGCTTTATGCCTTGGGAGGGCTTAGTATGGCATTGTTGCTGCCAGCACTGTCATGTATCGTGGCTCACATTGATATAAATTTGAAAACGCTGATTCAGCCGGCAGGCTGTGGCAGGGCCAATGCAAGGTGGGTCTTCCTGAGGCACAGCTGTGCCGTCCAGGTGTTTGAGAAGGTGTGCCGTCTGGTCGAGGAGCTCACAGCGGCGGCCACCGCCCAGTTGCAGGCAGATGAGCAGCCGCCGCTGCCAGGCGCCATGGCCCGGGCCGTTGCAGCCGAGGCCGCTGAGGGCACAGCAGCGCCTGCAGGCAGTGCAGCAGATGCAGGGGCAAGCGCGGCGCAGGGAGCAGCACCTGCAGATGTTCACCAGCAGCCAGCTGGAGTGGCTGCTACCACGGATGCTGTTGCAACAGCACCTGGGACGACCCACATACCTGGTGCCGCTGAGGGCGAGCAAAGAGTACAGGACAAGGAAGCACAGAAGGACAAGGGACCGAAAGAGGTCACCACTGCCGCCGTGGCAACAGATGCGGAGGCAGAAGCTGTGGGCGAGGTGCTGGGCGGCGGCGACGGCGACGCCCGGCAGCAGGAAGCAGCAACTGCGGTGGAAGCAGGTGCTGCAGCTGCTGCTGCCGGCGGCGCATCGGGTGCTGGCGCTGCGGCGCCGGTGGCCAAAGCGCCCATCGTGGCCAACACCGCGGCGGCATCAAAATCCGCAAGGGCGACGGCGGCGCGCAGATCGCTCAAGGGGGGCCAAACTACGGCGAAGGGCGGCCGGTTCTCAACAGGCGAGTCCTCAGCTTCTCACATATTCACGCTGTGACTTGGTGCAAATCTGTATTTGTGGGTAGTGATCGACATGTTCACGACCAAATTACAACATACATCTGATGTTGTCAGCATGATCATGTACACACACAGGGGCATTGGGAAACCCTGGGGACCGATGCCATGTGGTGGAGCATGTGATGGACTGCTCTCTGCTGGCAATGTCTTCGCCTTGCCATGGCTCCTCTAGCGCTGCCGCTGTATCACATTGCACCTCTGCCCACAGGGCCAGGCACCAGCGGCAGCCCCCGTGCCAGCGGCGGTCCCCGCGTCAGCGGTGGCGCCCGCTCTGTGAGTCCCGCCAAGCGGCGCACCAGCAGCAGGGCGCCGGTGGCCGCATTCCCGGGCGTCTCCAGCGGTGGAGACAGCGGTGGCGTCGGAAGCAAAGCTGTCAGGGCGGCGGCCGCCGAGGGGCAGCGCACAGCCGATGAGGCGTCGCTGCTGCTGGGAGATGAAGGTGCGAGGATCCGAACTTTCGGACATCAAAGCAGGCCCTATGCGTACCTTGCCGCCTGCAGGTCTGGTGTTGCAGTGAACCCTGGTCAGTTGACATGCCCGCTCGTTGCTAGATGCTCAAGGGTGAAGCAGGGTTCTAGTATCAGCCTCAGTACCCTCATGGCTGCCCGCGGCCAGTTGAAGCCGGCCTTCAATGCAATGCCTGAACACCCCACTGACGCAGTGCTGCATGCGCTGCATGCAGACGTGCAGCAGGCTCACGAGCAAGAGCCTGCGCCGCAGGTGCTGCTGCCGCCGGCGGTGCTGCTGCCGGACCAGGACGATGACGAGATGATGGCCGACGCCAAGCGCATTGCTGCCGAGGTGTGCTGAACAGCTCGGAAGTCCCAACGTGAACAGCATGGAGATCTGCTGCTCATGTCCAGTCGTCCAATGCTCCAACCATCGTACACTGGCTGGTGCTATGCACTCTGCTGCTGCTGCCGCCCATTTCCATGCATTAAAGCAAGCTGATGAGGTAATTAATGAAGTGGACACAGAGCTTGCATGTTCCCGATGCAGGCGATAGGGCTGCGGCAGCCGCAGCAGGATGCTGACAGCTCGCTGCAGGGCCGCAGCAAGCGGACGGGAAGCAGGAAGGCGCATGCGGCCGCCGTGAGCAAGAGGCAGCCGTTCAGCTGGATATACGGCGACGATGAGGAGATAGCAGCCGAGGCGGCAAAGATGCTGCAGCCACTGCCACGGCCGACAGGCGATGCCGCCGCCTTGAAAGCGTCCACATGATGAGCGTTGTGACTGCTGTCAGTAGCGTGTGCAGAGGAACTTTGTTGGCAGCTGCGTGTGCGTGCCTAGCTGTAGCAGTTACAACAAAACGCTGCTATGCACAAGTAACGGGCCTCCGACTTGACCAGACCTCATATGCAGCTGCTCAGCGATAACCAATTACTATGCGATTGTTGCCAGTGACACAAAGCATGCAGGTGTCAGTTGTGATGACCAGGACAGGACCCAAATCGAGCTCACGGTTCAAAGAATGCTGGACCCCGAATGCACACGTTCCATGGACGTCAATCTTGCGCGGTGGCCTCGTCAGGCAGCGCACAGACTCGCTTCAAGTACTCATACGCCGTCACCATGCTGGAGCCCCTGAGCAAGGACGAGGAACACGCATGATCAGGCCGTGTTGAGGATGCTGAACAGCGAAACTGTCGACACGCATACACTTCCGCGCTCATGTGGACGATGCCTCCGGCAACTTTCTGTCAAACTCACCACAGCATGCTGGACAGTATTCTGGGGCCAACGCCCCGCCACAAGCCCCACATGCCGTCTGACTGCAGCAGCGTGCCTGCAAAGCAATCAAACTAGCATCAGCAGTGCCAAGTAGCAGCGCCGCAGCCGCTAGCCTGTACCGTGCTGACAGACTGGCGACTACGGATGCACACTGACATTCAGCAGAAGACGGCAAACTTTGGGGAGGGGACTCACGCAGAGTGGATGCTAAGGTGGGCTTCTTGCCGTCCGGCACGCCCTCAGTCACCTGCGATGAGTGAGCACTGAACATATCAGACTTGAACAGCATGGAGTTTCCTGTGATCAGCTGCCATGCCAAGGCTATGAGGACGAAGCAGCAACGCACAGTCCCATCCTGCATGTGAGGCTACCAGGCACGCTGTGCATCGGCAGGGACAAGTGCAGCTGGAGCAGCGATGGCATGCAAGCAGCCGAACCCTCCACAAATCGCTTTCCACCGTGGTCGCAGACGACCACTGTGCTGCGCAAGCATTGTGTCGCATGCTGTTCACCTGCAGCCGGGTCTTGATGACGTCCAGCGGGTTGGTGAAGACGGAGGAGGTGAGCCCCGCGCACACCGCCGACAGCGTCTGCACCCCCATCACCTGCGGCTGGGCACCCCGCCGTGCTGAGCCGCGCCGCACACCCCTCACACAACGCACGACGAGCCACACAGCAGACGCCCAAGATGTGGCCTCGGCTTGTGTGCAGCCGGTCGCAGCAGTGGTTACCACGTCGCACCCACTCAACAGCAATGACTTGACCGGGCCACTGAATGGCCTCTGCTTAGGTGGGATCTTGCAGAGCTGCTGGCGGTTAACTCCATGGCGCCCAAGTCCCAAGGATGTAGCACGTGCGTCTGAGCTGGCAGGAAGTCTTACCTGGGATGTGGGCCGCTGGGGCCCAATGCCGCTGCCGCTGGCGCCGCCGCTGCCGTCGCTGCCGCTGAACTCGGTGATGACGGCGCCTTCATTGTCCCACCAGCGGTCCAGCTGCTGCCAGATGAGCTTCTGGTAGCCGCCGTAGGCGCCCCACCACAGCGCGCTGCTGGGCACGAACGTCACGATGGACAGCCCGAAGCCGCGGTACAGCCCCAGCACGCCCTCCGCCCTGTAGTGGGAGGGCGACTTGAGTGCTCACACAACAGCCTGGTTTGCCAATACCACCGGACCGGCACGCACAAGACTGTGCATGAGCCTGACGCGGGAAAATCGCCTGACACAGCGCCACGCAGGCATTGGTGGAGCACGCGAGCGGTGCTCTGAAGCCACGGCGACTGTTTGCGCAACATAACAAGTGGCCGCGACGACGACAGGTCGGATCCAGACGCAGCACCTGACGATCTTCTGCGCCATCTGCAGCCCGTTTAGCCGGCGCCCCCGCTGCGCGACGGCCGCCGGGTCGAGCCGCCCGGACTGCCCCGCGGCGCTGCTGCGCGCGCTGCTGCCCGCGACCATCAGCCGCTGCGTGACCTGCGGCATCCATCGACAGTGGTCACAGATTGGCATTACCTGCAGCACAGCAGCAGCAGCTGCAGCAGCATGCCTCGCTTGAGCTGACCGTGAGTATGGCCCGCCGCGCTGTGATGCTGAACATGCACCAACCCTTCCCATCGGACGAACTGGAGCACGAACATGTAACACGAAACGTGTGGTGGTGCTGGACATGCAGCGATCAACGTTGTACTCCCACACCACCTCTACCAGGGCGATGACATACTGTGTGACCAGGCAAAGCTGCGGCCGACGCCCCGAACAAACTGAGCCCTGAAATACAGACGGTCCTCACCACATCGACGGGCACGATGACGGACTGGGTGGCCAGGCTGGCCACGCCGCCGCCGACGCTGCTGGCCAGCGCCGCCGTCTCCGCCGCGCCGAAGCCCCGCTTCCCGCACTGCCGCCCCACCGCGTCCTTCACCGCCTCCAGCGTCGTCAGGTAGATCTGCGGCGGGGCAGCCGTGGGCCTCAGCGCGATTGGCATGTGCTGGCAGTGTGCCCCAGCATCAGCAGCAGCGGTGTCCCCCATACGATGAGCTCTGTTCCTGTATAGCGGTGGACGTACGTGTGTACCGTCAAGAGGGTGCAAAAGTGGCCAATAACCGTCACGTTCGACTTCACTCACCCCTCGCGCCGGGACGAGCCCGAAGATGGTGGTGCCGAAGCCGCGGTACAGGCCCCGGATGCCGTCCGCCCGCACGATCGCCACCGCCGTCGCCTGCGCCCCCTGCAGCCAGGCGCTTCCCATGTCTATGCCGCTGTCTTGTGCGCTCAATGCCACGCTGGTGCACAGCTTTCGAGTGGAGCATCTGCTGTCGCTTCTGCTGCCGTCAGCCCTGCTGCCGCCGTTGCTGCCTCTGCACATGTGCTGCCTGCATCAGGCCTCCTGCTGGTGCGGGCCGCCGCCTTGAGCGCGCCGCCGTCAGTGCAGACTGCCCGCGTGCAGAGTCGGCGCCATCGGAATGTTCAAGTTCTTCAGCAGCTGGGCACTCACCCGCAGGCCCCGCGGCGCGTCTGCGATGGCCATTTGCTGCGTCTTCACCACCGACAGCGGGTACAGCACCGTGGTCACGCCCTGCAGCGGTTGCGGGCAGCAGTGAGAACATGCGCTCTGCCTGGGCCGATGTGCGCCAGTCGCTGCAGGGACGCCTGCCAGCTGGCGGGGGCAGTGTGTGCAGCTTCAGTCCCAGATGCTGAGACGGTGCGCATAGGCAAACGTCTCACCGAGAACAGCCCTGCTCCAACCCATAAGAATTTCGATTTGTCTAGCCTGCAGTGGCACAGTGCACCCTTTGCAAATGCCGTCAGTCACATACACCAAAGCTGTGATCTAGGGTGTTACCATCCTACAATGCTATGCAGAAACCACTATTATGCATGGACCAAGCACCCAGCCGCAAGTTGGCCGCATGAGCGGTTCTGCAGCCAGCGCACACGGCGGACGCCCTACCTCTGCCAATCAATCTCCTGGGGTGCGGCGCTCATGGCGCTTCTTCGTAGGCAACACAGGGTTCAGGGGTAAGTCACAAGCATATCACGGCTGCGCTTGCTTGCGCACAGTTGTCAAATGCTGTCAGACCAGCATCAAACATCAGTGAGGAGCATCGGATGCAGGCGCTCCTCTTGCTGATGCACGTGCAACACAAGAGCTTGCAGCAGCTAAATAGTCGTGACGTGCAGCACAAGAGTAGCAAACCCGGTTTTGGGCAAGTGCCTGGGGCAGCGCCGGGTGACCACAGCCAGAGTTTGCCTTTATCAATAGGCACCCCGATCTCCCCTACTGGAGCTTGCAGCTCTAAAGGCAGCTGCCAGCTGCCACCTGCTGCAGGGTGCCCGGCGCAGAATCTGCAGATCGCAGGTCAAGCGTCGGCGTCAGGGCGTTGTCACCAGTCCCACAGCCACAGCTTGGCGACATCCTGAAGTTGGAGCGACCAGCCAGCGGTCGTTGCGGCTGCCCTGTCGGGTGTTCAGCGGTGAGCAGCCACTGTTAAGTGCCACTTCGGGGTGGGCAATGGACGTCCTGCTCAGCACGGGCAACGGTGCGACCATGCGCAAGCCTTCGGAGCGTTATTATGCATGACTGCACAGGTCCTGTAGCCCCTAGTGGCTGTGTTGTGGCTCAGGCGTCACCCCTTTCAGACTGCCCTCCCCCGGTGTGCAGTGCTCACGGAGGCGGTGTGGAAGTGCCAGAGCTGGCTGGAGAGCGTGACAGACGCGTCGGCAGCCGCCACGCACGCCGCCGCCGCTGCGGACGCCGCCGCACCGCTGCCGTGGGACGTTCCCGCTGGGGTAGCGGCGGACTTGTCCCCAAAAGTCCGAAAGTGAGTGCGTCGCGTTGTGCCGGCAGCGGTCTGCCAAAGCTATGCAGTGTCAATAGCACATGGTTGCCCAAGTCTGCACATGGTCAGACGGCGTTCGCGACCCGTTTGCTGACCCAACGCTGGCCAGCTTCCGTGGATGTGTCCCAAGGGTCAGACAGTCTGTCTGCCAGGGCGCGCCTCAGCGCTGACTGCGCAACACGGTGGCCGTTGTATACAACAACTACAGATATACACTGCCCGCACGTCAGCTAGACCTGCAGCTGGACATGTGCTGACTGGGCGACGCCAGCCATCCCCTTTGTTGACCTCGCCATGGACGGGCTGCGAGTGGCCAACAACAGCTACCGAAGTGCCAACTCACTGAGCAGCAGTTCTTACTGCGTGCAGGGCGCTGCGGGATGCGGTGCTAGCGCTGTCACAGGCGAGCCATTCCCTGCTGACTGCTGACTAAAGCTGTCCTTCCACTTGCCACGTTCCTCCGGACAAACTGGCACATGTACGTGCGCACACCGGCCTCAGCTGGCGTCACGACCCGCGGTCGACTGGTTTGCAGGACAAGGAGGTGTTTCTGCGTGAGTCGCCTGCGGCCCTGGCCACGGTGCTGACGCCGCAGCTGCACGCCTCGGCGGGCGCCGCGCTGCAGGTGCCAGGGTGCCTGATGCCGGTGCTGTTACCGCCAGACAAGGGTTCATGTCCACTCGACATTTATCGTTCATCGTGCAGCCTCAGCTGACCAGCCAACATGGTCACGAAGGGCCTGGTGTTGAGCGTCTGCAGCAGAAAAAAAGGAAAAATCTGAGAGTTTTGGCGCCTGTGCACAGGAGGATGCGGCGCTGCAGGCGCTGCGCTTCCGGCTGGTGCCGCGCCGCGTGTCCGAGGAGCAGTTCTGGCAGCGCTACTTTGCCGCCGTGGCGGCGCTGCGGCGCAGGCTCCTGGGCAGCGGCAGCGGATCCGGCAGTGCCGGCGGCAGCGGCGGCGGCGGCGGCGGCTGCATGAGCAGGGCAATGTCTGAGCGCAGCAGCAGCACGGCGGCTGGGATGAGCGTTGCCGCCGGCAGCACCAGCAGCCCGGGTTTGTGATGCGTCCCGCCTGGGCCTGTGCAGCGTGCTGGAACGGCAGGTTGTGTTGGCTTTGCTCCCGGCTCAGTGGTTTTGGCGAGAGCGACCCTGCAGCAGTGCTGATGCGCGTCGTTTGCTTCGTCGCCAGGTCAGCAGCTGCGCTGGAGCACAGCGGCCGACATGAAGGCGGCCGCCACGTCACGGCTGGGCAAGACCCTGAGCCAGGCAAGCCTGCTCTCATCTCAAGAGGCCAAGGCCTTGCTCCTCAGGGCTGGCGTGGGCACTCGCCAGCCCTACAAACTAGGTCCAGCAATTCCCCAGATACAAGCGTCAGCAGTGCTGCAGGCGCAACCCTCGCACGCTCTGTGCGGCTGCAACTCACAGCCGCGTGTTCTGATCACGCGTTGTGCGCCGCCCGCAGGTCAGCAGCCTCGCCGCCGAGGCGCTGATGCTGTCGCCGCGCTCGCCGCTGGGCGACCAGGCGGCGGCGGCGGCCATGACGCCCGCCGACGCTGCCCCGCCTGCCAGTCCGACGGCGGCGGCGGCGTCGGCGACAGACCTTTCCATGCAGCCCACAATCAGCAGCCGCAGCGCTGGAGTCGCCACGGCAGCAGTCCCTGCAGCCCCGCAAGGCTCCGGCGGCACTCCTGTTTCGCAGCTCCTCGAACAAGGGGCTTCGGTGCTTCCAGCTGCCGCCGGCGGGCAGCCAACGGCGCCGACAGATGCGGCGGCGGCGGCCCCGCTGTCGCAACCAGCAGCTGGAAGCAGAGCCGGCGTCGCCGACTGCGCCAGCGACGACGGCGACTGGTCCCACTGCAGCGACTCCTTCATGGACCTCAGCGCCGATGTGGTGTCCCATGACGCAGACTGGATGGTACTGTGAGCGCCGACCGGGTGCTCTCAGTTGGATCTTGCATGCAGCGGTCCCTTTGCTTGTCTAGCGGTGTTGTGAACAACGTTTGGGCTCAGAGTTGACGTAAAATCTGCTATGTTTTGTCATTGGTATGACCCGTCCTCATTTCGACATGCATTGTGCTTTCGTTCACATGGGCACCAGTTTGGTGCTTTGGTGTCATCTGTGCATGGCTTGATGGTGGTTGCACGTTGGTCTTGCTCACACTAGCAGAGTCTGTAAGCCTGCTGTTCAGCACGACTCTACGTTCACCCGACATGGTAGCTGTGTTCCTTTAGTCGCCGTGCTTCCTGACGACTTCATGCAAACCCAGCTAGAAATGTACCTCCCGTGAACCCTGGCTACAGTTTCAAACCCATGGCGCCTGCCAGGCTAGCATACCCTGCTCACATCAGCCAAACAGAAACGGCTGCGTGCCCTGAGACGAGACGTCAATACCATTGTGTCCACTGGAACGCCAAAACCAGATTTCAGGCCTACACCGATTGTAAGATATTGCATCCTCCTAGCGTTACAACATGGTCAGCCAAAGTCGTCGCTACAAGAGCTATGGCAGCCTGATGCGGTTCTGCTCACCCCGCGAAAGCAGAGTCTGAGGTCCGCCGCCGCCGCCGCAGCCATCGGATTGCAGATCCACACCCTGCCCGGGCAGCCGCACCGCCGGCAGCTCGCGGGCCACGTCGGTGCGCAGCAGCGGCGGCGCTGCCGCGGCCGCCGGCACCTCGAAAGCCCCCGCGTCCAGCGCCTCGACCGCGGCCGCCCCCAGGCGCGCCTGCAACCACCATGCAAATCAGTCAACCAAAGTCGACCAGTTTTTGCGGAGCAGCACCACCCTGGGTCGCAGCCCGTGAAGTGCAGCGGATTGGGGGCACACAGGAGGAAGGGTCGCGAGCGTGGTCGCAGAAACGCCTTGCCTGCAGGGTGCGCGCCGCCGCTGCCAGCTGGCGGCACTGCTCGTCGGGGTCGTGCGCCGCCAGGTGCTCCGTCCACACCCTGCAGCAGCAACCAGCAACTGCTCCAGGGTCCAAGGGCTGCTGCGCTGGGTTGCTGTGTGCTCATGGCTGTGAGCCGCCTGTCGCTCAAGCTCAAGACGCGCGAGTGTGCAGCTGCATCTGGAGAACACAGAGGGCACTTGACTGCTGCAACATGCTGCTGGCTGACATTCTTCAACCGCGCAACAGCGGTCTCGTTGGCCGCACGCAGGCGTGCATGGATGCAGCTGCGTCATGTGCTGCAGGGGGGCCCCGCAGGCGCGCGGGCGGCGCACCGCAGGGCCTCCAGGCGCTGCAGGAGCGCGGCGTCCCGGGACTCCAGCCCCGCCGCCAGCCCCGCGGCGCCGCCTGCCAGCGCGCCCGCCAGCCGCCCCGCCGGCATCGCCGCCATCACCTGCGCAAGACAATTTTCACCTATCTCTGCTTTGAACACCATTACGGGAATGATGCGCAAGCTGGTCAAGTTGTCTGCAGCATGGCAATGCGCGTCCGCGGAGGTACAGCAGGGCACATCTTCAGGTTGCGGCTACGTGGACACACCGAGGGATATGTCAGGCTTGTGTGCAGCCGCACGGGGTGCACGTCCGACTGCACAAGCAGCCGAGCAGGCAGAGCCGGCCGGCACACCGCGCCACGCCCTGCAGGATGTTAATGGAGATATGCCTGGAAGCATACACACCTGGGCCGCTGCGAACAGGGCGGCGCGCCGGACGAAGGGCTCGGCGTGGCCCGCGACCGAGGGGTGGCACACCAGCTCGGCGGTCGCGGCGGCAACCTGCGCGGCCGCCGGCGCCGGCGCCGCCGCCGCGGTGAAGCGCCCCACGGCGCCCAGGAGCCGGCCTGCAAACGGACCATAGGGCGGCCACTTGCCATCGATGCTGAACCACGACACATGACAGACGTGCTGACTGCTGCGGCGCAGCATGCTGCCGCGGCACACTGCAAGCCGTGCATGACGCTGCCGGGCTGGTGCATGCTCAACAAGCCCGCACGGTTGGAGCACAGAGGGGAAGTACCGTTGGCAGCTCACCCAGCACCAGGGCATCGCGGCCGAACAGGTCCAGGCCGTGCGTCTGCTCCGCGGCATCCGTCAGCAGCAGCCGCAGCCACTGCTCCGCCACAGGCGCAAACCTGCCAGATGGGGCGGCGACACGGCGTCAGTGTCCCAACCTTGCGGCGTGTGCTGTCCTGGAATGCAACCCCGCAGCCATACTTGAATACAGCGCTGCACAGCCTCGCTGGTCCCGTCACGCAGCACCAAACAGCCTGCAGCCGAGCGCACATGCACTGGCGCCGAGCCAGTAGTTCGTCAGCCATCCAGCCGATTGCACTGCTGCTCGCAGTCATCACACTGTCCGCCTGACGGGCCTCACTTGTTGCGGAAGGTGCGCTGCTGCTGCTGCCGCCGCTCCCGCTGCGCCGCCGCCCTGACGCCCCACCGGCGGGTGCGCCCCTCGCTTTCCCGCTGCTCGCCAGCCCGCGCTGGGATTCCCTCCAGGGCCGCCGCGGCGCCTGCGGCGCCATGACGACAACGTGAACAGGCAGACTGCAGGGTGTATGACATGACGAGGTAGATTCCTGCCCACACCGCCCGGGTAGCAAGGAGCGCCACCAGATGATGACGGTTGGCCCCGATCCGAGGTGTCGCAACTCACTTGGCGAAGGCAGCGCTCCCGGCGGCGGCGCTGCACCGATGCCGCCCGCAGCCAGCGTCTCGGCAGCCGCCGCCGCCGCGTCAAGCACCTGTGCCATGCCAAAGCATGCGCGTCAGATATGCTGGGGAACTCAGCTGCCTCGCAACCCGCCATGCTGGTTCTGCCGTGCTGGCCTGGCCTCATACCCCCATGCATCTCGGGCCTGAGCTCGCACCGAGAATGATCCGCATGTTTTGTTCGCAAGCACCAGTGTCAGGACCTGATCCTAGACAACCTGAATTCCGATTTGGAGAAGGAAAGTTGGCATCTGGGCCCCACCAGGAGGCGCTGGTGGACGTCCAGGTGCGGTGACCGGAACTCGGGCAGCAGCGCGGCCGCGGCGGCCGCCGGCGCCGCCGCCAGCAGCGCCACGAGCGACCTGCGGCGCAGGTCTCTCACAGGTGAGGACCCTTTGCGGTCGCAGCGGCCCAGCAGCTGGCGCCGGTCGAGGGAAGACAGCATCCCATGCGGCCTGAGGAAACAGACTGCACAGCTGCTGCGGCAGAGGGCGCTTCCATCTGCGGGCCGGGCCGCAAGGCAGCGGCAGCACTGAGCACTCTGGGAAGCACCAAGCACGGGTGCATGCCTTGCTGTCCTGTTGTCTGTGGCACGTCGGTTGTGACATGCTACCCTCTCAGGTACATGTCAAACAAACAAGAAATCGTGTATGTCGTACCTAATACCTTTCTGTTGGAAACTTGTTTTCAAACAAGCGGCGTCACGCACCCCATGCGCTGCTCCGATGGCTTGGCCTCGTGCGGCTCCACTTCTGCCCACTCCGGCACCCGCGTGAACAGCAGCGCGCGCCCCAGCTCACCTGCAAGCACGATCAAGCCTGCCTGGGCGTGTGGCAGCATACCACGCAACAGCCATCGAAGTGGCAGCCCCGCTGCTGCCCGGGCTGCCTGCACATGCTTGCAAGTCAACGCCACTGCAGTAATCAGCGGCCTGCCCTACTGCGTCGGCTGCAGCATAACCCCGACACCAGCCTGAGCACGCTGCGTACACCGCCGGCTGGTGGACCCGCCGTGCAGGTCGCACCTGCGTAGGCGGACAGCTCGTCCGGCGCCGCCGCCACCAGGGGCCCCGCCTGCCCGAGCGCCTTGAGAACGCCATTCACATCGTCCTGCTTCCGCAGCGCCGCCGCCACGTCGCGCAGCTGCAGCGGCGCGCCGCTGTCCTGGACCTCTGCGCCCGCAACATGACACAGCTTTCAGCAAGCCGGGCGACGACGGATGCTGTCTCAGGCGCATGTCAAGCGCCCTGAGCGTGCCAACACATGCAGCTGCCGGTGCTGCATGCGCGGCGCCGCTGCAGGCTGGCACAGCCGCAGCGGCGCTGGGAGCCAGGCGGTTGAGGTACGCACACCACCCGACCCATCCAGCCCAGGTTCGTGCCCACTACAAGGGCTTGCAGCACCCTTGGCGCCGCAGGAACAGCGCGCCGCCCGCCGGTCCAGTTTGCTCACCTTCGTCTTCGCCCTCCGACAGGTCGTACGGCCGCAGGTCGTCGTCGCTGTCGGTCTCCGTGTCCGGGTGCGGCCCCGCTGCCCGCTCGCCTGCTTCCTGCTTCCTGCTGCCGCTGCCTCTCGGCGCGGCAGGTTCGGAGGCGCGCGCAGCTTCGCCTACAGCTGCGCCGGGTGCGGCGTGGCCGTTGGCGGCAGCCGGGCCTGCTGCAGGCAGGGGAGGCAGTCAGAACCGCGCCATACGTGAGGATTTTATTGTCCCTTGGCAGTTCAGCCGGCGGTGCTGGGCAGGGCAGGACACGCCAGACAGCTTGCAAATGCCCTGTGCATCCTGCCAAACGACCCGAAGTTAGCGTCATGGGGGCTCACCCGCGACGCTGGGGTGCCAGGCCTCCTGCGGCAGCAGCGCCAGGTCGGCGCCCGCGCCGAACAGCGGCGGCTTGGCCGGGTCCAGCACCGCGGCGAACAGCGCCCCCAGCCGCATGCCCTGCCGCCTGCAGGGGGCAATGGTGCAGACAGAGTGGATGGGTGCAGGTCGCACTGCATGCTGCAATGATGGGACACGGTGCGGGTAGGTGCATGGCCCTGCCGCCTGCCGGCACAGGCTTCACACTGCAGGGCTGGTGGTGCGGATGGACTGGCGGCAGCAGGATGTCTCTCGAAAGCAACTGCAGGGCACAGACTAGCACCTGCCCTGCCGCCTTCCAAGGCCTCGGGACGTGGCCTCCGGGCCAAGCTTCGCACTCTTGCGAAATCAGCCTCTCCTTGTGTTGAGGGGAGAGCGCAAAGCAGCAGAGGTGCGCGCCTGACGACGGCGTCGGGGCTCTCGAGCCGCACGCCCACGCCCGCCAGCAGCGCCGGCAGCAGCGAGCCCCCCTGCAGCGCCCCGCCGCCCAGGGTGGTAATCATCGCCGCCAGCGCCTCTGTCAGGTACGCCTGCAGCGCCGACAGGCGGCGGCATCAATGCAGGTACAGCATGGATCTGAACATGTTCAGGGCTTGGTCATCACATGACAGTAATGTCACAAGATCGCCATGCATTCAGGCCCCTGTGTGAGCTGGCAGACAGTCCAAGCCGGTATCGACCGCCAGTGGAACCAGGCCATGCCCCTTTCCTGGTGTATTCTCCCCAGGCTGGACGCACGGGACCAGAGGGGGTTCAGGGGAAATGATCTCCCCGTGCCTGGCGCGGGGGCGGCAGCTGCCGCAGCGCCCCGGCGTCGCCCCACAGCTGCGCCGCCCGCAGCGCCGCCGCCGCCAGCACGCCGTCCGCAGCGGGGTTCAGGGGCGCCGCCACGGCTGCTGGCGCCGCTGCGGCCGCGGTGCTGCCACTGCCACGACCGCCGCTGCCGCCGCTGCCGGTGCTGCTGACGTTGCTGCTTCCTGCGTCCGCCGCCGCCAGCAGGGCCACCAGGAAGTGCAGCGACGGCAGCGGCAGCGGGCCCGAATGGCTAAGACCTAATGGCAGCCGGTCCGCCAGCAGGAAGCGCACCTGCGGCGTGCAGGACTTAAGGTTTTAGGGGAGCAGCGGCGTGCAGTAGGGCGCATTTCTGGAGATTGCCTGAGGTCCTTTGGCTTCGTTTACGCAGTGAGGATTTCTGAAAAGGGCACTGTAGTATTGCCCAGCACCGGTGGGACGGCAGGCGGCATCTGCTGGGCGCTGAAGGTTGGAAGTGTGCATTGAGCAGTAAGTATGGGTATACAGGTACGAGCGGGCAGCAGGGTTGCGTCGCATGAAATGCCAGCACCCTGTGGCTGTCCGGAATGCGCACCCCGCCGTGCCGCCACAGGCGCCGCTGCACCACAGCCGCCAGCGCCGCCGCCTCGGCGCCAAAGCTGTCTGTGCCGCCGATGCCGCCCGGCCCTGTAGCGGCGGCTGCGCTGGACCGCGCTGCAGACGGCGCCGTGCCATCGGCAGCTGGATGCTGACTGCCGAAAGCTGCAAGTGACACGAGCCGGTGACGACCGTTGCCCGGGCTGCCGGGGGATCCGTCCAGCCGCCTGACGAGCGCTTCCAGCAGCCGCTCGAGCGCCGCGCCGTCGGGCATCGCCGCCACGATCGCATCGGCGGAGGCACTGCCGAGCAGCGGCCCCAGGGCGCCGGCCGCCAGCTGCGCATGGCCGCGCCGGCTGAGGCGGCCCAGCACATCCGCTGCAAACGCCGCCGCCGCTGCTGCCCCCGACGCTGCTCTCCCAACGGCTGTGGTGCGGCCTGCAGCGGCAGCGCCATTGCCACCAGCAGCAGCAGGCTTTGCTTCGCTCATGCTGCCAGTGGGATGCAAGCCTGCCGCGCCGCTGCTTTGCTGGTGGCCGGACCTGTGAGCCAGGGCAGGTGGCTGTGCAGCATCAGCTGCTGCCGCCACCGCCGACACCAGGCGCTGCACGAGGTGCGGAACGAAGCTGTCCGCCCGCAGGGCCGCCTCGCTGGCGGTCACGGCGCGATCCGGCACAGATGCGAGCGCGGCAGCAACGTCATCACCTGCCGCCCCTGCCAACAACGCGACGCGACTGGGGTTTGTCATGGTTGCAATGAAGGGTTGAGCAGTCTGCAGCAACCTTGGGAGTCAAACTGCAGCTGGCCGCACAACACAACACCTGCTGACGGTACAGCGACCAGCTCGTTGATGCCGGTGCTGCCCGGCGCCGCGAAGCGCTGCGCCAGCGTCGCAGCAGCAAAGTCCGCCGCGACCGCCGCGATGCGCACTGGCGACGAGCCCAGCGCCCCCTCAGGCTGCACCAGTGCAAGGTGCCTGCAGCCACACCAGCAGCACGCCTGTTCATATACAGGCTGCTCTCGGTTCGCCTGTGGGTCTGAAAGGTGCTGCGCCAGATGTCTTCCGATGCCTGCTTGTGCGCAACTGTCACCACACGTCCCACCGCAGTGTGATTCTGAAACAGCTGCCTCTGTGCTATGAACCCGAGCCGTGTGATCCCATCAGCCGGAAGTTGCTGCAGGCAGATACTCAGTCTGGCCGAAAATACAGGAACCGGGTGTGCTGCACCAACGCCAACACGTTCGCCGTACGTCCTGATAACACAGCAGTCGCTCACGAGACGAGGGCCAACAGCGCCGCAGAGGCCGGCGCCCGCTGGAACAGTGCATCCAGCAGCGGCCGCGCCGCCGGCAGCCACGGCAGCCACTCGCCCGCCACCACTGCGTTGACAGATGCGTAGTACTCGTTCGGTATCCTCATGTTGGTCTGCTTGATGCCACCGGGGCGTGCGGCCGCACAGAACAGCATGCATTGCACCGCGGCGGCATGCTCATTCCTGCCGCACAGGTACCCGCATGCATGCATTTGCCTAAATACCAGAGCCTCCTAGCACCTGTCAGGAGGCTGTCGGCCAGCAGCTGGAAGCGGCCGCTGTCGTGCAGCGCCTCCTGCAGCGCCGCCGCCGCATGTGCGGCTGGGATTGCCGCAGCGGCTGCCGTCAAGCGCTGCTCAGCTGCATCCAGCGCCTGCTGCGCGTCTGCAGCGGCATCAGAAGCCGCTGCAATATCCGCGGTGCGCAGCCTGGAGACAGACTCCGCCAGCAGCGCATCGCCATCATGCGGCTGGGGGATGGGCCTTGCTTGCTCATCCGGGGCAGCAGCCGCAGCTGTCGGCGCGTCCAGGCCCACGCCAGGTACGAAGAGACAGCCCAGGCGGCGCAGCAGGGCGCGCAGGACCTCGGCATGGCGCTTTGATTGGCTGTCGGATGCTGACCTGGTCAGTGCATTGCACCATGCATCGATGTAGTTTGCGGCCAAAGGAGCCAGCTGAGCTGCCATGCCTACTTTGCCAGTCAAATGCAATGCTGAGGCTGCGCATGTCAGCTTGGACCCGTCAGATGGCTTGCCAACAGGCTCACGCTGCAGGTGCGCAGGTCATGCATGCGGAGTCCCAAGTCAGCTGATGATGTGTCTCCTGGGCTGTGGTATTCGGCGATACCGGGATGTTGACCTGGATGCAAGAGTAATCAAGACTGCTGCAGTTTCAATGCTGCTCAGCCTGACACAGACCCTGAAACTGACCTGACAATCTTTGCCGCATCCTAGAAACTGCAAGAAAGCAGGACACGTGACACAAGCCCTCACCTCACCATTTCCCTTCGTTCATACATGCTGTACATGGCAATTACAGCCTTGTCAATGGTGCATGACGACACACCCCCGAAAAAGCCACAGTGGACACTTCTCTCCTTCCGTCCGTCATGCCCTGACATCATCACCCCTCAAAGTCATCAAACCGGATGCTGGAGATGCGGCCGCTTGGGCCGTATCTCAGCACCGTGCGCGAGAAACCGCCGCCGCCGCCGCTCTCTGGCGCTGCCGGAGGGCGAAGGCCGCCAAACTCGAGTGTCACCCCGCCTGCTGCCATGTCAGCCGGCGTCGCTGGCAGCACCTCTGCATCAGGCCTTGCAAATTGCTGAGCAGGCGGCACAACAGCTGGCGACACATGAGACAATGCATGTGCTCTGAGCTGGCGATCGGCAGGCAGGTGTCTTGTCCAAATCAAACCGCGATGGGCTGCGTACACCAACACCTGGCGGCAAATAGTCGTGCATTGTGCCCACCTGGGTATGCCATGTACATCGCGTCGGGCAGGCGCGTGATGCGCAGGCTGCTGCAGGGCGGCTCGAAGGTTGCGGCCTCCTCGGCACTGACGGAGATCCCGCCATCTGCACAGCCGACGGATTACAGCTGGAGTGCTGCAGCCTCTAACCCTGCAGTACCTGCAGCCATGGTGGACCACCCAGCAGAAGGATCCTGTTCATCATCACAGCCGGCAGCACTGTGGCTGGTCACACCATCATCAAAGACGAGGTGCTGCGTGACGCCGGCCACGTCCCGCCAGCTGCGGCTGCCTGTGCCATTACCGCTCGCCCACTTGCTGACATCTGCTGGCAGACTTGGCCGGCATGCGCTGTCGACGGGCGACCAGCCGGCGTCCCGGTCAGCCGGGCCATCGGTCGTCCTGGCCTCCCTGATGTAGAACAGCGTCTGCAGACCGGCGCGCACACCGCAATCACGTCGGACTGCCACGTTGGACGGCATCACTTCTGTCATGCAGCAGCAGCCCCTACAGAACAATGCGCACGCGAGCATGTGCCGCTGGGCTGTGATGCAGCTCAGATGCTGAGCGTGAAGCCCACCTGGAATGCGCCGGTTGCGACGCTGTACGCCGCGCCGCAGCTGTAGCTACGCTCCGACGCCTCGGGCCGCACAAACAGCTCCATGTTCCAGAACGGCGGCGGGGCGTCATCCTGCCGAGCAGGCAGTTGCATCCTCAGCATTGCCCACCAAAGCCTAGACTGGCACAGAGCACCCGAGTGTCACTGGCGAACCTGGCAAGCCGTCACATGTCACAGACCTGAGTCAGTGCACCAGCGTCATGGTGCCAGGCTTGGCCAGTGTTGCCGGCACCTGCTCGAGGGCCTCCCTCAGCGGCAGGGCGAAGCAGACGGTGGCGGTGCGCGGGGGCGAGATGCCCAGGATGCGCGACCGCAGCATCCCATTCTGCACCCATGAACACAGTGCACGCACTCCACACCAGGCGCAGCCGGCCACACACGGTAGCTGCAGTTGCATATCTAGACACTGCAAAATGCGTGCAGGTATGCGGGTAGCTGTTGGCATGGGTACGCAGGTGCAGGACCCGAGCAGGTATTCAGCATGCGCGGTGTGCAGCACCTCTTTCAGGTAGGGGTGCCACCAGCCGTCGGCGCGGCAGCCTTCGGCCTTGTTGAAGCCCCTGCCATGCAGCATGTCGGGCTCAGGCACCAGCACAAAACCATGTCGCAGTCCAGATGGACAAAGTGAAACGCCACAAACGCCACAAATGCAGCAGTGGACAGCATCTGCCGAATACTGCCTCCGTCGGCAGCGCACCAGGACTTTTCGTAGCCGCCGTCGTCGCGCTTCCTGCCGGGGTCGCCGGCGCCCACCACCTGATCGTATATATTGACCTGCAAGTTTGGCATCATAGGGTCCTGAGTCGACTAACGTGCTCTGCACAGGCGTGGTATGCTGAAGGGTCTTCGGACTGAATCAATGCGACTGCCCTCTACAGCTTCCTCTGCAGCGAGCGCGGTTCACTGGGGCTGCGTTGTTGAGCCAGCACTGAATGCTTTGGCGCAGGTCTCAGTGAGTCAGCGCACACCTGCTCGTATGTGCCGTTCCCGTCATGGTGAAACAGCCGGGCGCCTGTCCACCCCTTTGTCTGGTTGCCATCGGGGTCATACAAGCCCCACCGGCCTCGCCATCCGCTCCACCCTCTGCAGCAGTCCACATGAAGCACGCCTTGGTACCATCCCGGCACCTCACCAGGCTGCTGCCCGCACATCTGAGCAGCAGCAGTGCCCCTCGGTGGTTCGCCGGGAATCGCAGTGTCTTGCGTACTTGGGATAGCTGCCCGCCAGAGCCTGCCAGTTCTCCTCTGCGTCAAACGGCCGCATGCCCGATGCTGCGGCAAGTGCCAGGCCCGCACGCCTGCGCCGCTGCTGGCAGTGGCGGGATGCCGCAGTGGAGGGGCAGGAATGTAGTGCGAAGCTGCTCTCTGATGCCAAGCGATGTGTGCAACCTCTTGCAGAGATGCTTGGCAAACGAGCTGGGCACTGCGCCCAACTCGAGATCATAGCTCACAGATCACATGCTATCACTCGGATGGCTTCAACGGGTGTGCAGACCTGGTTCACCCACCGGGAGCTTCGTTGGCAATCGTTGCCGGGTTTTCTGCGCTGCAAAGGCACGAAGTGACCGCATGCCAGGCTGCACCTCGGATCTCTGTGCCAGATTGGCAGATGATCAGAGTGGACGACGTGGTGCGAGGTTCCTGACTTGCTCTCCATCGGAAGTCTCATTGTCGGCAA
Source organism: Diplosphaera chodatii (assembly GCA_032358165.1). NCBI lineage: Eukaryota > Viridiplantae > Chlorophyta > Trebouxiophyceae > Prasiolales > Stichococcaceae > Diplosphaera > Diplosphaera chodatii. The sequence continues at coordinate 779,164 of JAALGY010000044.1, read as the reverse complement.
ACTCCAACACACCATATTGGTGTAGTCAGCGCAGGAGCTGACTCTCCGGCGCCACTGCTGCGCATGAGTTGATGACTTCTCAGCTGCTTTGCATGCTTCGAACCCATCGGTGGCAAAACAGCAGACGGTGATGCAGCAGGCTGGGGGCTGCCGGCTGTCACCTTCATCTGCTGTGCAAATGTAGACTTCAACGGTGCACCAAGCATAGTACGGGACCTCGCAGGAGGGCGTTCACCAAAACGATGGCGCTGCAATCCCAGGCAAAGACACCACTCACAAGCGTCGCATGTCCTACTGGTGCTCACACCGCAGCTTATCTGTCCTGCAGTGTGGCACATCAGCACGCGCTGACACTGGTGCATCAGCCGTGACACAGCATGCCAGACCTGTGCGTTGCTGTCTGCATACGTCGAGCGCCATCCTGACACACAGCTGTTCGTGCTAAGCAGCGCATAGGCAAATGAACCACTCAGAAACGAATTGTCCATGCCACAGGAGGCGGTGGACGTGGCCATCGCGGGCGGCGGCCTTGCGGGGCTGGTGACAGCTGCCGCCGTGCGGCGCGCCTGCCCGGGCGTCACTGTTAAGGTGAGCCTCCATGGATCATTGACAGGGTTGCAGCGTAATTGTGGCCAAAGCGTGTTCTAGACAGATGGCGGCATTCTGTGATGTTGGCTTGTGTGAGACCCAGACCGCATGGCCTGCCGTAGGCAGCGACCTGTGCTCGCTGCTGCAGAGCAGACTTCGACATGGCAGCAGTCATCAGGATTGCCGGGACTGACGCCTCCGCCCGGCCGCAGGTGTTCGAGCAGTTCCCGCGGTACCAGAAGGCCGGCGCGCTGCTGGGGCTCGCGCCCAACACCCAGAAGGCGCTGGCCGCCATCGACCCCGCGCTGTTGCAGGCGGCGGAACCCACAGTAGTCCCTGATGGCCGTAGCATCACCTTCGACCACGAGGGTGATGCGCCCAAGTCAAGACGACGTGCAGATATGCCATGCTGATGGGACCATCGTCAAACTGGCGCTGCGGCAGACTGCACAGATGCTCTGTGTTCGAATGGTGTGCAACCTGTGTCATTCTGCGCAGGCAATCAGCTTGGGGAGCGCATGACAGGAGCCATGATCGGCGGCGGGGACGAGGGTCAGGTCAGCCGTACAAGGAGTGTATCAAAACGTGGTGCGATGTGCTGCAGCTCACGCCAATGTGGCGCGGTCAGCAGCTTCACAACAATGTGACGCGCGATGCAGGAGGGCCTGGTGAAGAAATACGGTGCAGCCTTCATGCGGCTGGGGTGGTGGGAGATGCACTGCGCCGCCCGCAGCGTGCTGCCAGATGGCATCGTAGTCTTCGACAGCAGATTTGTCAGGTGAGATGTTGCTCACTTGTCACACTTGTCTGGTCAGTAGCGCTGCACAAGCGAGGTGCGTTCATGCACTCTGGCAATGCTGCCAGCCGGTCAGCCACTGTACACTGGCTGGATTTCGTCACAATTGCGCATGGCATGCTTGCGCTTGTGTGTAGGCTTCTTGGGTTTCACTTGGGTTTCCACAGGCCCGCCGGCAGGCACCTAGTAACCTCAGCACTTCGTGAAAATTGGCTCAGTCAGTGCATGACGAAGGAAAGTACATCCCGCTGCTTCCTGGTGCAGTTACGAGGAGACAGGCGAGGGCCTGACGGTGCGCTTCAGCAGCCGCGAGAGCGGCGGCGAGACCGCATACAGCGCCAAGATCCTGGTCGGCGCCGACGGCGGCTTTTCTGGCGTGCGGCGGCAGTGCCTGGACGACGGCCTCCCCAAGTCCCCGGTGACTTGTTCTTCGCATCAGCATGGTCTTGACCCCAGAGAGGACTGTGCACAAGCAGCTGCTGATGTCGCGAGTGTCCGAGATTGTAGGGGGACTGGCGCAACCTGGCCATCCCGATGCGGGATCATGCACCGGTGTGAGATGCCATGCCTGGCTGGCAGGCGCTGCACTCGTGGGGTGCCGATCTGCCAGCAGTTGCACTTCCGACTGTGGCAAGCGGCTGGCGCTGTGACACGGGCATGCTGGCAGCTGGTCCTGCCTTCCCTGTCATGACAGACATCAGTCACAGCGCAGGGCACGGTGCTGTGGCGGGCGCGGGTGCCGGCAGAGGCGATGGCGGGGCTGCTGCAGGACGGCGTCATCGAGCGCTCCTGGATCGGCGGCCGCATGTTCGGCAACGCCTGGCTGGTCAACTCGCAGACGGGGGAGGGGGCCTGGGTCGGCGCCACACACAGGGTGTGCGCTGCTTTCCCTGCATTGCCCAGCTTCGCACGCCCCCTTGCAGCCGCCCTGCTGCTGTCGAATGCTGGCTCAGCATCGGAGGTGGTGCTGCCAACAGCCGCATCTGCAACCTGCGTGGGCATGGTCCCATGCCAAACACCAGGTCTGCCTGATGCTGCAAAGGCGGTGCTGGCCACACCATGAGAAAGCGCACTACAAATCAAACAGCGCTGCAGCACCTGCGCGTGCAGCTGCAAGCCTGCACGATGCAGGCTGCGCACCACGCAGTCTGCAGAACAACTGGCAGAGTGTCATACGCATGGAGAGGCAGCCTGAACCACTGCTGCTGCTGTCAGCTGCTCGTAAGAGTCCCAGTGCTTTAGCAATACGGTAGCCCTGACGCTGCGCAGACGAAGCTGGAGGAGATGGGGGTGGACTTCAAATCGAGCCCGGGGGAGCGCACGGGTCACCAGGTCCTGCCCATCGGCCCCACCGCGCACCAGCGCGCGATGAGGGTGCTGGCGGGCATGCCGGACGACTACCGGGCGATGCTGCGCGCGACGGACCCCGCCACGGTCGTCGAGCACGGCACCTGGGCGCGCGACGTCGACCCCGGGCGGCCCGTGGGCAGCGGCCCCGTCACGCTGGTCGGAGACGCCGCGCACCCCGTGCGCCCAGTCACAGGTGCCGCTGGCGGTTCGTCTGGGAACCTTGCCACTGGAGAAGCGCTGGGTGCAGCAAGCTGACGGGTTGTGTACATGCTGTCCGTGCGCTTCCCCGGGGCGGGGCGAGGGTGGCACCTTGTGGTGTTGCCGTGCACACCCACAGCCCTGTCGTCAATGCTGCTGGTGCATCAGCTGACGTTGCTGGTGGCACCGAGCAGTGCACATGCACACACTACCAGCTCCGCTACACCGGCCATTCTGCACCTAAGCAAGGCGTCGGGCGCCGGTCAGCTGCCCCATGTGATGAGCTGCCGGGCCGCGCGCTGCCAGCATCTGTGGCATTCACGTTGCTCTGCCCGCCACGCAGGCCAGGGCTTCGGGCAGGCCGCGGAGGACGCGCACGAGCTGGCGCTGCAGCTGGCGGCGCACGGCCTGAGGCCGGCGGCGCTGCGGGCGTACGAGGCCGCCCGGGTGCGCCGCATCAAGCGGGTGGCCGACACAGAGTGGGTGAGGCGACGTATTGCAAATATACTATGTATATAAGCCTCTCGTTTCAGATCAGTCGTTACAGGGTTCTATATAGCTTATACGCGCTAAAGTATAATTCTTTATGGTTTAAAACTCAATAATAAAGTGTTTCAGTCGATCTCATGTCCAAGGACGCCCAGGGTCGGCTGTGCTCCGACCGCTTGCAGCGCACCCTACACCGATGTGCTCACCCGTGCACCATCAATCCAAGCATAATACTTGCTGTGCACCTGGCAACTATGTCCACCCTGTTGCAGTAGGGCACAAACAGTACGCTGGACTGGTCAGCTCGCCAAGAAACCTTGTGCAAGGCTTTGCTCACCTGGTGGTATGCGTGCCACGGCAGGAGCTGGGGGAGATGGCGTACGCGCCAAAGGGGCGCGACGCGCTGGCGGTGCAGCAGGCCAAGCTCAAGCAGGACAACTACGCCGACTTCTTGTTCAGCAGGAATTTCGAACCTTTGGCGAAGTGACGTGGGTGGCCGCCGTGCCCTGGCAGAAGGGCCTGCCCGAGGTGCGGCGGCGCCACCGCTTCGGCGACGGCGCAGCGGGTGTGCCAGCTGGCGTGCGGCGAGCCAGGCGGTGGGTGCCCGCAGGGCCGCAAAGGATTTGGACGAGCTGCTTGTTGGGAAGCTCACGAGCGCACCAGCCAGCGGCAGGTGGACGGACTGATAGCACCCACAACGTTTCAGCAGCTGTGGGTAACTGGTTGTGGCGGTCACTTTGCATTTGAGCAACGGGAACAGTGACACAATGCCTTGCCTGCCAACTCTGTGATTGGCGGGAAGCCCATCTGCGGCACGCTTTGCATGGCTGACCGTTTGCCAGCTTGCACACAGCAGAGCACTTGACAGCAGCCGCGTTTGCGCTGGACTCATGTCAGCACCCGACGGTGCAACCTCCTGCACACTTGCATGTTCACAGGGTCCATTGTAGATATGACGTTTCATCAGCAACACGTGACATGTTGTGGGCCGAAGTTGTACTGTAACAGTACTGTACTAAGGCGTTACATTAGCCTGGCCAGAGTGAGCTGCCATCAGTCAGCATGCAAACACAATGACAGTTGACGCACATGTGCACCAACGCAAACGGACGAAGTTATTCAGCGCTAGTGTTGCTGGCCATTTACAGCATCAAAGCAGGTGATGCATCTGCGGGCTGTCAGGGCCACAGGAGTTTCCACTTCAGCTGCTGGCAGATCCGGGTCACCTCCTTACAATGATAAAACACATCGAGTGCCTCAACATTAGAACAGCATGGCACCCCAAGCCTCGTCTCCAGGCAAACCGGTAGGGAGGACGGTGCTATGCTAGAGTACACTCATAGATTCACAATCAACCACTATGCTGCACAACTCTGATGCCGCTACAGCCTGTTGTACAAGACAAACGCTGCTAAGCAGTTGAGTTTGGCAGAAGTTCAACACTGATGATACACAAGATCCCCAAGCTGTGTTTCGAGCACGTCTAGTGTACATGTCATATGGTTGCAGGGACACAACACCGCACCCCCAACCTGGGCCCGCCACTGGACGGGCTTCTGCTTACAACTCTCGTCCCACACCTACTGCAGCAGGGTACCGTGTGCTACATCCCTACAGGTGCACCGCTGTCTAGGCCTCGCTGCACTCACTGCTGTGGTGGTGTGTCTGCTATCATGACACGATACTCCTGTATGGTAGATTTCCTTCACCAAGGCTCGCTGCTACCACTCCAGACCTGATGATCTGGCAGCGTACTGTGCATTAGTGCATGCCCACCGCACTGTGGTCGTCCCTGCTGGGTGCAGCGACTACACCCAGCCTGACGAACGTCTATATCTGCCCCGTCAGCAGCGCCAGCATTCGGTCCACTCCCTCCTGCCCTACCAGCGGCACCGCCCTCTGATCACAGTCAGCAAAGGGCGGTCACTAGGATCCAATACGGGGGTGGCGTCGGGTTGACAGTGTGCATGCCAATGCATAGCAGGGCACTGTTCACGCAGTGCGTCTGGGGCGCGCTCACATTCTGGCAGCCCGATGTGTCCAACACTCCTGTACGCTGCAAGCGACAGCCTAGAAAGACGCTGTCACAGCCCACCTGCACATCGGGGTCGTGCTCCGCCCAGCGCAGCAGCTGGGCGTCCGTCTTCGCCAGGGCGTCCCGCTCGCAGCCGGACGCGGGCTTTGGCAGGCTGCCGTCCGCCATGAGCCCCCTCCAGATCGTGTACACCGCCCCCGCCATGCGCAGCACCTCCTTCAGGTTTGCCTCGTTGGCCGGCACCTGCAACAGCAACACGATCTGGTGAGACGCGGTCGGTGGATGGTGGCCACAAAGACCGGGCACAGGTCGGACACAGCCTCATCGGCTTGAGGGTGTGCCGTATCATTGGAAGACAGCAGAAAGTGCAGGCCGCCCCACACCACACATATCAGGTGCTTCAGTGCGCTGTCGCTGCTCGTGCCTGGTACATCATGGAGTTGCCGCCGGTCACGGCACGAACAAAGGGGTCCCCAGATGTGAAGCGCTTCCAGCCGGAGTCTGAGCAGTGCTTCTCGCATGCCTTGAACAGCTCCCCGTACGCCTCGCCCTCATACTGATCTTGGTAGAAGCGCGTGATGTCGTCTGGGTACTCAAACTGCAGCAGCATGATTGTAACACTTATTCAGGCCCACACCTGTTGAGCGCATGCCCCAGCGCACGTGCACTAGCAAAGCCTGCTGCAAAGTCATGCACGACACGGCAGGCGCAGGCAAGCAACCAGAGCAGCAGGTTTGCTCCGCACCAGGCTGCGGCGCGGCACGAGGTTGAGGTACATGAACAGCGACCCGAAGCCGGGCCAGTGGTACAGCTCGATATCCAGGTTGGGGGCATAGGTGTGGCCGCTGGCGACATAGGCATTGACGCGGCCGCCCAGCGCAAATTTGCCGGCCATGCTGTCGGGCGGGCTCTTGGAGAATGGGCTCACCTGCGATGAGCGCGGACTACGCGCTCAACCATCTTCAGCCACCAGGATCACAATTGAGCAGGGCTCTGTGCTAACTGCGGGTGCTCAGCACGGGGCTAGGACTCCGGCATGCTGCGTTCATCTATCAGCATCCAGCATCCAGGAGCCTCACCAGTACAGTGCGCGGGGTGGCCAGCCATCGGAGCCTGCTATCCTCACTCTCGTACACCTGCAGGAGTTGACGATCAAAATCATCATGCCATCAAGGGCGGCGCCTGCAACCTGACAAGGTCATAGTAGGGATCAACCTCAAGCACAGCATTGCCAGCAGCACACCTCAACGTCGAATGAGCTTAGGCCGTCCTTGCTCGCAAAAAAAACCTGCGGCTGGGAGCCCCCGCGCTGCGATCCGACGCGCTCGCAGCTGAACTCTTGCAACAAGTGCCGCTTGATCTCTGCCTGCACACATGCTCAGCGCCTCTCATGTGCAGCCCTGGCACACTCAAAGATTGATCGCCACCCACATCTGGATGCGACACAGCGCTCTGGCCCAAATGCAGGGCGCCGAGAGCACAGATGCAGGCTGCAGAAACGTTGCGGCGGCGGCTGCATGCAGAACTTGTTATGTTGGCGCCCTCACCTGCAGATCCCAGATGCCCCGGGCGAAGGCATCCTGCTTAGCCAGATCCGCGACGTGCTCGTGGGGATCTTGCACCAGGGGGCTGTCCTCGCTGTCGGTGGCCGACTCCTGGTCTGACTGCTCTGATGGGCGTGTGGCGAGGCTTGCGCTCTGAGCCCTTGGGCATACAACCCTGCCGCGGCTGCCCCTGACTGCACGCGACGCAACACGACATCGCAGCCTGTGCAGCTGCACACGCTGTTGTCCCAGGCTGCCCAGGCCGGCGGACTGCTGCCTTGGCACCTGCAAAGCACTCAGCGCCATGACCTGCCGCTGTTGCTGCCCGGGCAGCGTACGCGAAATGTTTGCCATGGGTACGGCCACTGGTTGCCACTGACTGCGTGTCGCGCTAACGCCTCGATGGTGGCCAGCGAGGATGGTGACAACTTTGCCCCAACTAAAGAGCGTCCACAGCCTCTTGGACTCACATACGACCGCCGGTCTGGAGCGTAACTTGAGAGAAGAGAGGACTCCAATGTCGCCGCATGCATGAATGGTCTGCGCACGACTGGGATTTGAACGTCTCAATGCAATACACCCCAAAACCAAACCCTGAAGCACCTGTCATCCAATGATGCTCGCGTCATACTATACTTACTGCGCTCCCAGGCTGGCAGACGGCTTTGGTTGCAGACTGGCCACAACACACCACCAAGTCATGCTGCACTCCAATGCCGGCGTCTGCCAACGCCCAAGCAACAAGGCTGCCTTGCAATTCACGGCGTGCAATTGCGCCATGTCCGCAAGGCCGGGTGTATTTGCGGTGTATGTACGGTATTATCCTGAGCTCCTGGCTACAGTCGACATTCTTTCCAGTGGCTGCCCGCAAGCACATCAGAACTGGAACTGCATGTCGGCTGTGTAGCCCAGCTTGTCCAGGTGCGCTCCCACGGCCTGCACAAGAACACACACACGGTGTAGGTGGTGTTTCTTGGTCAGTCTGCGGGCACATACCAGCTCAGCAGGTTACACCGTGCCAATGGGCACACCAGCGGCAGCTGAAGACTGAGCCCACCTGGTTCATGGGCCCCGGCCCGCAGCGCAGAATGAGGGTGTCGGGGCCTGGCGGCGGCAGGTGCGCTGTGCACATCTCCTCCGTCACAAAGCCCTTGCCGCCCGTCCAGCCTGCAAGGGAATCTGGGGCTGGTTGAGATCCAGATGGTCAGGGACGAGCGCAGCCGCACTGTTGTGTGCAGCATGGCTCTGCGGAAAGCAACGCTGCAGACGTCGCTGCAAGCCACAGCTTGCTACTGGGCTCTTGGCCATTGGCACGCAACACTGGGCCCGGGGGAGGCCACGCAACAGCGATGCCCACCTTCGGGCGGCTTGTCCAGGGTGTAGAACACCTTGAACTTGTCGCCGCCGATGCGCGCCTTAAAGTCCAGCTCAGAGCGCAGCAGGATGTCCTCCTCCGTCACGTTGGCGTAGATCAGGCTGATCTGCATGTGCGATCACATCGACGTCGTGAGCTGCAGCCACCCTAAACCTGAACCACGACCAAGCATGCTCGGCCTGGTGTGGGCGAGCTGTGTGTGCTGACTGGGCAGTGCATCGGTGGCGAGCCAGATGTCCGTTGCGGGCGGCGCACCGACGTCTTTTCTGCTATGCCATCGCGGAGGATGTGGTCGGCCACCTGCCACATCGGCGTGATGCCTGTGCCGCCCGCCACCATGCCTGCAGCCGGCAGGCGCCAGTCAGCCCAGGGGCGCAGCCGCAAAGGGAAGTTCTGCACCATAATCCGTGCACAGCAGAACAGGAAGAGCGCGCCTATGTGCCGCTTCATGTTGCGGGTGTAGGTGAAGCGCCCCTTGGGCCCCTTGGCCAGGATGCAGTCGCCCAGCACCATCTTGTCCAGGTGCTGCGACATGCGGCCCTCCGGGTACACCTGCCAAACCAAGAATCACAGTCGAAGACAGCATCGACCCTTCTCCTGGCCATCCTTCCTGTCTGCATCAACCTTGCAGCAGGCCAAGGGAAGCTCCTACGCGTGCGCTGGGATGGCCCTGTTCTACATTTTGCACTAAGCCTGGGTGGCGTTGAAGGCAGCACGTTGGCAATGCACTGACCTTGATCACGAAGTCGACGAAGCCCGGCTGCTGTACGGGGGTCACGGGAGTGTAGGGCCGCAGCAGCATGGGCCCCTCGGTGTCTGCCTTCAGCGAGATGTGCTGGCCCACGGGCAGGCCCAGCAGCTGCTGCCGGTGCGGCAGCACGAACCTGCAGGGGTGCAGGGTTTCGCACTCATCATACCCGTTGACCATGCCTGCGCAGGTTGCAGGGACACCCCGGCACCCCTGAGCAAGTCGTGGGCATGGATCGCAGCAGATGGCAGTCTGTGCACAGTGAATGCATTGGGTCAGCACCTGAAGCGCCGGGTGTTGTGGCTCAGCTTCTCCTTGCCCACCAGCGGCATCTGCTGCCACATCTCAGGGTGCAGGAATGGACCCGGGACCTGCAGTTGGTGATGTTTGGCTGGAGTCACAGGTGGTTTGGACTGCCCAGGGTCTGCACACGCTTCGCTCGCACCGGCAGTGCCAGCCACGAGGGACGCCGTTGCACATGGTGTACCAGCTGCACAGCACACAGCAGCTGCAGGCACCTTGGGTGGCGGCTTCAGAAGCGGCAGCCATGCTGGCATGAACACAAACCCAAATGTGACAAGCGCCACAAGGAATATGTGGTCCTCTGCATTTGGCAGCAAGTGAAGTGAGGACTGGCCCCACGATACGGCACGCTGCAACGCTTCAACATGAGTCACAGCTGCAGTCCTCCAAGCTGCGCCACGGCCATGCATGATATTTGACATGCCATGCTATGCTCACCCATCAGATCCGTGAGCCACTTGAATACGATGAACACTCCCATGATGCGCGCCTAGAGCACCAGTTCGATCTTTCTAGGGGCGGGTCTCAGGCTGTCCTCTGCGGCAGAGGTGCACTGGTCTGGAGAGCTGCCGCCTGCTGCGCCAGTGGCAGCCCTGACAACCGCTGTCGCCGCTCGATGTTCCAACACACAGGTTTAACAGTACTTGGCTGCCCTCAGCCTTGTGACACGGGCTGCAGAGTGCCCCGAAGCAATTGCACAGGCCCAAGACCTCTAATCTTCTAGTGCCAGGCCCTGTAACAACACGTGAATGCAGATCGGCAAGCAGCAGACACTGTCGATGTGGTCGGTATATCTCCCGTCTCTGATAAAGGAGGAAATGAGGTGCGGAGGCAAGTCAACACTGGCTGTCTGCACATGCACTTGGAAAGGGTCATCAGCCAGGGCTTTGCATGGCACGGTCGTCAGCACCAAGTGCGCGCTGTGCACACCGCACTCAATTGTGCATGGTTCATGAGACCTGCTTGACCCCACCTTCATACGCTGCCAGTAGAGCCCCGCAGCGCTGCCGGCAGGCGATAAATAGTACAGCAGGGCTGCAGATAGCCACGATCCTCAAGAGCACAGAGGCAGCACTGGCCGGCATCCTGTCTCAATGATGCTCAGGATGTCTCGTCCCTTTCACATCCATCACAGGGGACAGCATCAGCATACGGCGTGAGATTGCTGGGCCGCTGCTGTCGGCACTGGGTGTCGGAGTTGAGCCATGCCAGCGGACTGCCCCTCCGGACCGTCTCGGCGCCGGCTGCGCAGCAGCAACAGCGGCCAGGACGAGTCGCCATCCAGACGAGCACGAACAGGGTATGCGCTGAGCCATCCGGGGCATGTCCCAGATGGTGCACTGGCGGATGACGACACAACCCGCCCTTTTGTCACGGCTGCGAGAGGCTCTGAAGCGCAAACGCATGCGTACAGGGGCGCTGCAGAAGCCCCAGATGCCGTGCACAGCGGCAACGAGCTTGGGAGCAGCGACATGTGAGTGCCCTCCCATGCCAAGCAAGTGGCGTGTCGGCATGTTATGTATGCATGTATATCTACATGCAGGTTTCACTAGGTGCACCATGGACGACATGCTCAAGGCTTCTGCGTGCCTGATGTCGTTGCGTAGACTGTGACATGTGGCAGGTCAGCCACACATGATGCTGGCAACTGCGCTGCTGGCCGAATGCTGACGCACGCTCCTGTATGCTGCAGGCTGGAGGAGATGTACGATGCGCAGGAGGGGCCGGACGACACCGAAGAGGACGACTCTGACTTCGATCCCGCCGGCATGGTCGTCACGCTGACCGGCAGCGACCTGGAGGCCTCTGACTGGGAGGAGGTGAGTATTACAGAGGATGCCGACACTGGTTGCGGCTGCTGACGTCCAATGGCAATTCTGCTAGTCGATCGCAGTGAAGTTGCCTCGAAGGCAGGATTTATTTTCAAGTTTGCCAAATCTGGCAGTGTTCGTGTTGCGCATGCTGCACAGCTGTGCCTGCAGGCGGTAGCGCTGCCGCTGACAAGCTGCATGAGCTTCAGGCTCTGCAGCTTGTCTGAGGCTATCTCCGCCCTGCAGGCCCTGTTAGGACTATTAACGATTGTCTTGCTCGAAGCATTGAACTTGTGAGAAAAGTGGACACATGCCCATGTAGGCCGTGGAGGGTGAGGATGATGACAGCGATGAAGACGAGGATGATGACGAGGACGATGAGGAGGATGAAGACGGCGATGAACAGGCGGCCGCCGCGGCGGAAGAGCCGGTACACGCCCCTGCCGCACGTTCACTAGCGACCAAGCCTCCACGTGCATGCGTCCATGCAACATGCAAGCCTGCCTGGGCACGTGCCACTGGCGGCTGCTCGCTGACTCCCCACCTGCCTGCGCAACACGCAACGACACGGTGCAGCGGTGACTCCCACATTCAGCAAATCGAAATGGTACCCAGGTGGACCCGGTGAGGGTGCGGCGCGCGGCCGCCACCTCCCGCCTGTTCATGCAACGCATCCTGCAGCAGTTCGGCGCCGTGGGGCGCCCCGGCGGCGACAGTGACGAGGACGAGTGGGAGGAAGACGAGGAAGCAGGAGAGGATGCGGCGGGGCCCGCGCGGCAGCGGCGGCGGGGCGCCGCGCAGCGGCCGCCGCCCCCGCAGGTGGGCGTCAGACGCAGTCAGGCGGAGGTGCAGAGACACCGGGCTGTGGTGTGCATGCTTTGCAGCATGCAGCAACCATGCCGGCAACCATTCGAAGCGCTGAGACGGCACAGCAGCATGTTGGGCGCTCTTGCACAGCTGTGCCTGTCCGCTGGTTGTGTGTACCCTGTCAGCTGCACGCTTGATGCTGAAGAGCAGAACCAACGTTGTTAGCTACTCTGGAAGCTCCACAATTCGTGATTCATTTTGCTGCTGCCGCTGCTGCAGCGGCCTCTGGAGGCGGATGTCGCCTGGCAGGTCAGCCGCGACACCTCAGCAGACTGCATACGGCAGCCCTTCGAGCCGGTATGCCCCGCCCACCCTCCCTGCAGCAAGGCGCTGCTGGCTGCTGACTGCTGTTGTCTCATTGCAGTGCACCAGAGCAGGCTGATGACCGTGCTGCCGCTGCTGCGCATGCTTTCTGGCAAGCGCAATGTCCACTCAGTTGTGCTTCGCTCAGACCCTCCCAACAACCACACACATGTGTGCAGGCAGCGACCGCGCGGGTCGGCACCAGCCCAGGCGGCGCACAGGTACGCAACGTGGCGGACCTGCTGTCGCGGCGGGAGAGCTACGGCACCGCCGCCGGCTGCTTCACGTCGGCGCAGCGGGCGCACGTGACCGCCTTCCGCAGCCTGCCGATGGTGCCGACACAGCAGGTGCACAGCTGGCAGGACGTGAGGTGGCTCATCGTACATCGGTCGGAGGCTCAAGTGCAGCACAGCACAGCGAAGCAGGGTGTATTGCATCGCGCCTGTCTGCAGCCAGCATTAGCCCAAACTTGTAGTGCCGGCAAGCATGATCTGTTGACATGATTTGAGTAGGTTGTGTACATCGGGTGTGCAGGTGGACAGCATGGCCAGCCGGGCATACACGGGGCGCTTCTCGCGCTCCGGCAATGTCTTCGTGGGTGCGCAGTCTCATGCTTTACACCACATGGATCCTGTCTTGCTTGGACTGAGGCTGCCACTGGCCAATGGCATAATCTTCCTTAAAGGCGACATGCGTCCCTTACCTGGCACAGAAGAGTTTCGAGGTTTTTGGCACATGCAGCTGCCGGGGCTACCTATCAGCTTGTGCTGTAAGCATGCACCATGCGTGCAGCTGAACCCTTACCTGACTGCCTGCTCACGTCGCACCCCGCAGCGGCGTTCCAGCACCAGCGCAAGGTGAAGGTGTACGAGCCGGGCCGGGGGTGGGCGGTGCGCAAGGACGTGCACGCGCGCAACCTGCGGTGGACGGTCACCGATACCGACATCTCCCCCGACGAGCGCTTCCTCATCTACTCCTCCATCACGCCCGATGTGCACCTGGTGCGCACCCCGTGGCCCGATCTGTAACATCTAGGCCCGTCAGGTTGTCGCCAATCACGCCATGGGCCGGCACCCGGCCCAGGGGTAGGACACCGCTATGCCATGTCACTGCCTTGCATGACCAGCGCATCACCAGCATCGCATTCAGATATGCTCTGCTGTCAACTTTGCAATTTACCAACATCACATCGGTACGAACGCTAGTGTATGCGCTTTTGTAATGGTGTGCAGGTCAACCTGACGGTGGGCGGCGTGGCGAGCGAGGCCAACGTGACGGACATCCACGAGGCGCTGCACTTCAGCGGCAGCGGCGACGACGGCGAGGACGACCCGTGCGCCTTCCTGCTTCCCGCTGCTGCTGCTGCTGCTGCGATCCTCGTTATGCATGCTGCCCGAGTGTGTGTGCATCACCATACATACACAGCGGCAGGCTTGCCACACAGTGCTGCTGCAGCAGACCGCGTTGCGACATGAACCGCTCGTGGTCAACACAATTTCACAATTTCAATAATTTCAGGTATGATCGTCACGGCGGCTTCGGCATCTGGGCGGTGCGGTGGAGCGCCGACGGCCGGGAGATCCTGGCGGGCACCGGCGACTCCTCCCTGTACGTCTACGACATGACCGAGCACAAGGTGCAACCCTGGTGGCGCGTCCTGTTGCAGTGGTTGGCTGTGCAGCACTCTGCTCTGAGGACGTGCTACCTGTGCGGAGGATATGTAACATTTGGACCTTCTAGCCTCCAGCCTCTCATGGTATGGTGTGCCGCTGTTCAACAGGTGGTCATCCGGATACCCGGCCACAGGGAGGACGTCAACGCGGCTGCCTGGGCGGACGACAGCGGGCAGCTCATGCTGTCTGGCTCGGATGACCGCATGGTCAAGGTGTGCTGCTGTTCGGAGTGCATGCTTTTCAATAACACCTCACAAACATCATGCTCAAGAGTCGAAGTGCAACAGTTGTGCCCTGCAGCTACAAACATCCTATTGAAGGTACATGTCCGATATACTGACATGCACACACACCCGTGGACAGCCGTAGTCTTGTGATACAGCTGCTGACTGCGAGCCCTCTGTTCCGGTTGCAGCTGTGGGACCGGCGCACCCCGGAGGCGGCGCGGGGCATCGCCGCCGGCAACTTTGTTGGTCACCTAGGTACGTCACAGGCTCTGCAGCTGTCATGTTCTATCTTCTGCTTAGCTGCCATACAGGGACAGCACCGCTCAGCCCCGTTGTAGAGGGCACCGTGCACATCGGTGCATGGGCGCCCGTCACCCGTCACTTGTGAGGTTACCCCTTAACCATCTCGAGCCCCCCTATGGACATGGGTGTGTTTCTTCCCCACCCTGCAGAGGGCGTGACGCACATCGACGCCAAGGGCGACGGCCGCCACTTCATCTCCAACGGCAAGGACCAGGCGGTGAAGCTGTGGGACCTGCGGCGGTGCCACTCGCAGGCGGACCTGGCGCGGGGCGTCGCCTCCATGCGCGGCCTGCCCCGCTACCAGTGGTGCGCGCCCGGCCCTTGCAGCAGCGTGACGCGGGCCGCGGCCTGACCGCGTGCCCGCCAGATGTTTGGGCGATGCTCGCTGCGGTGTGGCTGCAGCGCGCCTGCCTCCGGCTCCCCGCCCTGCAAGCACACCGTACGGCGTCGGACGACTGCGTGGTGTTGGTCGCTGTCTGGCGCCAATGTGGGGCCTCGTCCTGTGACGACGTAACATGCTGGCGTCCTGCTGTCACTGCAGGGACTACCGGTGGATGGCGTACCCGGGCAACCGCCGCAACATCGTGCACCCCCACGACGTCTCTCTCATGACGTGCGGGCGCCTGAGACCCCTGACCAGCCCTGCTAAGTTGCATATCGTCATCATGCCAACTGCTTTGCTGCATGTCTGCTTGCACAGCATCAATATAAATGCAGCTTCACTGCCCCGACAATGCTGGTAGATCAATGTGAAGATCTGACGCCTGATCAATGCTGGCTGCAGGTACCGGGGGCATGCGGTGCTGCAGACGCTCATACGCGCCTACTTCAGCCCGCTGGCGACGACGGGGCAGCGCTACATCTACTCGGGCTCCGCTGATGGCTCCGTGTACATCTGGGGTGAGAGCAGAGCAGTTTGCTATGTTCACACCAGCATTGCACAATCAATCTGCAGGGAAAAGCGTGCTAGGGATGTGTGCGGACACTCTGCTAGAACTTACTTGTATGAGCTCCCCCAGAACCTCTGCCATTGACGCCCCGCAGACCTGATCAGCGGGAAGGAGGTGCCCGGGTCGCGGCTGGCGTACCACGACGAGATCGTGCGCGACTGCTCCTGGCACCCCACGCAGCCCACCATCGTCACCACCTCCTTCGACGGCTCCGTCGTGCAGTGAGCCCTTCCTCGCAGGCGTCACTTTGTGACCCCGTGGCCGCCAGCATGAGGGGATCCGAGAGCAGGTTTCGCAAGCTGCCTTGCTGGCTGGAGATGCTGCACGGATAGGCACCGAGCGGGAGCGCGCCTGCACTGCAGGTGGGAGACGCAGCCGTCGGTGGATGAGGAGGATGCGGCTGAGCAGCGCAGCCGGCGCCGCAGGTGACACACCCGGAACACGGAGCCCGCTCCATCCTGCCCGCCGCTGGCGTGGTCATGGTGTTGTGCAACCGCAACGTGTCATGGGTCACGATCCGGACCCGAGGCAATGACAGGTCGTGTGCTGCGGCCTCGCAGGTGTGTACCAAGGCCCCCAAGCGATCAGTACAGCGGGTTCTGATCGTCAGCAGCAGCCCTGTACAATTGCAGCTCAGTAGGAGCTGGGAGGCACAGCAGGTGCCAAGCTGTGCGTCAAGAATCACGCCTTTCCAAGGCGCACATCGCTGTAGGCCATGCGGCTTTCCGCAGCTGTCGCGGGCTGAGCTCCGGCGTCCAGTAGCTAAGTAAAACTCTACATCCCAAAAGTGTCGAAGTGGCCTGCAGCCCTGCAGCCCGTGCAGTGGCTGCCAGAACAGGCCCTTGGATGGCATCGCAGCACTCTAGTTGCTTACATGGCTGCTAGGCCGTGTTTGCGGGCAAGCAGCCATGTCGTCAAGTGCTGGCCATGCCTGCCAGCCCACCATTGTTATCCAGTATGCAGGCTTGTCGAGCACAGGATATCCAAGCCACTTGTACGTGCCAGAACCAGATCTCTGTCTTCATCACATGTGCAGCTTGGGTGCTTTTGTACAGTTGCAGCGATGCCATGGTCATGTTGTTGTCAATGGGTTTGTTCTCTACTTCAGGCTGCAAGCACGGCTGACAATGGTCTGTTCCCAGTTCCCGCTACTCTCTGATCCCGCTATCGGCATGTCGTTGTACAGAAACCTGACGCTCTGCATACGCCTGCTGCAATCCCGGCACAGCTGCCTCAGGTTCAGCCGCGGGGCGCCCGCTGTGCAAGCCCTCGTGTCATAATTCATCCCGCCCGCCAAAGAGGTCTGCCACATGGACGGGCATCTCCGCGATCGCTGCGCCGCCGCCTCCGGCGTGCTCCTCCACAGCCCTGAAATCCGCCACCTGCAGGCACGGCTAATCTACTTGATTGGTGGACGTCCGATCTGAGCACGTGGAAATTATTTGCCGTTGGGCAGCATTCCAGGGTGAAAGAAGACCGTCAGGCCCTGCGAGCCAGTACCTGATCCATGCCTCTCAAAACCAACGTGTTCCAATTTTCGGCAAAAACATGACCCTGCTTCCCTGTGCAGCAGACTGCCCAGGGCACCCAGGTGACCATCACGGCAGGCCGCACAGCCGTGACTGGCACACCCAAGACTCACCTTGCCGGCGACGACAAAGTAGACGACGATGGCGGGGCGGCCCGCCCACATGCGGCCCCTGTTGGCCACCGCCGCCCGCCGCGTGTAGATGTCCTGCAGACAGGCCCCGGCAGCAGGCGTGAGCTCCACGAGCCACCAGGCTCAGCACTGTACATGACCAAACCGCAGGCGGCGCGCCCCATGTAGAGCGTGCAGCGTGCGCAGCTTGCAGTGGGGGAGAGCGCCGGCGTCCTCGCCTTGCGCACGGGCAGGTCGTAGTGGACAAACAGCGGCGGCGGCGGCGGCCCGCCCCGCCCCTCCAGCGCCCGCAGCCCCACGTCGCTGACCGCCAGCACGTGCGCCGACACGCCAGGGCCGCCTGCAGACGGGAGCCTGCCGCTTCGAACTCTGCGCTGACGCCGCCGCTGCCGCGGCCAGGTTCGAGGCCACAGTCAGGCTCACGGCAGCCTCATGGAACACCCAAATGTACATCAGCTTAAAGACATTACCATTTTGCCGGGAGCACATAGCTATCATCACGCCCCACACGCAGCGAGCGCCACCTGCTGTGCCGTCGCCCTCTGCGGCGGCGGCGGCGGCGCCGGGCGCCTCCCCGTCGGGCGGCGGCGGCCGCGCCCGCTGCACGAATCCCGCCAGCGCCGAGTCCCGCTCCGCGTCCGACAGATCCGCATGCTGCGCCAGTGTAATAGCACCAGCGTCGCTGACAGAACAGCTCCGGTGCGGCTAGGGTCTGCTGATAGCTGACAGATGCGCTATTTGGTGAGGGCCATCCTGCCTGTGTCAGAACCGTCCCCACAAGTGGCTGGGCTGGCGCCTGCGCGCGGATGACATGATGACATGTGGAGTTGGGCTCACCAGGCAGGCCACTGAGGTCGAAGGCAGCGCCACCAGGCCGGCGGCCACCTCGTCAAGCGAGTCCCGGGCGCTGCGCCCAGAAGGGGGAGTTACGCAGCGCAAGAAGGCGACAGCAAGCACGCTGGACTGCTCATTCATGCCCGTTGAGCATGGACAACAGGTAGGGGAAGGGTGTGGCACGCACCCGCAGTGCACTGCCAGTGCTACAGGGCCGCCCGCCTGCACCGCCGTCAGCAGGTCGACCAGCGTCGCCTGCATGCCGGGAACTCACACCGTCAGCCTCATGAATGATCGCCAGACAGTCCGGAGTGTTCTGTAGCCGCCTGAGCTTGCGGCATCTCATCCGCAAGGCTCACGGCTGTCAAGGCACCGCAACATGGTCACCAGCTTGACATCGGCGCTGCCGACTGCGACATAGAACTGCCGTGGCGCCCAGTTGGTAGTGCCGCTGCTCGTGCGCTTCACGCTGTCCATGCCCCCAACCGGTGCAGAATCAATCAGCCGCTGAAGTGCGACGTCCAGCCGCTGCGATGTACGGCTATGACGATGATCGAAGCCATTTGCGCCGCAGCTGAAGACGATATCACGGCGGACCAGTCATCGGGGCTGATAGCACTGACACGCCCCACGGCAACACACAAGCTGAGTGTATCAGTGCACGTCAGGACGCGAACTCACGCTGGCGGTGTGAATCACGAACCCTCACCACAGCATCCCGCTGTGCGTTTGCGGTGTCATCAGGCCAGGTGATCAGGGGACTGCAACGGACGAGGTGCTTTGAGCGATACGTTCAAGATCAGCATCCTGTGTTGCGCAGGTTCCACCAGAGGTTGACAAGGAAGGAACCGAAGGAATGTGGGAATGATGTTGCCGCCGCCGCATTTGGCAGCAGAAGGAAGCAGTACGGCAGAAGATTTCACTGTGTGTACCTGATGAATCTTGTATGCCTGCAAGTTCCAATGTCAAATACAGACGTAGGATTGCACGGGAGGCTGGATGCTGCAAAGCGTTGCGCAGAGTTGGACCTTGCGAATAGAGAGACGCGCAGTAGAGACTACAGCCCTGGCAGAACGCCCATTCTGTGTCATGGTCCTGTATCTGGGCCCACTGCGTCAGATTACACACTACAGATGCAATGCGCCAAACTTCGCACACCTATTCGCAAAGCGATTCCTGCAGACGCCCTCACTGTGGTTCGTATCAGAGTCCATCAGCGAATCGGGCCCGGCTGGACTCTGTGCGCCGGTCGCGGTGCTCAGCCCAGCTGCATGCCCTACTGCGACCAGCGAACGTCGAGGTTGTCACTGTCACGGCCTCGCCTGACAAACCCTCAGTGAGAAGGGTGTCCGACGGTCAGAAGGGCGGCGTGTCCACGTCGTCCTGGGCGGGGGCGCCGCCATCCTGCCGCTCCATCTCCGACAGGACCCACGCGGGCGCGCCGTTCAGCCACAGCGCCTCGTTGGTGGTCTTGTTCTTGAAGTCGGGGGCCTTGGGGTTGAGCTTCTTGGCGCGGTTGTCCCAGTAGCCGCCCGGGTTGGCGAAGTACGCCTCCCACGCCGCGTCCTTTGGGCCGCTGCCGCCCCGCGCCTGCTGTTTACACATGCGGGTGGAGCACGGACGGAGTGGGGGGCGTCCTCAAGTACGCGCGAGGATGTGAAATGAGGGTGTATCCTCAGGGGAGTGGCGGAGCCTCAACCACCTGCCATCATGCATACTCTGACGAGCAACTGAACAGACTGCTGCCCCAACTCTAGGTCGAGCATAGCACGGCAGATGCACAGGTGCCTGGCTACAAGTACAGGCGGCCATGAAGAAGAGACGGCACCTGCTGCTGGGCGGGCTGCGGCGGCGGCGGCGGCGGGGCGCCGAACGCGCCGACGGTCTGGTCGTCGGCGCCCCATTCGCCCCCGGGCGGCGGCGGCTGCGCGCCATACTGCCCCCACTCCGGCCCCTGCGCCGCCGCCGCCTGCTGCACCTGCAGCTGCTGCTGCTGCGGCGGCGCGCCCTGCATCAGCGAGCAGGGCTCACACTGCCGGCGGCCGCGACTTGGGCTTTGGCCGCGGCACATGCATGCTGCTGTTGGCGGCGCTACCACGTTTGTTTCTCATCACTGCACCTGCTGCTGCTGCTGCTGCTGCGCACACTACGCGATCCTGGCAGCAGGAAGCGGGAAGCGGGGGACTCACCCCGGCGGCGTAGGGCCGCACGGTGGACACCTGGCTGGCGACGATGCGCACCGCCCGCCGGGGCTGCCCTGTAGCGCGGTCCGTCCACTCGTCCGTGCGCACCCGGCCCTCCACCAGGATCTGCAGTATGATACATTCTTGCGGTTCAGACAGGTGTTCAGCCTTGGCATCAGGGACTCGGGACAGAGAAGAGCACACACAAACCAGTTTGTGAATTGTGCACCGCACGCCTCGACGTTGACATGCCTCTGGTGATTGTATACATTTAGTATGCCTCCACACATGCACTGTCAAGGCAGGAGCACCTGCTGCCCCTTGTGCAGGCCCGCATTCCGGATGCCCTCAGCCCACGGCCCCCAGGCGTCCACGGTGTACCTGCAGACGGTATGCGGCAGCGGTCTGCCGCCGAGCACAGGGGAAAAACCCCTGCATGTGCACAGCCATTGCTTTAAGCTAACCAGGCTGTGCATGGCGCACCACTCCGTCAGCTTTTGCGGGGTGCGGTGCGCGATCCGCATGTTGGCCACCACCGAGCCCGTCGCCAGCTGCTTGATCTCGGGGTCCTGCGCATGCAGAATCCCCTGCCCTGAGTCTATCAGTGAAACAGCGCAGAGCCATCGAAGACAGGAAAGGGGAGAGCCGCCGCTTATGCGGCTTCAGATGCATCCGGATGAGGAGGGGTTCCACCGCAGGCACCTGGCCCAGCGTGCCGATGAGGCTGACGTAGTTGTTGTTGTTGACGGACCAGTCCACCTCGTGGATCACCGCCGGCTCCTCCGGCCCCCCTGCAGCGCAGCCCGACCGCCTATCAAGCCCCTGCTGCGGGAATCGGCACCCGGCAGCGCCACTGTTGCACAGCGTAGCTCTGAGAGGAATTGCATGCGAGGAAGCACTCGAGGCAGGCGCAGGGCTCGCTGCTGCTCTGCAACACTGCTGGCCAACAACAACATTGAGGCACAGCAAGTACTGCCCACCCTGTGGTGCGTATGCCTGCGCCTGCATGTTGCCAAACTCCTGCGCCAGCGCGGTGGACGGCGCGGCGCCGGAGGCGTAGGAGCGCGGCAGCTGCGCCCACATGACGCGCTGCGCCGGCGCCGCCAGACGCGCGGCGGCGGCGCTGATGCTCCTGGAAGCGGGAAGCGGGGCGCGGGGCAGCATGGCGGCGGCGGCGGCGGCGGCGACAGGCGTCATCACAGATGTAGACTTGCTGAGCTGCATGATGGCGGCACGCCACATGCGCTCGGCTCAGACGCAGTGCTTGACCGAGGCCAGCTTCTATCGCAGAGCTTAAAGCCTGCGGTTTGGGGGGCAGCACAGCATGGTCAGCGACGCACTTGACGCGAGCATGAGTTGACACAATGCCCTGTTCGCTCAGGTGACCGCTGTGAGAGATGTGCATCTAATAGTGGCTGCAGAGCTGGTAGCAAGCGCACTCCGGAGAGCAGCATTGAAAGGACGAAAACGTGACACAGCTTGCAGTGTGCACACGAAACGCAAGACAGCATGCAGACCTCGCGGGCGCAGCTCAGCTGCAGCTCATCTGCAGCTGGGCAAGACGATTGCCAAGCTCAGTTGGCTTGCTACATGGCGGAGAATCCCATGTCACAACACCGCGCTTTGCCACGAGTGAGTGCTATGCTCACCGAGCCTGCTGGCCGAGAGGAAGCGACGCCGCAGCGGGCAGCAGCAAAGTCTCCGCCGCCTGATAGAGAAGTCGTCCGGAAATGGAAGCTGAAAACACGCAAATTGCCTTGCCCCGCGCCCATGCACACCTTGCTGACCTGAGTGCGCCAAGGATCTTGATCAAGGTCCAGCGCACAGCAAGGCCGTTGCATAGAGCAAGTTTTGTATACTACGGTAACGTTGCAATCGAAGACAGCTGTACGCAGCGTTGCTGGCTGCTGCCCTGCAGCCATGGCGGCACGAGTGACGCAGTCCAGTTTGAGAACGTGCTGCATCTGCTTCGAAGTAAACCTCGGAGCATGCAGCAGGCTTCGACGGCACAGGCGAGACAGTGAAAATGCTGGTCGCAAGCGCAGAAGGTCACGCTGAATCAGGACCAGGCCACTGATTGCGATGGCTGGGAGCGCCGCCAATGGTGCAGCGCCACGGCATGGCGCAACAAGCGCCGGCCGCAGCAGCGCTCCGATTGCTGTGAACGGCTCCGGTGCCAGGACTGCCACACCGTCTCCTCAGCTGGTGCGCGTGGTACATGCATCCTAGTCGCCCAAGCATCAATATGCGACTACCCAAGCCGGCATGCATGCAGGTCTGCTGCCAAGCTGCGGCCAAGCGTCATACTGCCATGACGTTGCCGTACATGACACGGCTTACCATCGAAAGCGCAACTGCATGGCATCACATCTGGTTGCAGGCCAGCCAGGGCGCTGCGTTGAATGGCGCCGCCGCAGCGATCACAAGCTCGCCGTCACGCAAACCTGTGCGGGCGGCCGCCGGGGGCGCTGCAATCCCCAAGCTGCTGGCGGCGCAGCGGGAGGTGGCGCGCCTGGCCGCGGAGCTGCGCGTGGTGCAGGAGGTGGACGATGCCGAGATTGAGCGCCTGCTGGCCACCATTCGTGGGTCCCTTGACTAGAACCGTTGCCATATGTGGTCTAACGTCTTGAACCTGCGGTGCGGCCTTCTGTGCGGCGTCAGATCACAGAAGCAGCATAACATCGACCGAGACAGCCGTCCGGAGGGTCGATGCCAACCTCCTCAGTGGTGTGGCCAGAATAGGGTGAGTGGCGGACACCGTGATGCTACTGCTGTGCAGTCACATGTAGATTCAACGAGCATGCACCTCTGCAATGACTTTCCTCCTGTGCAACAGGCGACCAGAAGCTGGCGATTGCGATGGTGCTGAAGCAACGCGATGACTTGGCAGCTGCCCTGGCAGCGGCGGAGGCGCGGCTGCAGGAAGCAGATGTGCGGGCGCTGCCGCCGCCGCTGCCCGCCGCAAGCGCCCCGCTGCAGCTGCTGGCGCCGCCGCCGCGGCAGCAGGAAGCAGAGGCGGACGCAGGCGCAGCACCTCAGCAGCAGGCCATGCCGCAGGCCGCCTTACGTGTGCAGGCTGCCGTCCCAGGCGCACTGGAGGCGGCATCAGCGGCAGCCACAGCGGCAGCAGCACAGCAGCCGTCATTGGAAGTGCTGCCGCCGTCGTTGCCGTCGCCACAGCCAGCTCAGACAGTGCCGAAGCCTGCGCAGGAACGGCGCCCTGACCATCCCGCACAGGCGTTCGGTGCAGCCAGTGGCGAGCTGTCGGCAGCGTTGAACCCTCAGGTGCCGGGCATGCCCCCCGAACTAGCGGCTTTGATTGCGCAGCTTGCGCCGCTCGCGGCCATTGCGCCGCAGCTGCTGCAGCTGGTGCCTGGCGCAACTGCTGGAAGTCCTGCGCCTGGTGAACTCCATGCCCTACAACTGCATTTCCACATATTGTTTGCAGGCAGCCCGCTTGACAGTCACATGAGCACAATGTGGCGCACGCATGGCAGGACATGTCCATGACTGTGACTCAGCTCTCCTTTGCTGCATATGTTGCAGGCATGGTACCGCAGCTGCCTGCTGCACACGCTGCGACCCCCGCCGAGCCTGCGGCAGTGCGGCCAGCCGCCAAGGTTGTGCTGCCGCCTTTGATTCAGCACCCAGCACACATGGCGCAGCATCATTCAGCATGCATGACTGCGTCTCGCGTCAAGCTGCCTGATATCTTCTCGTTTGCTGTTGCAGCGGCAGCGCACCGGCAGTCCAGACATCATGCAGCCGCCAGCCAAGAAGCTGCAGGCAGCGCCGCCTGGGATGCCGGCAGGGGGCGCTGCTGCCACCGCTGCCGGTGCAGAAGAGCGAGCAGACTCAGATTTGCAGGTGGCACCCAGCATGCAGCTGCGGCAACAGCAGGAGACGGGCCCACCTGCTGCAGGAGATCCCAGTGCAATGACTGCGACGGGTGCAGCTCCTGCCATTTGTGGCAGCGGTGCTGAGGTGCCCAATGTGCCGAGGGCCCAAGGCAAGTGCACACCAGCGGCAGCCGCTGCCGCCAAAGTTGCTGCAGCTGCGGCACCTGGCAGCAAGCCTGCAGCCGCAGCTGCAAACATCGGTGCCGCCGCCGCTGCTGCGACGGCTGCGCCCGCCATTCCCAGCAGCAGGCAGCCTACCAGTGCAGTTCCAGCTGGTGGAGACCCAGTCTCCACCAGCATACCCGCCGCTCAGCAGCGGGACAGCGCTCCCTCCGGCACCGCAGCGCTCACCCCAAACCCTAAACCCTTGCCGCCACCACTGTCGCGCCCCCCGCGGACGCCGCCGGCATCGGAGGGGCGCGGGACTCCGGCAGGTGCGCAGCCGGCCGCAACGAGCATCCCGTCCTGGCCGCCCAGCAGCGCTCGCAGAGCTGTGGAACCCGACCCCCCGGCTGCCAGCATCCCGTCCTCCAACCCCGCTACAGGGCGTGCCGCCACCCCGACTGCAGCGCAGGGCCCGGGACACGCCCTCGCACCGGCAGGCGACACCGCAGGCGTCAAGCTCCGGGCTTGCAGCCCTGCAGCGCCGCCAGGCCCCGCCGCCACACCAGGGACACCCGCATCCAGTGCAGGTACCGCTGGCCTCTGCCACACGAAGATCAGCGTGTGCACGCTGCAAGCCATGAAGGTCGATGGCTGTCGTCCACTTGATGTGCCAGACGCACCATGGGATGGCAGGGCACTTGGTGATGTCTGACACATCGTCTAAAACCCTTCAGCGCAGCGACATCTGGTACGCAGGTCCACAGCGGCTCGTGGAGGTCATCACGCCAGCACGCGAGTCAGACCCGGAAGGCGGGGAAGGCGAGTCAGTCGAGGAGGGCGAGCTTCCAGCTGCCGAGGCGCACAGTGCGTCATTGGCGCTGCCCAGCGCAGCACCTGGTCCGCTGCGCGCCTGCAAGCGTGTTGAAGTATTTGCCGGCTGCCATGTCGCTGGCGTGCGCGGCACGGCAGCACATCCTGATTGATGACAACGCCAGATGCTGTTACCGCTCTTGCCACGATAATTGCCGCCACGCAGCATGACACTTTCGCCTCCCCACCGCAGGCTGGGCGTGCATCGCCTGCCGCATCCTGCTGCCGGACGAGCTGGCGTGCATGCAGCACCAGCAGGCGCCGGAGCACAAGGACGCCTGCCGCGCCCGCATCTCCGCCCGCGTGGGTGGGTTTCCGCTGGGACGGTAACCGATGTGCTGTCACCTTTATCATGCGGCAAAAGTGGGTGTGACTGGCCTGATCAACCGCTTGACGCTGACCCAGCCTGGACCAGCCTTGCCGCGGGTGATGCGTTGGTACCCCGGACAGCTGATGGCAGGGATCGGCGCTGGACTACACAGATAGACCATGGTTCTGCGTGCCGTGCGCTGCATCAATCTCAACGCGACGCACGAAAGGCTGCACTGCACCTCATGCCGGCTGCGTTCCACGCAGGCTACAAGACCGACAAGTGCGGCGCGTACAACCGCAAGGTGCACGCCAACAGGCTGCCCGAGGGCGTCACCGAGCAGCCGACGCCGGCGGAACGAAGGCAGATGGTGCGCAAAATTCACTACACTGTGACAGCCCAAGTCGCAGCTCTTGCTGCAGCAAGCTCGTGCTGCAGCGTACTGTCAGATGTTCTGTGCTTCGCGGTCTTCTCCTGCAAATCCACAAGACAGCGTGAAAGTGGTGTGTACATATGTCTGCATCAGGCGTGCACAGGCGTGACCCTGCACCCCACACCTCTGGCATTGGGCCCTGAAACCCCAAACCGCTGCATAGGTGGCGTGCGCGCTGTGCAACACGAGCCCAATGGACGTGACGGTGGCGCTGCAGCACCTGCTGTGCCACAAGCACACCCAGAAGGTTGCGGAACGCGTCAAGCAGGTGGCCCTCCAGGCCATGTCTGCCAGCAGGCTGTCACCAAGTTTTTGGGGATGCTGGAAATCACACGAGCTAGGTGTAATCAGGTGGGAAGGCCTTTGCAACCCTTCATACGGCTGTGAAGCTTGACCCGCCAGGCCCCTGATGCTGCCGTGCAGCTGAGTTTCGAGAGGAAGCAGCGGAACAAGCAGCGGAAGAGAGAGGAGTGGCAGAGGCGTGAGGCCCAGGCGCTGCAGGCGAAGAGTGCTGGCTTGCTGGCCACACACCCTCGTTCTCCCGCAGCTGCACCGCAGGCAGCCACGCCGCCGCCGCCGCAGCAGCCGCAGCCGCTCCAGCAGCAGCAGCAGCAGCCGGCGTCAAGCATGCAGGCAGCGGCATCGCCTGTGCAGCAGCAGCAGCAGCAGCAGCAGCGACAGCAGGAAGCGGCAGCCGCCGCCGGCCAGTTGCTGTCGAGAGAGCAGCAGCGGCAGCCGCCAGCTGCGCCGCCGGCCTCATCTGGTGGGGCGGCGCTGGCGATGCCTGCGCCTGCTGCCTCGCCACCGCAGCAGCAAGCTGCCACCGGACGGGTTGTACCTGGCAGGTCATCACCCGCCAAGGCAGCAACGCCGCCCACGCCCGCATCCTCAGCGCCGCGGCAGCAGCCGATGCCGCCCGGCGCGGGCCGCGTTGCTGTCTCGGCGCCATCCGACGGCGCCGTGGGGGCGGCGCCGCCAGCAGCGCCCTCCGCAGCTCAGAAGGCTGGGAGCCCTGTGGAGACCCTGGAGCAGCAGGCAGCTACCCGCTCCGGCCCACCTGCCGCCGCAGCCGCGGCTGGCGGTGCTGCCGCCCCGGCCGCCGCCTCAGCCGGACCGCCGCCAGCCGCCCCCGCAGCTGCTCCTGCCCCCGGTGTGCTGCCTGCAGGTGCAGCAGCCCCTAATGCATGTCTGACCGGGGTGTGCTGAGCCAGCACCACTGGTGCGCCACGATCGTCAGGTGCTAAGGGCCCGCAGCGGCAGGCAGTCACTGTAACTCAGAGTGTGCTGCATGCAGCTTCCGGCCCTCGGACTGCAGGCAGCGGGGCAGGCAGCAAGGGGCCTGCCCGTGTTGCCGGGGGTCACAGCCGGGCGGCTGGCAGCTCTGAGGCAGCGGCTAGTGGCGCGAGCTCTGCGGCTCCTGCTGCAACGCAACAGTCTGGTGCTGCCAGCGCCAGTGTTGCCCCAGCACCTGCACCACTACCTCCAACCAGCACCGGCAGCGGACAGGCAGCAGCCGCTCCCAGTGCACGGGTCAGTGCTGCGCCGGTAAAGACCCCTGCTGCCGCTGCTGCCGGCGGCGGTGCTGCCGCCCAAGACAAAGCAGCAGCGCAGATCGCAGCGCCGCCGGCAGCTGCCGCTACCGTGCCCAGGGCTGTAGACCTTGCAGGCAGCACACCCGCCGCTGGCATCACCAGCAACAGCGTACCAGCACCCCAGCATCAGAATGCAGGGGGGAAGCAACCCGGGCCAGGTGCTCACAGCAAGCAGCAGGCAGGCGCAGATGGGTGGCCAGCAGATCAGAAGCGGGCTGCCGAACCGAGCGCTGCCCGGACAGGGAGCCCGCGGCGGTCTCCGGGATTCAAAGGGCGGCGCCGCTCACGTTCCCGCTCGCCAAGGGACAGCCGCCGCCGCAGCCGCAGCCGCAGCCCCTGCCGCCGCTCGCCCCCCAGGCGCCGGTCCCCCCCTGTAACACGCAGCCGCCACACATCGCCCATCGAGGGCCGCAGGCACGCGCCCTCCCCCAGGGGCCACCGCCGGCGGTCCCCCTCGCCGGCAGGGC
This sequence comes from Diplosphaera chodatii, assembly GCA_032358165.1. Lineage (NCBI taxonomy): Eukaryota > Viridiplantae > Chlorophyta > Trebouxiophyceae > Prasiolales > Stichococcaceae > Diplosphaera > Diplosphaera chodatii. The sequence continues at coordinate 751,251 of JAALGY010000044.1, read as the reverse complement.
GGCGGCAGCCCAGCAGCCACCAGCGGCGTGAAGACCTCCTGGCGCGTGGGCAGAAGCGCCCCAGCGAGCGCAGCCCCTCGGCCCCGCGGCGGCGGCCGGACAGCAATGCCGGCGGCAGCAGAAGGCAGAGCCCGGGCCGAAGCCGTGGCGGCGTCGGCGGCGGCGGCCGCAACACCGGCCGCCACAGCAGCCGCAGCCGCAGCAGGAGCCCCGCAAATACAGGGCAACCTGCTTCACTGGCGCCAAAGGTGCGCACTGCAGCTGCTGAGCTGGAGCTGAGCACCACATCACGCTCGCCATGTGGTGCACGTCGTGTTGAGACCGACCCGCCTGGCACGCAGGCCTCGAAGCAGCCGGCAGCAGGCAGCCCAGCAGTTGTGTTGCCACCGCACATGAGGCCCGCCGCCACAGCTGCGCCCGTCCCTGCCACCGCTGCAGCCGCAGACAGCGGCGCCCCACAGTCAGGCGTGGAACGCACCAGCAAGCAGGACGAACGGGCCGCGGCTGGCGGCAGTGGGGCAGGGCCCGGCATTGCTGCTTCAGGCGCAGCTGTGCTTCCTGCTGCCGCAGCACCTGCCGCTGCCGGCATGGCAGCGCAGCACCGCCCACCTCCTGCTGCTGGAAGACCCGACCCAACAGCCGCGGCGCCTGCCGCCGCTGCAGCGACAACGGCCGCAGTGCCCAACTGCCTTGCACCCCTGCCCGTATCTGCTCCGGCAGCCAACAGCGCTGCGACGGCAGCCGCGACCCCTACAGCAACACCACCTGGATCTGGCTCTTTGTTTGAGTTTGGCCGGCCACCGCCTGCACCCGCTGCAGCAGCCACAACCGCTGCAGCAGCAGCCGCAAATCCTACAGCAACGCCCTTCACATTTGCAGTTGTTGCATCTGGGCAGGCTTCGCCTGCAGCGGCTCCAGCAGCGAACCATGCTGCAGCACAGCAAACCACAGCAGCAGCTGCTGCCGCTGGAGCTTCGGCGGCCGCCAGAACCCCTGGTGCCACACCCCCCAAACCCGCAGCATTTGGGGATGCCGTTGGGATGTTCGGACAGCCGTCCCCTGCCAAGTGGACCGGCTGGGCCTCTCCCCAGACGCAGCCGTATGTGCCGCCGGCTGTGATGGCGGCCAGCTCGACTGCTGCGGAGGCGGCGCCAGAGTTCTGGCCGGCGCAAGCCGCTGCCAAGCCAGCATCCGAGCGGCCCGCAGCGGGAAACCAGCAGGCGTCTGCCGCCAGCAAGTCGGCACAGCAAAAGCAGAAGCAGCAGCCGAAACAGCAGCAGAAGCAGGACCGTTTGCAGAAGCAGCAGCAGCAGCAGCAGCCGAAGCACCAGCAGCAGCGGCGGCGGTGCAGCGGCAGTGCGCAGCCAGCTGTGGGCAGAGCGCTTTCCTCTGCGCCGCCGCCTGCAGCGGCTGCGCTTCCTGCATCGCACAGCACTGCCGAGAAGCACAATGAAGCTGCCGCCAGCCCGGCGGAGCAACCCAGTGCCCGCCTGACAGCCCCTGTGCCTGAGGTAGCCTGCGATTGTTTGACTTTGCTTGCCCCTGTGCCTCAGCTTTGGTGACAACAGGCCGTGTTCGACATGAACTGCCGAGATCTTGTCGCCGTTTGTTGACAGCTGTTGCACCGTGGCAATAATGGCAGGCAACGCCGCCGCTTGGCCACTTCAACGCTGGGGCAGCAATGGTGTCGGCACCACAGCCGATGGTTCGGCACCCGGAGAGCAGGCCGCTCAGTCAGGTGCCTGCCCTGCACTGTTTTTTCTTGTATGACGCTATCATTGCAGCTGCGGACTTTTGCCGCCGGCATGTGTTAGAAGCTCAGGAACTGCTCTTACGGATGCAGGTGCAGCAGCAGCGTGCTGCCCTGCCGCCCACCGATGCACACAACCGCCTGTCAGCCATCCTGGCGCAGCACCAGCCACCGCAGTGGGAAGTCCCTCAGCCGCAGCAGCAGCAGCAGCAGCAGCCGCGGCGCTTCACCCCAGAACCGCAGCCGCTGCAGCAGCCGCAGCACCGGCAGCAGCAACAGCAGCACCGGCAGCAGCAGCACAGCCACTTTGCGCAACAGTACGATCTTCAGCACCACCAGCAGCAGCTGCAGCAGCTGCAGCTGCCGCCCCACATGTCGCAGCGGGACTGGAGCCCCACCCTCACCCCGTCACCCAGATATACGCCCCTGGCTGCAGCGGCCAGTGCACAGCTGCCGCCATGGTTGCAGCGCGATGCTTCGCCAAGGACACCCAATGCCATGACACCATCACACCCGCCGCCGCTACAGGGTGGCGGGCCTGGCGGTCAGCTGCCCCCCTGGATGGGGCAGCAGCAGCGGGCGATGCAGTTTGGGGCGCAGCATCCAGCGGTGCAGCGAGCAGCAGGGGGCTGCCGTCCAGGCAGCGCTGCAGCGCAGGTGCATGATCATCACCCCTGGGGAGCGCAGCCGCTGCCAGTGCAGCAGTTTGGCGTGCCGCACATGCAGCACGCGGCGCAGCATCATCAGCACCACCAGCAACAGCCGATGTTTGGCGCTGGGCCGGGCTTTCAGCAGCAGCCTGCCGCAGCGCAGTTCCGGCCATCGCAAGCGCCCCTTCCAGGTGGGACGATCAAGAGCTGGCATAAAAAAACCTCCAACAGTAGTAACAAAGTCAGCCATTCGATACCTCGCATGGCACAGTTTGCTGTACCTTGTGGCAATCGGACGTGCATGTCGCAATGGTCGCCGTGACATGTCGCATGCGGACGATGTGCGGTGGTTCCGGTGGTCTGACACGCTGGAACTCATCATGCTCTCCGCTGTACTGACCACTCTGCTTATGCTTCCATGGGCGCAGACATGGGCTGGAGTCGACCGCCATGGCTACAGCGGTGATGATGCGACCGGAGTGCAAGACAGCACATCGTCTCCTGGCTGTAACACCGCCATTGATGGGTGCCTGTGTGCATAGATGGCAGCTCCGCACTGCTACTCCATCGGCAGGCATCACAGGGCGCATGGTGCTAAGCATCTCCCTAAACCCATGGTTCCAAGGCACTTGCATTTCGATTGAAGTCCACGCCTACAGCGTGTGGCCACGCATCGCTGCACAGCTTGTGGACGGGAACGTCTAGAAGTGTGGGTTTCCGCTGCTCTTTGTTAATTGTGTTCGCCGCCTGGCAGCTGCGGATGTGGCAACTGTGCTGTTCTTGGTTCTGGTGTTTCCAAGCTATTCATAGACAGCGCGACATGATTGGAACACCTGCGCTGACACCAGGTGATGTGAGTGAAATGCTGAACATGGTGAACTTCAGGCACGACTACGTTGTTGTCCCTTGGGCACAACGCGCATCAGCGGTTCGGCAGCCCCTTTCAGCACGCCATCATGCCGTCATGGAGATGTCGTGACATGCAACACGTGCGCTCACATGCGGCAGCGCGGAAGCCCAGCTCACAAGTGCGTTCATGAGTTGACATAGGTTTGATTCTAGTGTCACATTAGCGTCTGCGCTTCATCTGCTGACGCTTGGCTTGCTTGCATTGACCAGTGCAGCACTGTGCCACGCCCAGATCTCGGCCAGCCCAGGTAGCAGGACTTACCCACATCTTGTGTCCTGATCTGCAGCATGCTGCCCAGATCATATCAAGCCTAGAAGGTACATCCCCAGCTGCGACCCCTGCAGCGGTGCACCAGCATGTCCGCCAGCAATGGCGATGCAGTGAACGGCGAGCCCGCCGTCGCAGCAGACCCTTCTAGCGCCGGCTGGAACCCCTTCGATCTGATCCACGGCTACGTCAAGCGTGGTGTGGACTACGTGTACGATGACATAGTGGCGGCCATCGTATGGTGCGCATGACCGTCAGCAGCGACAGCCACCACTGCATGGACGTCACATTTGCATGCTGAGAGTTCAGTCCTGAGGTTTCCATCTGCTTTCCACCTTGTGCTCGCTTTGCCAGCAGGCAGCAGGCAGACTACCCACCACACCCTGTGCCCCCATAGATCCAAAGGCATGTGACAACGGGCTCTCCGCAGCCATCGGCAGAGTTGACACCTGCGCATGCAGGCCGATCCTGAAGAAGGTGTTCGCGCTGCTGAGCCGCCCGGACGAGCTGTGGCCGTTGCTGCAGATGGCGCTGGCGGCGCGGCGGGTGAAGCGTCTGCCGCAGGACCCAGACCTCGCCTTCTGCTATGGCATGCTCAACCGCGTGTCTCGCAGGTGCCCATTCTCTAGCAGAGCACCTGCCACGAGCTAATGAAAGTGACATGAATGCCTGCTGACAGCCATTAGCTGCCGGCTGGGCTGCGGGGTATGCAGCGTGCTGCTGCCTCTCTCTGGATATGGATCAAGCTGAACACTGGCATGTGCGCGCGCTTGCAGCTTCGCCATCGTCATCCAGCAGCTGCCGCAGCAGCTGCGGGACCCCGTGTGCGTGTTCTACCTGGTCCTGCGGGCGCTGGACACGGTGGAAGACGACATGGCGGTGCCGCAGGATATCAAGATCCCGCTGCTCCGCTCGTTCCACGAAAAGTGCTACGACAGGTGCAGACGCCTTCGTTGTAGCAACTCTTTCTCACCACTGTGTACCGGCCTTCAACCTGCTGTGGTATATATATCTGTAATGTGCTCCACTGAAAGTCGAGCCGTCTACAGGAGTTGGAGCATGGACTGTGGGCAGGGGGCGTACATAGACCTCATGAAGCAGTACCCCCGCGTGGTGGCAGTCTTCCTTCGCCTCGAGGAGCAGTACCAGAAGGTGCGCAACCAAGAACACTCGTTGTCGTGAATCGCCACATGAGGTGCAGCAGCGCCATTTGGCTGTCGCCGGGCTGGGCCGCCTGATGTCACCACCTGGCTGTGCAGCGCGTTGCCTGTACCCTACTTAATTTCGCACTGTGAACCGGATTGCATCTCGGAGCAGAGAACGGTATGAGACTGTCACGACCATCTGCTGGGGGGTGCACTCTATCGTGCACACCATTATGCACACACTGCTACATTACTGTTGCCGCTTTCCCGTGCTGCCAGGTGATCGTGGACATCTGCCGGCGCATGGGGGAGGGCATGGCGGAGTTCATCCCCCAGGAGGTCGTCACCGTCGCAGACTACGAGAAGTGAGTGTGCCTCAGCCCTGGCGCTGCTTTGCCAGAAACCCTTGCGAGGTTGACACAGCCAGGCAGCTGTTGCGATGCGTCAGAGGCGGCGTGTGGCCCTGCTGCGTGTGAGCATTATCTTTAGCAGCTGAGCCTTCCGGCTCTGGATCTCAGTTACGACAGCGCTGAATCTGAGTGATGGCCACTCGCCTCCTCCTTGTGGCTGTCACAGCATGACAATGTGACGCACAGGTACTGCCACTATGTGGCGGGCCTGGTCGGTATTGGGCTGTCAGACCTGTGGGCTGCCAGCGGCCTTGAGGGCCAGGAATTTGCGGGGGAAGAGGTCCGGCCTCACAACCACCTGCCAGCTGTAACATGACTGCAGTGTATCAAGCTGCCACAGACAGCACAGCCCTGTCCCATACAGCTGACACAGCTGGGGCTTTGCAGATCCGCAGCAGGCCTTGCCGACCGGGCAACGCTTTCCTGGTGTGGTGCGCAGGTGCTGTCGAACCATATGGGGCTGTTCCTGCAGAAGACCAACATCATCCGGGACTACCTGGAGGACATTGTGGAGGAGCCCGCGCCGCGCATGTTCTGGCCGCGCGAGGTGTGGGGCAAGCACGCCGACAGGCTGGCCGACTTCAAGGTGCGCCGCCGCACATCTTGGCGTGATAGCATGGAGGGGTGCAGTGCAGCTGCCCGGCGTGATTGCCCGCACATGGCGGTCTTGGGGGGGACCAGGGTCAGCCTTCTTGAATGGTTACGGTAGACACGGATGCACCGTGCAATGTTATTCTAAAACATGGCTTGAGGCGCTTCTGCACCAGATGCGGCTGCCCTGAATTCCGAACAGCGGTCACATTGCGGGGAGCAACAGGCATGTGTCCAGGCCAGTATGCGATGTCCCCTCAGGAGAAGGCGCATGCGGGGGCGGCGGTGGCGTGCCTCAACGAGCTGGTGACGGACGCCCTGAAGCACGTGCCGCACTGCCTGGCCTACATGGAGCGCGTGCGGGACTGGCACATCTTCCGCTTCTGCGCCATCCCACAGGTGCATGTTTAAATATTCTGCGGCCTGTCAATGGCGAAGGCACCACCATGTTGTGTGGTGGCGCGTATGCTGCATAGCCTTCGTCAACCAGGCAGCAGTACCATCCTGCAGCTGGCCGCTGACTGGCATCATCAGCCGGTCCAAAATATGTAAGCAACACTCGAATGCCCACCATTTTCCCTTTTGCTGGCAACCAGCACTGCGTCACATCTCGAGCGCACACGCAGGTGATGGCAGCAGGCACGCTGGGGCTGTGCTATGCGAACCACGGGGTTTTCACAGGTGACTGATGTGCTGCGCTGCTGCCCTCGTGCTGCTGCAGCGTGCACACACGCAGCGCTGCTGTGGCATCCCCTGTTACGATCGGCAGGCAAAGCAGGGGTTGCATTCTCACACCTGCTGCCCAGCAACATTGTAGTGTCTGTGTGATGACATGGACTGATAGTCCAGGCCCCTTGCTGTGCTGCAGGGGTGGTGAAGATGCGGCGGGGCCTGACAGCGAAGTACATCACGCACCTGGTGTCCATGCGCGAGGTGTATGAGGCCTTCGACACCTGGGCCGCTGAGATTGATGCAAAATCCCAACGGGTGCGCCGATCTGCTTTGTTATTGTGTGAACATATAGGTCCAGCAGCTCGAGATCCAACCAGCTGTACTTCAACTGCTGTTGGTTTTGCGTCATCTTACATCGTACGTACGTGCCATGGTGCAGGTGGTGCTCAGCACGAAGCCGCAGGTCAGAGCGACGGCGCAGCAGACGCAGCAGCGGACGGCGGAGATCCGACGGCTGTGCAGTGCAGGCATTGCCAACTGCCCCCCGCCCCGGCGATCAGGTAGGATGCAACAGCAGCAGAGTCATTTTCCACTTAGTACACAGCACAAGTCGGTGGTTTATTTTTGAGGGAGAGACAGGCACATCACAGACTGGGATACTATCAAGGATTTCAGTGGCGGAGGTTGTGGATGTGCTGGCTGCAGGGTGGGCCATCGTCGGCAAGTGGTACTTCAACGCGTTGGCGCTGGCGCTGATCGCCTTCCTGATTGCGAGGCTGCTGCAGCTCGACATGTTCCAGGTCAGCATGCTGCTGTGACCAAGCCTTGCCCGAGCTTGCTGTTACTCACCTGCATGAGGGTCCACGAACGAAGGCTTCGACAGTAACGGAGTCTGCTTCAGGCGTGGGCTGAGCTTGCAGGACATGATTGCATAGCAGAGCAATGTACATATCAGGGACACATGCTATGTGCAGGCGGGGCCGGCAGAGGTGTCTCTGGAGGACTATGTCGGCTGACGGGTCCCGCGCCGGAAGCCGACGGAAGCCCAGCCCTGTTGGCAGGCAGCTGGCTGTGCAGGGTGAAGACTTGCCAGATTTTGCCACGCCGACGAGGATGTCAGCAGCGGTGAGGTCGGGCTTCATTGTACATGCATGCAGAAGGCTGCATGGAGGCAGCGGCGCGTATCAAGGGTGGGGCATGCAGACAACAGCTTCTGCAGTCCTGCAAAATGCCGCCCCTCCCGAGGCGCATGCATGCAGAGCAGACGAGCGGTGTGCACGCAGGTACTGACTCTGAGACATGACATCATCGGCAGCACTGCAGTGGCTTGATATGGGGCTCAGCTAACATGCAAGTAGGCCTGCATAGCTCACCATCAGTTAGTCTCTTAGTCATGACTCTCTGCTTCCTTCAGAACATCTTCAGGCTGGAGTACTGCCAAATTGTCGCCCAGTGCAGCCACCATTGTAGCCGAATCATCTGCTATCTGAGGCTTGACGATCGGCTGAAGCAGCCTGCATATTTGCTTGGTGATCACTAAGAACATCCATGTCACCGTGCAAGCTGCCCAGCCCACAACACATCCCCAGCGCTTCCATTGCCATCAACCAAGCAAGTCTGGCAGCTTGCACACTCCAGAGACCACCGTGACACCAGCTTGACACACCGCTCAGCACTTTGCGCTGCGCGGTCGTTGCGGCGTCCAAGAGCACCTGCATCCCTTCACATCAGTGCAGCTGTGTGAGCTGCACAACTAGACATCAGGTTCACGGATCATCAGCTGCATAGTGGTAGGCGGCGGCGCACAGAGGGCAGGCAGCAACGGGCTTGCGGCACGGCAGCACTGCCGCCGCGCCACAGACCGAAGCGCTGCGCTGGCCGGCCATGGGCGACTACGGCCGCATCCAGGCGCTGGTGATCGCCACCATGAAGGGTCACGTCGTGTACGAGCGCTTCTACAGCGCCTTCACGGATCTGGAGCGGGCTGAGATGCGGGCCGCGCTCCAGGTGCGGCGCTTCTGCACCTGGTCAGAATGGACCTCCCCGGTTGCCGGGGCCCCTTGTGCCGCCTCGCGCTGGGGTCTTCTAGATCAGTGCTGCACATTGTACACGGCGTCAAGTTGGGGGCTTTCCGTCGCCGAGGCAGGAGTGCTCTCGTTGGTCCCCGGTGCAAGGCCGGCGCCGGCGCTCTGCTTCAGGGCGTCATGTGAGGGATCTCCTGCCGTGCAGACGGCCGCGGACCCCATCCTGCCTGCAGCACAGGACGGCCTGGACTATGTAGCCCGCTATAGGTGTGCTGTTGCCATCTAGCAATCATAGCTGGTCTGCTGCTCTGCTGTAGGCTTGTGGTGGCCCTGCAAATGAGACTCGTTTCGCACAGCGCCGCTGCGGGAAGTGGGACCCCATGCTCCACGTCACCTGCGTGTGGGAGCTTGAGAGCAGAGCTGGAAGCCATGGTGCTTTGCACACCTCTGCTGCAGGGCTGGCGCGGTGGTCTTCATGAAGGTGCAGGACCTGGTGTTCTACATGATCGGCAGCGGCGAGTACGACGAGCTCATGCGTGCGCATTTGGCCGCAACCCTCAACAGTAAATGTATAAGCAGCATGCAACACAGACACCGAACGACACCAGCATCCTGCCACATGGGCATCGGCAGTGCAGCGCGGGGAGCCGCTGGAGTTTGCTGCAGCTGCATATGTTGCAGCATGTACCAGCATGTCGTGGATTTTGGACGTCAACCTGCTGGAGGGTGCATCTGACAAAATCTGTGTGCTTCGTGCAGTGCGGGAGTCGCTCGGCGCCGTGGCGGGGTGCCTGGCAGAGGCCCTGGGGCGGACGCCCAACGAGGCGGCCATCTTCCGGGACTACGGGCGAGCCGTGCTCGCGCTTGATGAGGTCATTTGCGAGGTATGCTGATCTTCACGAGGACTGGACGAGGCTTGGTACGCAACGTGCATTGGTACGAGCGCAAGTACACGCCTGTTGGACAACCTGCAGCTGCTCGCACCTGAGCACAGACACGATGCATCTGCTTGCAGGGCATCCTGGACAACACTGATCCAAAGGCTGTGCGAAGGAATGTCGCGGTGCGTTGTTGTTGCAATTCCTGTGTATGCACAGCACCTGCAGCACATGCCCGCGATCTACAGAATAGCTGCAAATCAAGGTGCATGGCCACTTCTCGCAGGACTGAGGTGGCTTTGGACACGGAGGCATGGCAGGCGTGCCTCACATGTAGGCATGGCCGTGCGAGCTTATGCTGAGAGGATACCCTCAAGCAGCAACCTGTATTAGTCAAGCATATCTTCAGAAAGCCAGACAGCCGAAGTAACAGTCATCACAGCATTGCGAACGAAACCAACTGTTGCTCTATGGTAAGCAAACAAACCAGCTGCAGTATGGATGAGCGAAGTCCAACACAAAGGTCCCCCAGTTCAGAAGCGCATAGCGAAAGCAACGCTTGATTCACATAATATAGAATGCAGACCCGGATCCTAACAGCAAGTGGGTTGTCAGGGAGACACATTTCACGAACGGTATGGATGAAAGCTCTGGCTGGCAACAGGAGCTTCGAGGCAGCTAGCCCACAAGCGCCCTGCACTGCAGTACACCTCCCGCAGCAGTCCTCGCCTTGCGTCCAGTGCTCCACCATCCCCCGCTTCCTACTTCTGGCGCTGCGCCTCCGGCAGCGACTGGTAGTTGCGCTTGGGCGTGTAGCGCGGGATGATATTGTGCTCATCCGCCAACTTGTCCAGCTGCTGCAGCCAGTTGGTGGCGCTGTCCAGCACCATGCCGCCAAAGCCGGCCTGAGAGCAGAAAGGGACACTCTGAAACCACCCCTCGCGCAGCAGGATCCTGGCAGATGGCGCCCGACTTCACGACGCCTGACACATTTTCAAAGAAACCGATTGTGCAGAGCTGTGGCACCTGGCGGAGCTTGGTGACGTTGCTGATGTTGTCAAAGGTGACGGCGAACGTGGCGTCGGCAAACGCCCAGCTGGCTGCGTCCTCCATGCTGACGTCGCGCAGCTTGTGCTTTTGCTGCAGACATGGCACATGCCTGATCGTAAGTGAGGTACGCAATCGTAAGCTGCCACTTGCAGGCGTCTCAATGAACGGATGATGTAAGCAGCTCTGCCGGTGCTCAGCCTACTGACAGCTGCCTGGCCATACATGCACTTGACCTGCGCACCTGAGCATCGGCCCACGCCTTCTTCATGGAGTCCGTTGTCATGAGCGTGTCCAGAGGCACCTGCAGGCAGCACCACAACAGGAGCACTGGGCTAGGCTGCAGGGGCTACATCTGTAGGACTACGGACCAGTTTTTTGAGTTCGTATGCAGTGTTGGTCATGCTCGCTGTCTGCCTAACGAAAAGCATTTCCCATACCTGCAGCGGCGGCCCGACCTTCAGGCCGAACCAGTCCGCAATCTGAGGCCAAACCTCCCTCCAGCGGAAGATGTCACCTGCGCGACGGCACTCGGTGGTCGACGTTGCTTGTCAGAAACCTGTTGGTGTTTCATGGTCAAGGGTAGTAAATGCGGTGCACTCTCTGCTGCAGCATGACGCAGTTTCCACAGCGCACCGTTTGACACATTGTAGCTGTTGTTGAACCCCTGCACAGCAAACGGGGGAGGCTCGACACGACCTTTTGTCAGCCCTGTGACATGCTGCCAGATGACACGGCGTACGTGATCGTCTTGGCGCTTGGTCGGTAGCCAGCAACACGATCGGTACATCACATTCCCATCAGCAGGCGAAACGCCAGACCTCAGGTGCGGTGGACGTCCAGATGGCGGCCTCCATCAGCAGGTTGTGATCCACCGAGTCCAGCAGCTGGTTGTAGGATGTCTCGGGCCCAGGATACCTGCAGCATACCGCCAGCGAGACTGACCAGCCACGCGCCCGCAGTAATATCACGCCCCGGTTGCCATTTGTTCACCGACGCAGACCGGCCGCTCATCAGACAGCCGCCACGGGCGATGCTGTGCTTGAGCGTGCAAATGCAGCGCTGGCAGCATGGCGGGCTGGGTAGCTGCGGTGGGTAGCTCAGCCATGGTGCAGCTGCAACTGGACTCGCCTGAACTCCAGGCCCAGCTCCTTGCACAGGGTGCCGTAGATCCCAATGTCCATCAGCAGGTTCATGGTCGAGCCTGCATGCAGCGCGGGAGCGCGGTTTGCACACATGCACAGCACCCAAAGAGCTGAGCTTCGTACTGCAGGCAGTTCCACAGAGGCGTGCGGTGGTGCGCAGCAGCCACGATTGGAACATGCGCATCAGATGTTATGTGGTTGAATCTCAAGTTGCCAGCCTGCATCGTGCAGGTGGCAGCCTTGTTGTGTCCCGCTTGCACAGGATGAGCGCCCAGACCAACAGCATGGAGAATGCTCGAGTCTGCTGTCAGGCGACACCCACCCAGGCTGTAGCCTACGATTACGCCGGGTCGGAGCGTCGAATGAGTCCACTTAGCGCCACTGGCGCGGCGCTCCCTCAGGTAATCCTCCAGGGCATAGCTGCAGCAGAGGAGCAGTCGGAGTCAAAGCGCCAGGTCTAAAAACCTTTAAAAATCTTTTGGGAGACCCACAGCAGCGTGAAGTGGAACGGTCCATGGGGCTGATGCCCACAACCACATGCTCGCATGCGCAGCAAAGGAAGGGCGCACTAGTAGTTGTCTCCGATGTGCCGCTGCAGGGTCAGATGCAGAAACTTCTCAGTGCACTGCCGAATAGCATCTACGCAAGCTGGCCGGATGCGCAGCACATGGCCTGGCCAAAGAAGCACACACACAAGTAGCTGCTGGCGTGGCTCACCCCATCACGCTCATCGAAGGGGCTCTTGGCGACGCCAAAGTGCATGCCATAGTACTTCCCTGCAGACTCACGTTCGATGTCACGGCAACACGCACTCATACCACCACCAGGTGCTAGCTCTTGCAAGCCACGAAGCGACCCAACCCATGGTCTGATGGGCAAGCAGCCTCCGACAGGCACTTGCCTCCCAGGGTGACGTACACATGCTTCAGCGGCGCACTGGTCTCCTCCAGGGCCTCCACAATGTTGCGCAGCATGTCCGCCACAGACAGGCTCATGTTGCTCATGTCACCTGTGTCACCCCAATCCAATTGCCCTGACCATGTGACCCTCTTGACGCAGCAGACATGAGCATCATGTGCACACACAATCTCTGGCCTGATGCATGAAGGCAAAGCTCCCAGATGTTGTCGAGAGGTTTACAAGTCCATACCTGAGAAGGCGGTGTGGAAGACATGAGTGACCCCCTCGACCTTGTTGTCCTTCAGGCTCTGGGCCACCGCCTTCTCATCCGTGAGGTCGAGGCGCACGTTGGTGATCTTGTCACCCTGTTGTCAGGAATGAACAGCTGCAGCAGGTGGACAAATAGCAGCAGGCAAGGCGGCACGGGCAGGGTATGTGACGAAGCCATGCACCTGTATGCACTCAAGAGAGTACCATAACACAACAGACTGCATGTGCGCTCACATTACATGTGCAATCACCTTGACCTCCAGCTCCCGGCGACTGACGGCCCACACCTTGGCGAAGCGCTTGTCAGCCTGCAGCAGCTTCAGCAGCGGGCCACCCTGTGGTGCAAACCTGTTTGTCAGTCTGTGCGCCGGCAACCGACCGCCAAGTGCGGTGTCGAGGTGCCAGACACTCACGGCGCAGTTCACGTCTCTGAGGAGATCGCAGCTGAGGTCTGCAGCATGCGTGCTGGGAGAGTGAAGCGGCACTCTCACTGCAGCGTGCCCCTCTACAGGAGACCGCAGATGCTTGCAGCTGCTATGATGCTGATATGTCAAGCCTCATATTGTATCATTGACGCTCTGTTGTGCAGCAGCTGGTGTGCCGGTGGCATGATCACCACCAAATCTGCTTTGGCATGCATTGCCCCAGCGTGCCACTGGAAGCAGGTAACCCACGACAGACAGTCCTGGTCATTCTTGTTTGCATGCATGTGCACTAGGAGCAGATGCGCGCCTGTATGCCAGTGGCACCGGTAACAATTGCGTTCCAGTCCGACATGTCTGCAACTGCTGCCGACCGCACAAAGGAAGCACACACTGGGAGAGAGGGGTCTGACACGATGGTGCAGTCGGTTGCGTGCCAGCCTGCAACGGTGATCAGCAGTAATGTGAAGCATTTTCCAGGCTGCACCTGCTGAGAAAGCTGGGAGATGTGCGTAATCCTGGGATCTGCCAAGCAGCTCCTTCCTGTTGCTGCGTCCAGACCAGCTGAAGCGTCGCCCTAGGGTCGGACACAGTCGTATGTTGGATGTCTTTGACGCAGCAAACGCTGCCGTGCATGATGACAACGACATGCAGACGCTGGTCGCATCGTGATCATCCAGTACCGCTCAGATCACATCAGCCTGCGGTCCAGTCTGCCATCATGCAGCACGCGACCTTTGACAGCTTTAAGCGTTCAGGCGCAGCACAGTTGTGCGGGTGCATGACAAACTGGTGACTGTGCGAGCGTTGCGGCGTGCCTCTATCTTTCGCAGAGCGCATGCATGTGGTGCAGGGTGCATGCTAGGTGCAGCAGTGGATCAAACACTTCGGACAGGGCAAGGGCAAACTATATAGTCGTATGGTACCTTGTGCGTATAAGCCATGTACGGCGGTTGAAGACAGGGGCACCATAGAAGCAGAGTAGCCGGCGCCGCAACCGCCAAGGTTCAAACTCCTGTCAGCAGGGGGCCTCGAAGAGGTCGCAGCAGATAGCAGCTTTGCAGGATCAGCGTAACACCTGGCGCGGCGGAATGGCGAGCTTTTCGGACAGCCTTCCTGCCTATCTTAGGAGGGTCCCGCTGTTGCTAAACCTTGCCAGCCATGCTCAGCAAAACCACTGCACGGCAGCACAAAGGTTTGCCACTGACGCCACTGCACTTGCAGCTTGGTGGCAGTATGGCTGCAGCAGTACACTGGAATGATCGTGACATAGGCAGGATTTTGAGGCGGCAGTCAGCAGCAACCATAACATGATGATAGATGAAGACAACACTGCACAGGCCTGGTAAACGGAGGAATGTGCTGAGCAGTCGCAGCATCGTAGATACAGATTGGCAGTGCCAGCAATATCAAGACACAGACGTACGTAGGCGACATGTATGCAGTTCAGCAGTGCACTGCGCGTACGATCCGAGGTCCCTGATCGAAGAGGAGCTGAGGTACAGTTGCTGAGAAACCAATGTCTGTGTGCCTGAATACGGTGGTAGCAGCGAGCTGCTGGTGTTCACAATCGGGAACCACTGCCGTGTTCTGCACCAGCCGTGCATGAGTACATAGCCATTGTCCCAACTCCTACTTCTGGCGCTGCGCCTCCGGCAGCGACAGGTACTCCCGCTTGGGCGTGTAGCGGGGGATGATGTGGTGCTCGTCCGCCAATACGTCGAGCTGCTGCAGCCACGTGGTGGCGCTGTCCAGCACCATGCCGCCAAAGCCGGCCTGCGAGGGGAGCGTACGCATTGGCACAGGGTCGGCTGTGGTTCGGGAGGGTGCAGGATGTTTAGTCCATGCCTCATGCAGTTCCCGAGCGAGGGAACCGCTGCACGACAAGCGCATTTCTATCCAGTTGCTTGCGAGTCACCGGTGTATCACGGCGCGAGGCACCTGGCGCAGCTTGGTGACGTTGTTGAAGTTTGAGGCCTCGCCGCCAAAGCACGCGTCAGCAAACGCCCAGTCGGCCGCCTCCTCTATGCCGACCCTGCGCAGCTTGTGCTTCTCCTGCTGGAGCAGGCCAGGGTCTGGATTCTCGTGTCACCGAGATGGTGTGCCGAGCATCAATACTTGACCGCCAGACAGAGGGCGGCCTTGACCAGGTGTCACCCGCTGCTCGGACCTGGGTGGCTGCCCACGCTTTCTTCATGGACTCGGTCGTCATGAGCACGCCCAGTGGCACCTGCAGCATGTGTTCACCGGCACCAGCCAGCAGTGTCTGAGGCGTGAACGGAAGGTGCTAGATGCACATGACACAAGCCCGGGCAGGCCAGCGCCATGGATGCGACGTTGACATTCATGCAGGAGCCTGTTGCATGCCTTGAGCGGCGGCCCGGTCTTGATGCCGAACCAGTCCCCAAGCTGGGGCCACACATCCCTCCATCGGAACACATCACCGTTTGAGACATTGTAGCTGTTGTTGACCGCCTAAACGCCAGAAGCCAAGGGTAGGTGCAAGTGCTGGTGCTGCCCAGTCAGAAAATTGCGCCCAGAGGATGCAGGTCATGCATCGCAAATGTTGCCTGCATATTTGATGGTGCATGTCTAGCTGTTGTAGCAGTGCAGGCAGCAGCCCGCACCTCGGGTGTGGTGGAGGTGTATATGGCGGCCTCCATGAGCAGGGTGTGTTCCACCGAGTCCAGCAGCTGGTGGTACCCGGTCTCGCTCCCAGGATACCTGCGGCGATGCTGACATAGGCTGTTGTGACGACCAAATCTTTTCAGGCCAATGCACTTCACGCCACGTGCAACGAATGATCTGCTGCCAGGGCGAAGCCCTGCGTCTTCAGCCAGACGCAGTGGCAAGTTGCTTGATGTGCATTCATGTGAAACCAGGCCAGCGCAACTGAAACTTACCGGAACTCTAGGCCCAGCTCCTTGCACAGCGTGCCGTAGATTCCAATGTTGACGAGCAGGTTCATGGTTGAACCTGCATGCAGCAGTTTGCACCCGGTTAGCACGCATGCACAGCACCCAAAGAGCTGAGCTTCGTACTGTGGGCATTTCCGTTCCACACAGGCGAGCGGTGGTGCGCAACAGCCACGATTGGAACATGCGCATCAGTTGATAGGTGGTTGGATCTCAAAATGCCACCCTGAGTCTTGCAGGTGGCAGTCTTGTTGTGTCCCGCTTGAACAGGATGAAAGCCCAGACTGACAGCATGGAGTCATGCTCGAGGCTGCTGTCAGGCGACACCCACCAAGACTGACGCCTGTGATGATACCGGGTCGAAGCGTACTCCACTTCCACTTGGCGCCAGAGGCGCGTCGCTCCCTCAGGTAATCCTCCAGGGCATAGCTGCGGGTGCACACCCTGGCTGAAAGGTGGACCAAAGCGCAGTTCAATGGGCGCCCAGCCGAACAGTGGCCCGGAGTCGTGATTCAGGCAGCCATGAGGACATGGGCCTGGCAACAAAGCTGAGAGGACGCACTAGAAGTTGTCTCCAATGTGGCGCTGCAGGGTGAGGAGCACACAGCTCAAGCAGCATTTGTGGACAACGTGCGAGTCTGCGCCGCCGGGAACAGTACAGGCACCAACAACAACGTCACAGCAGGCATGCTGCTGGCAAGTGCTCACTCCGTCTCGCTCATCAAACGGGGTCTTGGCGGCGCCCAAGTGCAGGCCGTAGTACTTGCCTGCAGATGAGATTGTGCTGTTTGTTTATCATAGTGCTAGCAGTGATGTCCTCATCACCATCACCTTCACCATGTATGTGTAGAACGGATGAGCAGATGCGCAGGGCGCAGTCAGCAAGCCACCATTGTGCAGAGGGCTTCAAGTCCTTGCCTCCCAGGCTGGTGTACACATGCTGCAGCGGCTCATTTGCCTCCTCCAGGGCCTCCACGATGTTGCGCAGCATGTCCGCCACCGTCAGGCTCATGTTGCTCGTGTCGCCTGCATGTACAGTGGGTCGGCTGTCCATGCTGACGGCTGCCAGTAACCATATTTAGGAGGATACAGATTCGGCAGGCCGTCCATGCAGCAGATCGAAGGGGCCAACGAAAGGAGGTGTGTGCTGCACAAATGCACAACACATGTGCACTTGGGTTCACATCTGATGATACACACCTGAAAAGGCGGTGTGGAAGACGTGGGTGACGCCGGTGATGCCTTCATCCTTCAGGCTCCTGACTACAGCCGCTTTGTCCGTGAGGTCGAGGCTCACGTTGCGTATCTTGTCGCCCTGTTTGGGCAGCACGAGGGGGTTCCCACCCATATGTAGCGCCAAACTCGCGTCCCGACTGTGGTACGTACGGCCCGCATGCAATGGGCGCACCACACGTGGGCACCAGCCATCGAAGCTCCAACGCCTTGAAGCACCCCGCTATGAGTCGCACCTCGACCTCTGGCTTCCGGCGGGTGATGGCCCACACCTGGGCGAAGCGCGTGTCGTCCTGCAGCAGCTTCAGGAGCGGGCCACCCTGTGGTACAGCCAGGACAGCACTCTGTACCCCGGCCACTCACCGGCTATGATGCTTCGCATCATTATCTTTGCACGGCATCCCTCTCAGTCCACATGTTGACGATCGATGCTGCACCAGCGGCATGCAATGTACCAGCTGCGCGCTGATCATGCAGGTTCTGGCTGCGCAGGTCAACATGCACATCAACAGTGCTCAGCACTTGAATCTAGCAGAAGCTCTGTCGTGGGTTGCAACGTCTGGTGTCACAGAGCAGACGGCGCAAATCGTGTCATGCATGGCGGGTGCGCTTAGGTCATGGTGCACCATCACTTTACAGCGCGCAACCGATTCCACACCTTGCCAAGCGATCTATATCATGAATGTATCTTGCCGAGGGGACGGACCTACCTGTATGCCAGTCGCGCCGGTCACGATCGCCTTCCAGTGCGGCATGCCGGGGGCTGCGGACGCTGCTGCAGCACCAACATGCACAGCCTGAGCGGATGCTGATCAGTGTACCGCAGTACCGACGACTACTGGTTCTCGTGATTGGCACCGGAGGCTGGCTAAAGGGCAGCAGCAGGCTGCACCTGCTGGGTCGGATTCGTAAGCCTGGGAACCGCCGAGGGCAGATGCTTCCTGCTGCCTGACCCACCTTGCATGTTGGTCATCAGAAGCATCCCTTCCAACGGCTGTCGCTGACAAGTGATGATTGCCTACAAGCAGAAGCCACCGCGCTGCATGCACGAAGCGCCGCATGCGCTGCAGCGCTTGTGACACAATCTGATCTCAATTCACAGCTACATCTTGGCTCTGCAGCTCACTCCGCAGCGATGCAGCATGGCGTAGGAGCAATAGTCTGCACTGAGATAACGTGTAGCCCACGTGCAGCCACCATGGGCAGGTGCGCAGCAAGGCCCACTGGCATTTGTGGCATGTCTTGCAAGCTGCTGTGGCAGACTGCACGTGCCTAGTGTCCTGCATGCTGTCACAGCAGCAATTCCGGATCATGTGCAGGGTTGCACTGCTCATGTCACTCTTCCTGATGATGCTGCACGCAGGTTTGCTGCGTTCACCAGCAGCACCAGCCCCTCAGCCATCCGCATGCGTCGCCATGTCATTGCGGCGAATGCAGCCAGCACAACGGCAGCTTTGCCGTATGCGGCGGCGCATGGCGGTGTGCCTACAACGCAGCAGCCGCATCTGGCGGCGAACCGGCTCCACGGCTCGGTGCACGCGGGGCTGCCA
This sequence comes from Diplosphaera chodatii, assembly GCA_032358165.1. Taxonomy (NCBI): domain Eukaryota; kingdom Viridiplantae; phylum Chlorophyta; class Trebouxiophyceae; order Prasiolales; family Stichococcaceae; genus Diplosphaera; species Diplosphaera chodatii. Next base: position 732,472 of record JAALGY010000044.1, on the reverse strand, counting down.
TTGAGGGGCCTGTCGGCCACAGCAGCAGCTGCGCTGGGTCGACGTCTGGGTGCGGGTGCGGCCAGAAAGCCAGCGGCGGCAGCCAGTGCCACGGCAGGCCTCCCTCCGGCTGCCTGTGCTGGCATACATGTCGGCGCCTTGCAGGCAAGGCGGGCGGGGCGCAGGATGGCCGACCGCCGCCTGCGAAGCAGCCAGGGGCCTGGCTCAGCAGCGTGCGGCCTGCTTGTTGCGGCTGCCACGGCGACCGACAGCAGCGGTGGCAGCGCCAGCAGCGAAAGCCATGTCATCACAGACGACAGCCGCAGCGGGGCGCACTGCGCAGCCGGGCCGCCGACCCAGCCGGAGCCGGCGCAGCCGTCCGACGCGCAGCTGGGCGCCGCGGCCGGCGGCGCCGGGGACGGCGCCGGCGCGGCCGCCGCTGATGGCAGCACCGGCAACGGCAGCGGGGCCAGCGGCGGGGACGACGGGCAGCAGAGCGACGCCGGCGAGTGGATGGACACCACCTGCGACGAGGAGGTCTGCAGCCTGGACTTTGGGGATGACTGAGGATTGCGATGGCAGGCGGGGTGCACCCGCCCTGGTCAGACCTGGGTCAGACTTGAAGCATGCTGTGGCTGGCTGCGCTCGCTACGCCCGGCGACACAAATACGGCAAGCGCCGCAGTCGTTGTGCCAGGCATTTTGAGCTTTCGCCGGGTTCCTGGCAGCGCAGTGACTGTGTCATTATTGTATTGATCAATGCTGGCAACAGTGACAGGCAAGTGTGGGGCTATGCCACATGCAGCATTCGAGCACTATACGGATGTCAGCATCCTATCGGGCCAGACGTGTTGCGAGCGCGGCTGGTTTACAGGATCTGCCTGTTGCCATGCACATTCGAGAATCATAAGCCCTGGCCACCTTCATGTCTCAGGGGCTCAACAGCGTGCTGCAGTACTTGACAACAGCAACTGCACTTGTGGCTTCTCGATCATCAGCTCATCACATGATGCATGCGAACGCCCATCACTGGCAGTGGCGTCCCCCCGACCCCCTTACTTTATACCCCTTGCCCAGACAAGCTCAGGACCGGCCTTGGTTGGCATGCTCTCGGCTCCCTGGCTGGTCAGCCAGCATGCGTGTGCATATCACAGGTTCACAGTCGTCAGATGGACGGCCACCAGTTCGAGCACCAAACTGATTGCACTCAGCGAATGTACCATGCAACTCGCGTGGCAGCCCACCGCTGAGGAAGCAGCGTCCATTGACGACCAGCTTGACAAACTGCGCCTTATCGTTGCTATCCGGGGTGGGTCTGTGGAGCGCTACGACACGCTGCGAATCACCCTCAACACCAAACCGGCGCCCTTCCTGAAGTTGTGTGTGCTGGTGAGGCAACGACCGGTGTGCCGCATGCGGTCGGTGCAACGTGCACCTCTGCTTCATCATGATGATCTCACGGGATGTGCTGCGCCTGGATCTTACAGCAGCGTCGTTCTCCGTCTCAGGTGCTGGCCGGCCACGGTCCCAGCGGGCTGACCCCTCGCGGGATCAATGCCCAGGCCCGTAAGACCGAGCTGCTGGGCCCGTGGGTGTTGGATCCAACGTGGGAAGAGTGCGCAGATCATCTGCTCCAGAGCGCGCGCGCCGCATGGAAAAGGCGCAAGGACGCCATCCGCCAGCTGCTGCTGCAGTACCACACGAACTTCCACCAGTTCCCGTCAGCAGAGGGCAAGCGCTGGTCCCTGGCGTGCTATGATGCTCCGGGGGCCTCGCAGGACGGGGAGGCGGAGAGAGCAGGTCAGCTGTGTCCGTGTCCTTTCAATGTTTGGTGCTCTGATGATTGCCCCTGACTGCAAGTGTGAGCGGCGCCCCTGAGCACTTCTATTCTCAGCCCCGCACCTGGTGCGACTCGCAGATGCGCGCATGCAGCAGGAGGCCGCACGTGAGGCCTGCCGCTCGCGCAAGCGCCAAAAGCTGGAGGCGGAACGGGCTGGTGGGCGAGTGTTGTGCACGGTGCATTGCAAGTTTGAGATTGTGCAGCGGCGTGCGCATGGTGCATCAACAAAGCCAGTAGCATGTACCCTTTGCGCAGCTGCCGGGAGGGTCACAGCGAAGAGGCCGCGCGTTGCCACAGTGGGCGTGTTCTACCCTGAGACGGCCAAGGGCATTTGCAAGGTGTGGGATTTGGTCTTTCCCTTGCGGCCAAAGCGCATCACGGTTTTGCAAGATGTTATGACTTGTCTCTGAGATTTTGCGCAGCCTACTGAAGCACTAGCCAACCCGCAGGTAGAGGGCTGCGGCAAGTCGATTGACGGCGCTGATGCCAACGACCATGCGAAGGTCTGCCGTGCGTGCCGGACCGCGCCGGCCGTGCGGGTCAGACTGGCTGGCACTGCAGCAGACTTTGAACAACGCAAATGGTGTCCCGGGAAGCATGCATTCTTGCCGCTGACAGAGTTTGAGGGCTTTGATGGCCAGCAGCAAAGGTGATGCGCTGCGACTCCTGGCCATGTGATCCCCGAAGTGATGCTCTCAGGCAGAATGTGCTGCGCTTCAATCGGCCTTGTAGTGGCAGCCGCTGAGCCAGATGACGAGTTGCCAGCCTCACCCGTGATGTGCACCTGCAGGCTGTCCAACCGGTACCGGAAGATGCTCAACACATACAGTGTAACATGGAAACGGAAGGTACGTGCGGAGGCACGTGCAATGCGAGCGCGTCCCCCCGCTGCCTCGGACCCCTGGCTGGGGCTGCAGGACTCCGCCGCGGTAGCAGCCCTGGATGCGAGCGCAGCATGCGACAGCCTGTCCCAGCAGGTGAGGATGCAGTGTATGTTGCTGACATGCTGGATACCGTCGAGTGCTCACACATCGTCCCGCGCAGACAGAATAGCCCACTTTGATGTGTGACAACTTCATCCTGTGCTGCAGCCTGGTGCCAGCCGGCTGTCCCAGGCAGCCGTCAGCGCCGCTCAGCTTGTTCTCAGCAACGAAGGGGTGCAAAAACGCGTGCTGCTGCATCACACCTGGTGGGGCTTGCCGGAAGCTATGTCTGCCCGACAGCCGGAGAGCATGTCGCTGACAGTGGAAGACAGCCGGCAGATCAAGCTGCCGGACGGCAGCACCTGCAGCCGGCATGTGCTGCTGACCCAGGTGGGTGCCGCATTGCATTGTGAACGTGGTCCTACTGCTGCTTGAGTGCTGGTGTCGCGTCCACTGCGCATGCCAAGTGGTGGGTTGCCAACCCATTGCAGGACGGGCAGCGCCTCCTCAGGATGCACGACATCAGACGGATACTGCTCAGTGCTGCTGGCGGCAGTGACACCTTCCTCGATCCACAGCTCGCCAAGGCGCTGCCGATGTGGACGCGCAGCCTTCTGCTGCTCCGCACGTACCAGCCGCAGCTGGATGTACTGCAGCTGCTCCCACGGCTCTGCCGGTGCGCGCCCTGAAGTCCATCCCTGTGCTCTGAGATTTCGTCTGATGAAACTGAGCTGTTGCCCAACGATAATGAATGCTGTGGCAGCCATTGCACTGAAAGTGCGCGCTTCACGATGCGTAGGGCGTGCGACGTACCGGCAGGCCTGCAGCACTTCCTTGAGGCGTGGCCAGAGGACCTGGTGGACGCCGACGGCCTGCGGCTGCTGTCGTGGAGCTTGCCGCCTGTGCTGCGCGTGCGCCTGGCCCACTTCGCCCAGGGGGCGCTGCCAGAGCTGTCCACCCTGCAGGACGACCTGCTCCTACGGCTGCTGCTGTGGCTGGACCCTGACGGCGTGCGGCCGCAGGACCGCGACAGCAGCAACATGGGGCGCTGCGAGACCAGCGATTGGGCGCCGCTCGATCCGGCCACCGATCAGGTGATGGTGTTGACGCTTGATCGCTTCAGTGTTTGCTCAGCCTTGCACACGCAGCTGGCGAGGCATCATCTCAGCCGTTGTATCGCTGCTACTGGACATGGACCAGCAGTGCAAGCACCGCAACAATGGCGGCAATGCTCACATTGCCAATGCTTGCAGGCATGGGCAGTGGAGCGCGTGGAGCCCGCTGCCGGGTCGCTGGCGGCGCTGGCTGCCAGCCAGGCCGCGGTCCACGGCACGGACACGCTGCCAGATGCCCCCGCTGCCGGCCCGTCAGCAGACATGCCGCCGCCGCAGCGGATGTCGCTGCGGGGCCTGTGGACGGCAGCGGCGGCCGTGCGCGCGGCATTGCAGTGGCAAGAGGCGCGGCAGCGGGCGCAGGATCCTGGGCCTTCGGCACAGCAGGCGGGTGCGGGCCAGCAGCGCGCGGCGCCGGAGGCAGCGAGCAGCGACGTGCAGCCCCATGCTGGTGCGCAGCCCGTGTGTCAACGTGTTGTGCACCATCGTTGGATGCTGGTGTGGCTGTTGCGCGGCGCTTGCACTTACACCTTTGTTCGGCGTGCTGCAGGGGCAGAGCCGCCGACCGCCGATGGCCTGTCAGGCGCTACCATCTGCATCAGCCACACCGAGCTGGGTGCGCCCCTCCACGCCTTGGCTGATAGTCTCTGGCACATCAAAGGCTGTCACCTGTTGCCAGCAAGCACCTGGCAGCCTGACGTCATGCTCACGTACCAACAGCTCGCATGCAACCGCAGGCTCTGCCGAGCTGGTGGCGGAGATGGAGCACCTGCAGGTTGCCGAGGAGTGCGGCAGCGAGCCGCACGGCGGCGGGGCGGTTGAGCAGCCTGTGCAGCCCGACCCAGCCGCCGCCCCGCCGCCGCTGCTGCCGCCGGATGCCGCCGACCTGACGCGGCAGCTCGAGCAGATGGAGGCTGGATGGCGGCTGCCGGGGGGGCCCAGCTGTGGCCGCGCTGCCCGCAAGGCGGACGGCCTGCGGCTGTCGCAGCGCATCCAGGAACCCGCGGTCGCCGCCGGCATCATGGAGCTGGCGTGCAGCTTCGCAGAGGCCGCCCGCAGCGGCCTCATCCCCAGCGGCGAGTGGGCAGCTGTGCTGCTGCGGCGGTGGCGGGACTTTGCAGCGCCGCTTCAGCTGCCCCGCCCGGACGTCCTGCTACCTGAGCACCTGCAGCAGATGCAGCAGGCGTGCGATGCAGCGCGGCGGAACGGCACCTGCAGCATGTACATCATGCAGGCGGCCTGCAGCCTGCTGGGTCTGATGGGCAGCGCCGGCAGGGCCAGCAGCCCATCAGTGCAGAACGACCTGGCTGTGCAGGCAGAGGCGGCAGCGGTGGTCGCCGCCGCGCGGCTGCCGCCCTTGGCCGTGCTTGACACCGATACCTGCGCCGTCTGCGCCGGCACAGACCAGCCCGCCAACCAGCACAGCCTGCGCGTGGAGGCGGCCGCCAAGACGCTGGAGCTGGGCGTGCTGCAGGTGTGCGGCTGCAGCGTCGGGCTGGTCGTCCTGGTCGGTAGGCGGGCCATCTCAGCAGGCTTTGGCAGCGATACAGTGCGCATTGGGGCGGCGCAGCGGCGGCCGCAGCCACTCGCAGTGGGCAGCAACCTGCAGCGCGCGTTTCAGGCCGCCGGCATGGACACCCCGCCGGCCATCGGCGTGGCGCACTACCGGATCTGGAAGCGGCACCTGCGCCACGCAGCGCTTGTGGTGGCATGCTTGGCGGTGCCGGTGCAGCGTCTTCCGACAGCGCCGCTTGCAGCTGCAGACCTGCGCGTCGCGTGCAGCGTTGAGCCGGGCGGCCGACTGGACGAGCGGCTGGTGCCGCCGGAGCGCAGCGCGCGGGCGGCGGACCTGCACATCCCCGCGGAGGGGGCGGACGGCGCCGGCGCCGCCGGTGCTGCGGGCGGTTCCAGTGAGCCGTCGTCATTGCCATACTTGCGATGCATGCTCCAGTGCTCAAAGGCTGAGAGCAGGGATTAGGCGTGAGCAAGCTTTGGTGTCTCTGCAGACTTCTTCCAGCGGTTGTTCTACAGCGACAACGAGCGCTTCTGGGTGTTTCAGCGCCGGGCCACAAGGCGCATCCAGGAGCTGGCGCAGGAGCGCAGTGAGTGTCTGCTCATATCTGCAGGCTTGCGCCTGCTTGACAGTGCGTTGTTGGTTTGCCTTGGCACCACTACCTGTGCCCAGGGCGACACTCACACATCTGGTGTCTTGTGCTGCGTGCGCAGGGCGGCAGCGGTGGCAGGTGCAAATGTCCATGGAGGAGGCGACGGTGCTGCAGTGGCTGCGCGACTTCTGCGCGTTGCGTGAGTGCCTGGTCGCTCCTTGCCGTCATCTGTGTGTCAGATGCTGCCAAGCCTTCTGCCAAGCCTCCTGCCAAGCCTTCAGGCACCGGGCAAAGCATCCAACTTGTCCCTCAAATTTACAATGCAGGCGGCGCCGTCCTGTCGCTGGAGGACTGGCGGGTGTCGTGCAGCGAGGTGAAGCCGGGGCACAGGACATTCCTGGCGCTGCACATGGGCGCTGCTGCGGCCGATGGCGCCCGCGAGCTGCGGGCCTTCCACTCGTTCGCCCAGGTGTGCATCCAGCCAGCAGCAGCGGCAGCAACACAGCAGCAGCGGCAGCAACACAACAGCGCCAGCAACATGGCGCAACTCTGACTCGTTCGTTCTGCCTTTGATTGCAAGGTGCTGGAGGCGGTGGGCGGGGCGCCGGACCAGATGCCGCTCGGCGCGCCGGTGCCGCGCAGCTGCAAGGACCGCCCGGACACCCCCCTGGAGCAGTACGCGCGGGACGGCCTGCAGCGTCTGCAGCGGTTCCTGCTGTCCATCGGAGTGTCGTACAGCTTTGGCTGGGAGGCGCGGGCGGCGCGCTACAAGGACAGCGACGGCAGCGGCAGCGGCAGCAACAGCGGGGACAGCAATGGCGGGGACAGCGACGGCGACGCCGAGGGCCAGGATGCTGCAGAGGCGCGCCCGCAGACATACATCCAGCTGTTGTTTCGCCACGAGGAGCTGACGCGCGGCCACACCGTGTATGGCTTGGAGCCCACGATCCGGCGGGCCTGCCTGCTCAGCTGAACAGCACTGCCAAACACCGCCCATGTGAGCCATTGCGCGTGTGTACCACTACACAGCGTAGACCCCATTCATGTTGTTCAGGCTGAGCACTATGACCTGCCTGACGTAATAGAAGCTAGTCCCCTGTACCGAATTGATGCTCACTGAGCTGCAGGCGGTTGGCTGGCAGGATGGTAAGCAGGCCGCGCGGCCAAACTCCAGGCAGACAGCAAACAGAACCATATAGCATTCAGGCGAAGGTGCTGTTGGGAAGCAGGATTCAGAGTTGTTATTAAAGTTGTGTGCAGCACACAGTAGTAGTAGTATTGCAGAAGTGGCAGTAGTGTGCCAGTCACGGTGCTGCTGCCGACAGTTTTGTGATTTCTGTGGTCTGTGCCTGAAGATCGTGGAAAGCGTCAAGGCAGGTTCAACTACTCAACTGACTCAACAGTAGCTGCCTCAATGTGCAAAGCTTATGGTCGTTGTGCATCACACGGCGACCAATGACTAGCCATATACATCAGCTCAGCCACCCCTGCTAACACTCCTGTTGGTGGGCTGAGCGCAAAACTTCCTTGAAATCTCATGCTGATTGTCCGGTAGCGAGCCATGCAAGCTCTCAACATCCTGCTATCTGGCATGTCGTAGATGTTTCTGACAGAAGCAACCAGTGCAGTCAGGCTTGCTGCATGCGTGCAGCTGGCACACAGAACAAAGGGAAGCAATAGGATGCGACATTTGCATGTAAGTCACATGCTGACGCGACCACGGCTGCAAACACACTGTAGCTGGGGGATGGCTTTGCTCCATCCAACCAGCTGGCGCCCGCCGTGAGCTGTCGCAGCTGATGCGTGTGTTCCAGTAGAGCTGCGCCTTCTTCTTCTCATTCCCGCTGGTCGCCCCTGCTGCCGACGCCTTGGAGCCGCTCACGCCGCTCTCGTGCGGCCCCTCTGCCACAGGCGCACCTCCGGCACCCGGCCCCTCCGTTGCACCCCTTCTGGCCGCCTACTGCACAACACCAGCACGTGTAAGACCTGTTTGTTTGGTCAGGATTGTCACGAATGTGGCACGGCCTGATGTTGCTGAGCATTGCGCGCCTCAAACTCTGATGCAGACCTGATGCGGATGGTGTGTGACGCGATCAAACTGTGCATTGAGCAGCCAGTGCAAGCAGCAGCCTTTGCCGGAGCACCCTGCCCTTCATATTATGACGTGTACCCACGGTCAGCAGGCACCTGTGAGTGGCGCCGGCGGGCAGGCCTGCAGCGCCGCCGCCAGCTCGACCAAGGGCCTGCCTGCGGACACAGCGGGAAGCCGTCACTGGCTGGCGAAACGCAGCAGGCATGGTGCGCTCAGTCGAGTGGTTTGCCAGCGGCTGGCTCCGCTACCGCATTTCTGAACTTCTACAGCTGGCGCTGCAGCGCACCAGCGAGGCCCGCCTTGTGATGAGCATGCAGCAGGCTCACCCCTGTGCATGCTTGCATGCCTGGTGCTGCTCGTCAGTTGCTCGTCCAGCCCTCTGACAGCACACACCTGGAAGGCCTCTCCCGGCCGTGGACAAGGTCCCGGCGGGCGGCACATCCCTGCTGCTGCTGCTGCGGCTGCCGCTGCAGCCGGAACATCACGCAGAGTGAGTGTGCTGACTGCAGCAGCTGTTTGCATTGCCGTGCTGACGAGCAATGCGAAACAGGATGCGTGGCAGTTGCATGGTCACGTTCCGCATGTGCAGCTGCCCAGTCAGCCCGGACGGCTGGTCGGCCGGTTCAGCACCTGCAGTGGAGCTTCCAGCATCCGGAAGCAGCCGTGACCGTCAGGCGGCGTCCCCGGGACTGCGTCAGCGGCAGACGATGCCCTGTTGCAGCTGGGGCGCAGCGCCGCCATCGAACCCGGGGCTTCCGGAGGACCTCATCCTGTGGTTCGACAGCCAATGCGCCAGTTCCTGAGGTGACGTCGGCAGTACTGCAAGCTGCATGTGGAATGCAAACGGACGCTGCATCAAGTGTGGCCTAGGGCGCATTTGGTCCACCCCATCACATCAAGTGTCGAACACTGCAGCTCTGCTGGCCGTGCTTCCAAGCCAATCACCTGCAGACCACCACGGCCACTGTTGGCCAGGGTGTTGCAGCTGCGGCGGCGGGGGCAGACGCGGCCTTGGTTCCGGGGTATGAGAGGGCACCGCTGGCAGGGGCGCGCTCGGCGGGCGGCGCGCGCGCTTGGCCACAGTGTACACCTGTGACAGGACACGGGACCCGTCTTGCATCGGCAGTTTGCTGGACAGGAACACTTTTGTGGCTCCTCGTGCAGCCAGCACCTCTGCGCTCATGACATCAGGTCTCGAGTCGAATTGTTGTTCTGCAAGGTACCTGACACAGCTTCCTCCGAAGGCTTGCAGAAGCTGTGGCCCTCGCTGATGCCCTGCTGCAGCGCCGGGTGCGGCTGCAGCGCGCAGCTTCTGAGCAACGCACAGTAACAGGGTGTATGTGCAGCGCTACTGTCGGCTCACAGCCAGCCTTCAGGCCCAGCTGTGGCACGGTGTGATAAAGGAAGGTGGACTGCGGAGCCAGGCAAGGCATGGCACAGGTGCTGGCCTACCTGCATTCGTGGCCTTCAATGCCGCCGACACAAGGGCGGGGCGCGCGGCGCCTGCGGCTGCAGCGGTGCGGCTGGCCTGATGTCGCACGAGCCGCAGCGACGTTGCCGGCCGCCGGAGCTGGGCATGCAGCGCCAGATCCTGCAACTGCACCGACAAGCTCCAGCCACTCCGACACCATCTCTGGACCAGCCGCGGCGGGCGCTAGGCCCTCAAGGTGCAGTGTGCACCTCACGACGGGGGTGCTGCGAGTGCAAATTGCATGACTAGTGCAACACCAGTGAGACAGGCATGATCCATGACCAATGCTGTGCTGCGGCGACGTGCTGTTGCTCACTTGGGGCTACAGTCCACAGAAGCAGGGTCGCCGACTGGACCGCAGCCAACATAGTGGTCTCCCAGGATGTCGCAGGATGACGCTGTTGGTGAGGTGCCAGGGCATCTTGTCGCAGCAGGTGTGTCGCAGAAGTGCAACTGGATGTCGGTTCTGAGGCAAGGGGAATAGTTCCATTCCCTTTCTTCTACCCCCCTTGCATGAGGGGCGTTGTGTGGGAATCAGAGGCTTGTAGTGGGAATCGGTAAAAACACACTTTGCGATCTTTTGGGTGCATCAAGGTGCTGGCCGATGTGCTGCGAAAACCTCAATGCTCCACAATCTTTGGTTTGCAGCAGTCGTTATCGTGCCAGTAGGTATGTGATGACACGAAGGCGATCACACTGGACTGGCGCGCTCACTCGTGATCCAGCGTGCAAGTGCACTTGTGCATCGGCTGCTGTGGCCAAGCCCCGCAAGTGCTGACATGCGCGCACTCTGCAACGTCTTTACGAGTCGCAGTCAGCGTTGACGATGCAACTGTCTGCCGCCGATGCTCATGCTCATGCTGATGCTGATGCTGATGCTGGTGGGTCAGTGTGCGTGTCCCATGCCAAGTGAATGCTGCTGGTCTGCCAGGCTTCGTTTGCGGGGAAGATGAATGATATGGTGCTGATTCACAGCCGTTGCTGTTCGCAGACATCGAATAGCCCGCACAGTCTTGGCGCCTGGCAGTCAGTCCCCTGGCACTTTTGGACCAGCCTACCATGGTAGGCTGTGAAGCTGCTCAACACTGCGCTTGGCAAGGCCGCGACAATGTCTGTCGGTGCCGTGCTGAAAGATCGCTGCGACATCGCGCCGCTGCTGTGTGACATGATGTTGGCCGACGCTTGCAGCCTGGACGCTGACGATGTCGGAGCTGGAATGCGCCGGGCTGGAGCCGGAGGGCATACGGCCGGCGGGCTGGAGGGGGCATACGGCCGGCACGAACTGCAACTCAAGCGCAAGCCTGCCACACCGGCGTGCCATCTCAGGTGAGCTTCCTTCTGCTCAGCCCTTTGCACCGGCAAGGCCAGCAACGAGACGCAGAAGCGCCAACGAAGCGCCAACGACCGCAAGTCTGAAGGCATGCATTGATTGGGCGCCGACGCCCTCGGCAATGTCATTGACAAGGTGTGCAATAACCTCAGTAATTCGTGAATCTCCGAGTCAGTTCAGCACAAGGCATGCTGGATTCCAAAGCCCGTGTGCACCGGCGTTGGCAGCAGCACCCAAAGGATTTACCGTGATCGTTGTCATCGTTGCCAGGCACACACCCAAGTGCCATCGTGGCAATGCTCTATGCACTGCTCTGTATCCCTGCAGCTTAGCTGTTTACAGAATTGTGGCCGGGCTGCCTGCTGTAGTCTGTTACCGCCATCTGCTCGGGGAAGGTGCTCATTGAGGGGTTTTGACATGAGTGCAGGGCGCCAACGCTGTGAAGAAGCAGACGGGCACCGCAGCCGCTGGTGCAGCAGGGACGCAGAGGTACGTCGACTTCTCCGTCGAGCTGCAGGGCAAGGTGTGCCCCGCACCCACTCGAAGGCTGCATGCACGCTCCACTGCTGTGGCTCTGCACTCTAAGATCAAGACGAGCATACTTGTATGTTCCATACAGGAGTGTGTGTAACTTTGACCTGCTAGGCTGACGCCCTGGCAGGTCAACATGCTGATGTGATATCACTGGTGCATGCGCAGGCCAAGGCCAGCGACGAGATGCAGACGCGCGCCAACAGCAGCAAGTCCTACGTCCTCGGCGCGCAGGCGGGACGCTGCAGGAGCCAAAATACTTAAATGCACCCCATGTGAGCCTGCTGTGCTGCGTGGAATTGGCTTCTCATGTTCGTGTTCTGTTCTGAAGAGTGCGTGCACTTGCAGCTGCATATCAGTAGCGCCTTGCGGACCACTACCGGCGTCAGCATCATTGCACTGCTCGCACTCAACATGTGTCAATTGGGCCCAGCTGCCAACACGAGAGGTCCTTGCTGCTCTGCAGGGTGACGCCTCGGTGCCAGGCAGGGTCAGGCGCCACGGCACGCAGGAGCCCTGGTGGGGGCCTACGACTTCTGCCTGCACCGCCGCCTCCGAGCCAGGCGGGCGGGGCCACTACACGCGCCGCCGCACTCCCCGCCTACCTCCACCCTGGATGGCGCCGCCACCACCGTTGTCGCCGGGCGGACCTCCCCCGGTTCTACCCCCTGGCCTATAACCTTCAAGGCATGTATTTCGTCAAAACATTCGCTACAGGGTGGGCAGGTCAGGGTCACTCAGCTTCCTTTGGCAGAACTCCCCAGCATGACCGCCGCCCTTGATGCTGGCGACGAGCGGGCTGGCGTGGCAGCTGCCACACACCATTCGGACGAGTGTGTTTGAGGTCATGCTTCGCCCCCGAGATGCACGGCGCAATGTGCAGTGAGCGCTGTTTTGACGCCGCCCTGCGTGGTGCTTGTCCGGGGGTTCCGGGACCATGCGCAAAACTGGCGCCCTTTGCTGGGCCTGATCACATGGTACTACAAGGGCCGCGAACAGCTTCGGATGTTTTGTTGCAGGAGTGCAGCACAACCACCGCGAGGAGTGGAATGCGCTGCGCCTTTGGGGATGCGCTGTGGGGTGGCGTAGGTACTGCAGCTGCGCAGATGGCAGGTGGGCGCTGCTATTTTGTTCACGAGTCTATGACCTGTTGTCGTCCCAGGCCGTGCCTCCAGCCAGCACCAGGCACAGTTTGACATCTGCAGAGGCAGAGGCTGAGTGTCCATGGGTGCGCCTGCAGGCTTCTGCCCTTCCGGAATGCAGGATCCCGACCGCCAAAATAACAGGTGGGCTTCCATCCATGCACTAGCATCTGACTCCGCAGCTGTCGTTTGTGCATATGGCCAGCCTCAAGCGGTGGTCCTTCAAACGTGCGGGAGCAGATGCTGGGTCCATTGCGGCGGCTCTCAACTCTTGGTGGTTTGGTCCTTGGGCGGATGTGTTGTGTTTGGGCCTGCAGAGGGTATACATGCGTACCCGGTTTCCACGAACTCCGGTCTGTCAGCTTCGCCAGTCGCTACAGTACATCTGCCAGCTTCAAGGGCGGTGGTCATTCAGTCTTCATCAGCAGAAGCACAGGTTGATGTCACGAGGTTGTTGACAGGCAGCGGCGCGACGCACTGCCTTTCAGACTACACATTCTGCCCGGCAGGTGCGCCACGTTGTTCCAACCTTTTGCACTGGTTGACGGTGCATATGGCCAGTTTCGGGTGTGCCAGGACCATGTAGGAGCACAGGTGTCCTGCATCACGCTGCGTACGGGGCGCGTTGCGGCCCACCATCTGTGGCCCCCGTCTTTGTCAATCATGGACCTGCAGATGACAAGAAGGCCTTTCTGCTGCGCAGGCACCAACCCTTCCAGCTGCGCTGCGCCCATTAAGCTACCCTCATGCTGGGGCTGGTGTTGCAGAGCCTCAAGAGGTGTTCTCGGGGTTCCGCAAGGCGATTTGTCAGCAACCCCGTTGGCCCTGGTGGACTTGCAGATGCACACAGGTGGGACCTTCCCGTCCTGCTGACATACGGCCTTTGCAAGACGACCCTCGTGTACATACGGAGCTCAGCTCGGATGTTTTGGCATCTCTGCCGCGCTGCGCTGCCTGTCATCAAGCGTCATGATGGATACATACCAGCTGCAGTGTAAAGGCACGACATCCGGCCAGCAAGCAGCCGTTGCTGCCGACTGACCTCTGGCTTGTGCTCACCGCAGTGCTTCACAGTTCTGCTGGCGGTGGACCCCGGGCAGCGCAAACGCGGCTGCTGACGTGGTGGCCGCTTCGCGTGCTTGCCTGGCGCCACCACGCTGGAGGTACACACTGTGATGAGGATGATGATGCACATTGTACTGGCCCTGGGATCTCGTGATGTACCGCTGCATATGGTCTAGGGTGTAGACGTGTTGCAGCTTAGTTGGCCCGACGCACCGGTCATGTCCGCGGAGGCACCGTGTGCTGCAGTTTGGCATTTGTTGTGGCTGCTTTGGGGTTTAGGTCTGCAACAGCCTAGGTGGCGGTCAACGTATGGCCGGTGTCAGATATCGACTCCGCAATCACTGCCCGCTCCGGGTGGTGCTTGGCGACTGCAGCCTCAACGCCAAACCTTGCGGGCGGACATTGCTCACTGGCGGCTGGCGCGCAGCAGCAAGCCTGCAGCTGCCCGACTGTGTCGTCGCCAAGCAACGATCCAGCGCCGTTCAGCGGGTGAGCAACCATATTGTTTGTGCCGTGTGCTGTCAAACACAAGCATGGTTGTCTTCGGTGTGCGGCTGTGATGCCTGGCACGCCAGGTTGAGCACCCAGCCCCTTGACGTGGGTTGTCCATGCAGCGCAGTGTGGCTGTTGAATGTGGACAGGCTGCGGAGGTGAGCTGCAGGCGCAGTGATCACGCTGCTGCAGGGCGCCGCTGCACTGCTGTGTTTGCAGCAGGCAGGTGGACATCGGGCTGAGCATTCGTGCTGGCTGCTCTGCAGCCTGTCATCCGGCGCTGTTGGTGTCGGCTTCTTCGGCTCCGGCGGCAGGACCTACAAGTGCACCACCTGAAACGCCACCAACCCTTTACCGTCAACTTTCGTCAGCATCACATGCGCATCTGGTGTGAGGCATGGGCGAGGCTGCATCTGCACATGACGTGCTGATTGCACATATGCTTCGGGGTGGCGCAGACACCTGATCAGAGGGTACAGACGGCCATCTGTTGCTGAATGCCCTGGTTGCACGACCTCTGCCGATGCTGCTGGTGCAGGTCTGCATAAGTGGCTGCGTCCTGGACAGAAGCTTGGGCGTGGCTGCCGCCGCCGCTGGTCTCCTTCGCCCGACGTCCCGGCAGCACCGGGAGCATCACCAACTGAGTACACGGTGAGCACATCCTCGTGGCGTATGGGCTGCAAGCGGCCCCTGGATCTGTCATGCCTTGGGAGGTCACTCCTGCTCCGCAGACTTGCTGCGTGCAGCCGCCAGCTCCACTTCAGCAACTGTTGTCGACAGTTTTGCTAGGCACGGCTCCACAACATGTGATGTGCTTGCGAGCACGCACACGGCATCATCTGCTGCCGCTTGTCACCCCTCATCGTCCGACCTCTGCCACTGTTCCTTCGTCGGTGGTGCAGGCTCGCAGCGACGTGACCCCCCGGGCTGTGTGTGCGGTCGCTGCCGCCACAGGACTGCCACGCCCGGCGACGGCGCCGACGTCCAGCACGGAGTGCGCAGCGTCTATTGGTGGTGATTCCCTATCTACTCCCCGACCTTTGTGTTGTCGCTAGGCCAATCCTTTTTTTGTTGCTAGGACACTGCTGAGCGAGGTTTGCAGCCGTGCAGCTTCAAGCTCCACTTCCGCGTCCGCCGTCACGGGCTCTGAATGCAACGAGTGCATTTGTACCTGGCATGCGATGGGTGCCCATAAGTAGAGTACACACTGCTTGCTGCTGCTGATCCCCACTGCTCCTGCTGCGCTCGTTGGTCCTTCTGATCATGCTGTTTTGTGCAGGTTCCCTGTCGGACCCAGTAGCTGTGCGCGGGCGCTCGAGTGATCATGGCGGTGGCGGCGGGGCCAGGACCGCAGGTCACCTTTGGCAGCACGCCGCGCACACTACCGATCGACTCGTGGCGTGCCGCCGCATAGTCGGCGTCAGGTGTGCAACGCAGCTCCAACCCGGTCTGCACAGCAGCACTTGTGCAGTCAATCCAACTTCAGCAGTTCCTGCCCTTCACTGTGCTCAGCATGGAGTCTGCGGCTGCCAAATCTCATGCCTGAAAAGATGTTAACAATTGAGCTGCGCGTGGACTCAAGCTCAAATGTGCAGCAGCCCAGTTGCACAGCAGCGCCTGACAGGCGTGGTTGCATTTCATCCAGTGGCATTGTGGCTGCTCAAACTCAATCCTCTCATTTCAGGCACTCGATTTGGGCGCGCACAGCAGGCGGTGGAGCCAGTGCTCAGCCTTGAACAGGGCCAGCACATGCCGCTGCAACTGGCGCCACCGCTGGCCCAGCTAGCGGTGCTGCAGCAGGCACAGGCCACGCTGTCATCGGTCCTCCGTGCGATTCGCCC
Organism: Diplosphaera chodatii; assembly: GCA_032358165.1. Taxonomy (NCBI): domain Eukaryota; kingdom Viridiplantae; phylum Chlorophyta; class Trebouxiophyceae; order Prasiolales; family Stichococcaceae; genus Diplosphaera; species Diplosphaera chodatii. The sequence goes on along the minus strand of JAALGY010000044.1, from coordinate 716,550 downwards.
GCAGCTGGTGAGCTGCTGCCAGTGGCGCCATCGAGGATGCTGTTCTAGTCTAGTGTTGTGCTGAGCGTGCGTGGCCATGGCTGGCGGAAGGCACCGTGGACGATGCCATACATGCAGCATGGTGCGAGTGCTGTCTCAGGTGAAGAAGAGGGAGGAGCTGCTGGCCGGGAGAAGGCGCAGCAGCTGGCAGCTCCCGCGGTAAGAACAGCAGCAACAGCAGCGGCCGCAGTATCAGCAAGTGTATCAGCAAGCAAGCACTCGGGCCACAGCAACCGCAGCAGTTTCGACGCTCGAGCCAGCGGCAGGCGCAGGCGGCGCAGCAGGGGGCAGAGGGCTGGGCCGCATGCAGCTTCCGGTGCCAAGCCACCTGTGGCACCCCTGCAGACACTTGCACGGCTGGCCAGGGGCCCACCGCAGCATGCGCGGCTGCCGCCCGGCCCCGCAGCCTCCAGCAATTGCCGTGGCGCTCACCGCCGTTGCCTTCAGGGCGCTGAGGTATGTGCCCGCCTCGACAGGTTGTCACCTGCAACGGCTCGGCATCTGCAAGCTGACATTCACCATCGGGGCGTCCGGGTCGTGCTTCTTCACGCCGGGTGATGCGTGCCCATCCCGGGTGCTGGGGCAGCAGCCGGTGACGGACGGTGTGCGATGCCGCACGGCGGAGGAGGTCGAGGCAGCGGCCGCACAGCCGCCGGCGCACACGCTGGTCGTCCTGTACGAGGCACGACTTTGGCGTGCCGCTGCCGACGCTGGGAGCTGCCTGGCTGGCGGCAGCGCGTCTACACATGGCGTCTGCGGATGCATGGCCCGTCCAGCCGCGGTCTGCTGCCCAAGACCACCGCTCTCAGGTCCCAGGCAGCAGGCGATCCAGGCATGCAGCAGCAATAGCAAGGATGGCAGCACGCGGCTTCGGCAGCCCTGGCGGAGCGTGCTGCTGAGGGAGGGCTGATAGACCAAGGCGAAATCAGCAGGCCCGTAGCTGGAGGCGCTGCTGACAGAGTTGGGAAGCAGCGGGGCCGCTGGTGCGCGCCATGTCGCCGGCGGCAGCGGCGGCAGCGGCTGGTGCTGCTTGTGGCGCTGCCATGCGCTGAGGTGGCCATGTTGCCAGGCAAGCTGGTGGCTGCCTGTCAGCTGGGCGGGCCAGGGACGCCCATAACGCTGATGCAGCTGCTTGCCAGGGGCGCACAGTTGATCTCCGCCCCACTTGGGTAGCGGCGTTGCTGTGTACTATGACACAATCAAGCAACTCCTGAAAAAAGCGCAGCATAGGGGGTGCACCGTACCTGTCAGAGTACTGGACGGGTGCTGTGACAGTCTGCAATGGCGGCAGCTGCTGAGCCGAGCATGTGACATGTGCCTGATGCATTTGCAAGCCAGCTCTACCAAACTTGGCGGGATCAATTGGAAAGTGCGGTGGTGCAGGCTCCTGGGCAGCCCTCGCTCTGACGTCCAGATCAGAGGCAATGGTCCATCACGTTATCAGATGTGTCAGGCCAACTCGCAGGTGCACATCTGTCTATCAACACGACAGTGGACAACATGAAACGGGCACACGGGTACAGAGCAGCAACACAATATATGATGTCGTCAACAGCATAGGAGACTTCAAGGAGTTGCAGGCAGGTCTTGTGGTGGGGAGAAAGGAAGGTGAGGAAGGAAGGAGGGAGGGGAGGAAGGAAGGAGAGGAAGAGGAAGGGTGCGCGCCGCGGGTTAAAAGAACGGCGGAAAGTGGATGACATATTTCTTCTCTTCTTCCCTCTTCCCCTCCTCTCCCCCCCTCCCCCCTTCTTCCCCCCCTTTCCCCGTGGGTCACGTGTATGGTGCAATGGTTGAGCATATCCGCCTTCCAAGCGGCTGATCCGTGTTCGATTCACGGTGCACGTAAAGTTTTTTTATTTTGCACGATAGGGTGCTGCCCATTTGCCCCAATGTCAACGTGCTTGACCCCTTTCCTCACTGAATTACATGCACGCGTGTTCGCCGGCTCAGCACATACAACGGATATCTGTGATAGGGTGTAGATGTATACATGGGGTCTGCCGCCGCAGCATGCTGCCTGTCTTGGAAGCAAGCTTCCAAACTAAGTGTGAAACCCTGAGGAGTACAACAACACAGTTGGGACTGTGTAATATACGGGGCTGTGGGCACGTCCACTGCAATGCTCAAGGGGGGTTCCACTGCACTGCTCCAGGGCAGGAAGTGGCCCCAGGGTTTAGGATCACATTGAGGAGCGCTGTGGTGCGTTTGTCAGGAAAGTTGCTGGTAGCAGGGGGGTTTAACAAGTGTGTCTCGCCTCGCGTGCGTGACGGCAGCAGGGCAACGGTGGGGTGCGTAGAAAGCACGGGCGCGCTGAACTTCGCTCAAAAACGCGACCGGAAGGTGACCGCCTCTGACAGTCGCAGTGGGGTGTCCTCCCCCTACTTTATACCCCTCGTGCCTGGGACCTGTCAAAAGTATCCGACGCACCGACCAAGGTTGCGTCTCCTGGCGCACTCTCCGCAAAGACGTCGCATCTGTATGCATGATGGCATCCTCCAGCGCTGAGGACAACATCTTGCGGTGCTTCGAGAAAGATGCCATCTCTTTGGGCCGCGGACAAGAGGCCGAGGACTTGCTGCGGAAGCTGGACATGAAATTCCGCGGCCTGCAGGGCAGGATCTTTCTGGAGTTTTGCCAGAACCGCCACGATGTCATCGCGGTGATGCCCACCGCAGGTGCTACCGCTTGCTCCGCTGCCTGATGCATGCAGCGGCGCATGTGCGCAATGCAATGCCGCAGCAGCGCAATGGCGATGCTTGGTGCCCCAATGGCTGCAGGTGGCAAGAGCTTATTCGTGACTTTCGCTTCCCTCCTCGGCGACTCTGGCACTGGTGGCCGCCGCGATGCTGTCACCGTGGTGGTCGCGCCGCTCAAGGCGCAGATCACCGAGCAGGTGTCCAAGGCGAACGCCCTTTTCGAACGTGCGGGCAGCACAGCAAAGGCGGTGGAGGTGTCCGGTGACAACCGCAGCGACCATGGCGACATCCTGAACCAGCTGATGCTGCGCAACAACATCCGTCTGGTGTACAGTGCGTCTTTTCAAAAGCCTGACAGAATGCTTTCGTCAAGCATGTTGCGGCATGATGACGGACGTTGAGCCCACTCTGCCGTCAGTGCGACGTCTGCCAATGCAGCTGGTTCCAAAACGTGCTTTTGCGCTGATGTGCAGCGACGCCGGAGATGCTGCGCGACGGCGGGGGGTCGCGTGAGCGGCCACTCCGCAAAGCGCTGGTGCAGCGGTCGATGTGCGGCCGCCTGGAGGGCATTGTGGTGGAGGATGCACACGTCGTGATGGAGTGGGGCGACTCGTTCAGGTGAGCACTACTGACACTGGTGCACACGTTTCTGGGTTCTATCTGGCGCCTGTCAAACATGCAGCTGCCGCTCCCCACCAGCTCGAGTCTCTTACTATACTATAACCCCGCAGGCCTGCGTACCAACAGCTGAACCTGGAAGAGTTTCAGCGGGGGGAGCACCGTGTGCCGGTGCTGGCGGTGACCGCTACCGCCACACGCGAGCTGGTGCACAGACTGACAGCCAGGCTGCAAATGGTTGCGCCTGTGCTGATCACAGCCCCTGCCCGCCGGCACAACCTGCTGTATGAGGTGCGGCAGCTCTGTATCAATGACCGTGCAGCATCAACCTTGACACAGTCCCAGACATGAGTCTGCATGCCACGGGTCGTGTGACATGTTGCAGTTTGAGCACTGCCTGCCGGACGGCCGGCCGAGCAGGGTGCACGCCTGGGTGGTGCAGCACTGCCTGCAGTCCAGCCGAGGCCTGCTCTTTGCGATGACAAGGAAGGCCGCTGAGGCGGCTGCAGCAGCGCTGCGCCTGCTCGGCTTCAAGGCTGCCCCTTATCACTCTGGCATGGCTGCTGCTGACAGAGCCAAGGTCATGTCGGACTGGCAAACAGGTGATGGCTGATCATGTGACAGTCAAGCGAGGCCTCGGTCCATGGTCCATGGTCATCGGATGCCAAGTTGTTGCTATCCTGCAGGACATCAAACCAACAACCAATGCTTACATTGCTGCATGTCGAAATGCGCAGGTGTCATCCTTCAGGTTGTTGCAACGAGCAGCCTGGCAGTCGGCGTCGATGTGCCCGATGTGCGGTTCATCGTGCACCTGGGACTGCCACCCAGTATCACTGATTATGTCCAGGAGGTCGGCCGAGGAGGTGAGCAATGCCGCAATTTTGCCGCTTGTGTGCTATGCCTGTTGTGTTGCAGTTGTCAGGTGTGGTTGATCGTATGCCACCTTCGTGATGCTACTGTCACAGGGCGCGATGACAAGCCTGCACAGTGCCTCGCTTTGTATGCCCTGTCGGACAGCTTGAACTGGGCAGCACAGTCGGCACTGCAGCCGGGTGCGCGGCGCACCATCTTGGAGATGCAGGCATTTGCAGCGCAGCCCGACGGCTGCCGCAGCGCTTTTCTGCAGAAGCAGTTTGATGTGTCTGCTGACCCTGCCGCAGCTGCCAGCCCTAACACAGGCAGCACGTGCTGCGACGTCTGCAGCGGCAGCGTGGCAGCCACCGACGGCTCCGTGCCGCCCCACCACGACGCCGCGCTGCGGGACGCGCTCATGGCGCTGGTCGGCACAGAAATCGACACCAGGGCGACGTGGCGGGCACTCAGCGCCGCCACCGAGCCGGCCGCATGGCGCCAGCTCAGCCAGCGGGACAAAGACTTCACAGCCCTGTCAATGCTGCGCAGCGGCATCCTGTCGCTGGATTATGTGTGCGTGCAGCGCTGCGGGGTAGCGACTGTATACCTGGCCCCCGGCCTGTACTATCTCGGCTGAGCCGCTGCTGGGGCCCTACCATACCAGCACGGGGCCCGTTCCCCCGGGGATGAAACTGCTTTGAGGGAATGCAGAGCAACACGGGTTGTCTGTTGGAGCAATCATATAGCTTGGGAGGAACTGGGTTCAACTTGCAAGCTTTTTGTCTAGAACGTCTGCTGATGTTTCTCCACGTGTCCCCTGATCTTCTTAACAGAAAGCACAGGCCTGTACATGCATCGATGTCGTCCAGTGTTTCGCCAAGTGCGTCATCATACATACGTAAAGGCCACAGTACACACAGGTCTTGGCGATGGACACATGCTTCAACGGTGCTTTCGAGTGTAGGGCAGCACCCCGCCCGCCACTTCACTGGCTGGCGCCCGCGCCCTCATCTTGGGGGCGCGCTCCCGTGTCGTGAGTCCCAACGCTGCTTCGCCCTGCAGGCGCAAGCCATCAAGTCGGTACCATTCACGACGGTACGCATCCATGTACAACACGCTGCGACGTGCCAGCTGTTCCCAATCGTGCTCGCAGCTGAGCACGCTCACACTAAGGGGCCATTGCCCCAGCTAGCACCACCTGGTGCCACCAACATGATCAACCGGTCCTGGCGCTGCAGCGTTACTGCACATCATACACCGCACACCATCGACTTCTGGTACCGACCTGCGAGGCAGCCAGCAGGGCGGCGGCGGCCGCAGACTGCATGGTCTTCTTGCGCCGAAGCGCGGGCGCTGCAGCCGCCCCGGCCGGTTGCGGCCCTTGGTCGACTGCTGCGGCTGTGCGTACCTGCTGTCAAGGGCGGCAACAGGATCAGGCACGATCAGCACATCATAACTGCAGCCAGCACATCCTGGGGGACGACGGAATGGAATGTGCTGCTGCTGCTGCTGCTGCTGCTGCTGTTGCGCAAGTGCATAGCCACAAACAGAGCCGCTTGACGCACCGGCCGTGAGGCGCCTCCGGCTGCCGGCTGCCTGGAAGACGCGGCCGCCCGGCCAGGGTCTGCGTGCAGCAGCTCCACAGGGTGCCTGCACATACCGAAGTCCGCTTATTTTCAAAGGCTGCAGCTCGCCTCAGCATGGTGTGGTTGGACAGCAAGAGTCATGCAGTGATGTACCTACGGCAGCTGTTGCATGGCTGGAACGCTTTCAGCTTCAACACTGGCATTCACCTATACTGGGGTCGCACACGGGATGAAGGAACTGGGAAGCGGATTGTGCTGCACTCCACGGCAGCATGCAAGTGCGAGCGGCTCTGCAGACCGGGCGCACACCTCGCTTGTGGTGGCGGCGCCACCATGCTCTCCTGCAGGCCGCCTTCATCGTCACCGCGATGGACAGCAGCAGCTCGGTGTGCAGGCGCAGCCAGGGCCTGCATGCATTCGCACCAAACAGTCTTGTCAACCACGCTTACTGATGGGCATAGCTGACGCTGGAAACTGAGTGCCAGCAAAGTCGATTGCAAACTCATGGCAACACGAGTCCGATGCATGCAACTACTGGACATGATCAACCAGGTAGCACGCTGCAGGCGTTGTTTGACAGCAGGCAGTGAGCCACTTGCACCTGCGATGCAGCTGCTGGCGCAGCAGGTGAGATGGCCTGCACTTCGGCAGCGTCCAGGGCCGCTGCGGCGGACGCTGCACCGTCGCGGACATCGGGGCCGGAGGCAGCCGCTGACGCCTCTGCTCCAGCGCTGCAGCTGTTGCGGCTGCTTCTCCTGCCGCGCCTGCTCCAGCGCCATCAGCTCTAGTCGGGTGTGCGCCGGCAGCATCGCCACAAGCGCTGTTGTGGCGACAGTAAAAGGTCTCGTCAGCTGTCAAACTCATGCGCCGTCACAGACGGTAAGATACAAAGGCTATTGGTTTGGGATGCCTGGCGAATGATCAGTACAGGTGTGCAGCAGGCTGCATAGCGCAGCCCACCAACATGCAGATCGGCTCATCTTGTAATCCTGTGCAGCATTAGCGCTGTGACGAGATGCTGCTGAACGCTTAGCATGTTCAAGTCAAGTCATGATTGCTCAGCGGTGGGATGCTGTGAGGGAGATCCATCAGAGCAGGCGCAGCACTGCCCGTCGCTCACCTTCGATTTCAAGGCGGAGTCTCGAGCAATCAGTTCAGTGTTTGTTGCCTTGTGGGCAACCTGCGCCGCTGCAAGCTGAGGAGTGCACCATGAAGTGCATGCTGGGCTACCTTAGTCATCAACACGTGCGTGACTCACAACAGGCATGGGCGCTTGCATTGCTCCATGTTTGATGGTTCCCTGCATCCCGAGGGAAATCTGCTCAATGCAAGCCTCGTATCGCAGCAGTTGAAGGTGACCGCCTCTGGCAGTGGGGTGTCCCCCCGTCCTTTATACCCCTTGTGTCTGGGACCAGTCAGAAGTCTCCGACGCACCGACTGCGCATGCGGCAGGTTGCACTTCTTGGTGCACTCTCTGCAAAGACGTCCTAGCTATATACATGATGGCATGCTCCAGCGCTGAGGACGACATGTTGCAGTTCATCGAGGACTTGTACGACGATCCCATCCTTGTGGGCCACGCACAAGAGTCCGAGGGCTTGCTGCAGAGGCTGAACACGCGATTTCAGGGCTTGCACGGCAGGGCGTTTCTGGAGTTTTGTTTGAACCGCCACGATGTCATCGCAGTCACGCCCACTGCAGGTGCTATTGCTGGCTCCGCTGCCACATGCAGCAGCGCATGTGCACCATGAAATGCAGCAGTGAAATGGCGATCCTTGATGCCACAATGGCTGCAGGTGGCAAGAGCTGCTTTGAGGCTTTCGCTGCCTTGCTCGGCGCCTCTGGCACTACGACTGCGGGCCGCCGCGACTCCGCCATTGCGGTGATTGCGCCGCCCAAGGCGCAGATCACCGAGCAGGTGTCCAAGGCGAACGCCCTTGTTCAAAAGTGCGGGCAGCGCAGCAACGGCGGTGGAGCTGTCTGATGAGAACCGCCGCGAGCACGGCGGCATACTGAGCGAGCTGCAGCTGCACGACGACATCCGTCTGGTGTATAGTGCGTCTTTGCGTTGCCACTCTGTCACCACAGTGCACACTTCGCCAACGAATGCAGCAGAGATCTGTTGCAAAACTTGCTCTGGCGCTGATGTGCAGCGACGCCGGAGATGCTGCACGACCAGGGGACGCCGCGCGAGCGGCCGGTGCGCGAAGCACTGGTGCAGCTGTCGATGTGCGGCCGTCTGGAGGGCATTGTTGTGGAGGATGCGCACATCGCGGTGGAGGGGGGCGACTCGTCCAGGTGGGCTAATCATTGATGCACATGTCTGGCGCCTGTCAAACATGCAGCTGCCGCTCCACACCAGCTCGAGTTTTTTGAAACCCCGCAGGCTCGCATGCAAACAGCTGAACCTGGAAGAGTTTCAGAGGGGGAAGCACCGTGTGCCGGTGCTGGCGCTGACTGCTACAGCCACACACGAGCTGGTGCACAGACTGACAAACGGGCTGCAGATGGTTGCGCCTATGCTGATCACGGCCCCTGCCCGCCGGCACAACTTGCTGTACGAGGTACGGCAGCTCTGTAGCAATGACCGTGCCGTCGTACGGCACTCCATGCAGCATGAACCGCGGTTGTGTGACGATGTGCAGTTTGAGCACTGCCTGCCGGACGGCCGGCCGAGCAGGGTGCACGCCTGGGTGGAAGAGCAGGGCCTACAGTCCAGCCGAGGCCTCGTCATTGCGATGACAAGGAAGGGCGCTGAGGAGGCAGCGGCAGCGCTGCGTCTGCTCGGCCTCAAGGCTGCCCACTACCACGATGGCATGGCTGCTGCTGACAAAGCCCAGGTCATGTCGGACTGGCGGGCAGGTGATGGCTGATCATATGCCAGTCAAGCAAGGCCTCGGTCAAAGGTCAATGGGCATGCCAATGTGTTGCTGTCTTGCAGGATCAAACCAACGACCCAATGCTTACGTTGCTGAATGTCGAAATGCACAGGTGTCATCCTTCAGGTTGTTGCAACGAGCGGGCAGGCAGTCGGGTTCGATGTGCCCGATGTGCGTTTTGTTGTCCACTGGGGACTGCCACCCAGTATCACTGATTATGTCCAGGAGGTCGGCCGAGGAAGTGAGCAGTGCCTCTTCATTTTGCCGCTTGTAGCGCTGTGCCTCTTGTGTTGTTGCTGTCAGGATGTACTGCTGCTGTCCGGATGTACTCCTTGTCAACTTTTTGATGCTGCTGTCACAGGGCGCGATGGCAAGCCTGCACAGTGCCTCGCTTTGTATGCCCTGTCGGACAGCTTGTACTGGGCAGCGCAGTCGGCACGGCGACATGCAGAGCGCAGCATCTTGGAGATGCTGGCGTTTGCAGCGCAGCCCGACGGCTGCCGCAGCGCTTTTCTGCAGAAGCAGTTTGATGTGTCTGCTGACCCTGCTGCAGCTGCCAGCTCAGACACCGGCAGCGCGTGCTGCGACGTCTGCAGCGGCAGCGTGGCAGCCACTGATGGCTCCGTGCCGCCCCACCAGGACGCCGCGCTGCGGGAGGCGCTCATGACGCTGGTCGGCACAGAAATCGACACCAGGGCGACGTGGCGGGCACTCAGCGCCGCCACCGAGCCGGCCGCATGGCGCCAGCTCAGCCAGCGGGAAAAAGATCACACAGCCCTGTCAATGCTGCGCAGCGGCATCCTGTCGCTGGATTATGTGTGCGTGCAGCGCTGCGGGGTAGCAACCGTGTACCTGGCCCCCGGCCTGTATCATGACGGCTGAGCCGCTGCTGGGGCCCTACCATACCAGCACGGGGCCCGTTCCCCCGGGGATGAAACTGCTTTGAGGGAATGCAGAGCAACACGGGTTGTCTGATGGTTCAACTTGCAAGCCCTTGTCTAGAACGTCTGCTGATGTTTCTCCACGTGTCCCCTGATCTTCTTGACAGAAAGCACAGGCCTGTACATGCATCGATGTCCTCTAGTGTTTTGCCAAGTGCGTCATCATTCGTACGAACAGGCCACAGTACACACAGTTTTTGGCGATAGACACATGCTTCAACGGTGCTTAAGTATACGGCAGCACCCCGCCCGCCACTTCATTGGCGGGCGCTCGCGCCCTCATCTGCCGAGTCCTCCGCCGCGGCCCTCGCGGCTTGGCCGGCAGCTGGGCTGCAGCGTTGCCCTTGGGGGCGCGCTCCCGTGTCGTGAGTCCCAACGCTGCTTCGCCCTGCAGGCGCAAGCCATCAAGTCGGTACCATTCACGACGGTACGCATCCATGTACAACACGCTGCGACGTGCCAGCTGTTCCCAATCGTGCTCGCAGCTGAGCACGCTCACACTAAGGGGCCATTGCCCCAGCTAGCACCACCTGGTGCCACCAACATGATCAACCGGTCCTGGCGCTGCAGCGTTACTGCACATCATACACCGCACACCATCGACTTCTGGTACCGACCTGCGAGGCAGCCAGCAGGGCGGCGGCGGCCGCAGACTGCATGGTCTTCTTGCGCCGAAGCGCGGGCGCTGCAGCCGCCCCGGCCGGTTGCGGCCCTTGGTCGACTGCTGCGGCTGTGCGTACCTGCTGTCAAGGGCGGCAACAGGATCAGGCACGATCAGCACATCATAACTGCAGCCAGCACATCCTGGGGGACGACGGAATGGAATGTGCTGCTGCTGCTGCTGCTGCTGCTGTTGCGCAAGTGCATAGCCACAAACAGAGCCGCTTGACGCACCGGCCGTGAGGCGCCTCCGGCTGCCGGCTGCCTGGAAGACGCGGCCGCCCGGCCAGGGTCTGCGTGCAGCAGCTCCACAGGGTGCCTGCACATACCGAAGTCCGCTTATTTTCAAAGGCTGCAGCTCGCCTCAGCATGGTGTGGTTGGACAGCAAGAGTCATGCAGTGATGTACCTACGGCAGCTGTTGCATGGCTGGAACGCTTTCAGCTTCAACACTGGCATTCACCTATACTGGGGTCGCACACGGGATGAAGGAACTGGGAAGCGGATTGTGCTGCACTCCACGGCAGCATGCAAGTGCGAGCGGCTCTGCAGACCGGGCGCACACCTCGCTTGTGGTGGCGGCGCCACCATGCTCTCCTGCAGGCCGCCTTCATCGTCACCGCGATGGACAGCAGCAGCTCGGTGTGCAGGCGCAGCCAGGGCCTGCATGCATTCGCACCAAACAGTCTTGTCAACCACGCTTACTGATGGGCATAGCTGACGCTGGAAACTGAGTGCCAGCAAAGTCGATTGCAAACTCATGGCAACACGAGTCCGATGCATGCAACTACTGGACATGATCAACCAGGTAGCACGCTGCAGGCGTTGTTTGACAGCAGGCAGTGAGCCACTTGCACCTGCGATGCAGCTGCTGGCGCAGCAGGTGAGATGGCCTGCACTTCGGCAGCGTCCAGGGCCGCTGCGGCGGACGCTGCACCGTCGCGGACATCGGGGCCGGAGGCAGCCGCTGACGCCTCTGCTCCAGCGCTGCAGCTGTTGCGGCTGCTTCTCCTGCCGCGCCTGCTCCAGCGCCATCAGCTCTAGTCGGGTGTGCGCCGGCAGCATCGCCACAAGCGCTGTTGTGGCGACAGTAAAAGGTCTCGTCAGCTGTCAAACTCATGCGCCGTCACAGACGGTAAGATACAAAGGCTATTGGTTTGGGATGCCTGCCGAATGATCAGTACAGGTGTGCAGCAGGCTGCATAGCGCAGCCCACCAACATGCAGATCGGCTCATCTTGTAATCCTGTGCAGCATTAGCGCTGTGACGAGATGCTGCTGAACGCTTAGCATGTTCAAGTCAAGTCATGATTGCTCAGCGGTGGGATGCTGTGAGGGAGATCCATCAGAGCAGGCGCAGCACTGCCCGTCGCTCACCTTCGATTTCAAGGCGGAGTCTCGAGCAATCAGTTCAGTGTTTGTTGCCTTGTGGGCAACCTGCGCCGCTGCAAGCTGAGGAGTGCACCATGAAGTGCATGCTGGGCTACCTTAGTCATCAACACGTGCGTGACTCACAACAGGCATGGGCGCTTGCATTGCTCCATGTTTGATGGTTCCCTGCATCCCGAGGGAAATCTGCTCAATGCAAGCCTCGTATCGCAGCAGTTGAAGGTGACCGCCTCTGGCAGTGGGGTGTCCCCCCGTCCTTTATACCCCTTGTGTCTGGGACCAGTCAGAAGTCTCCGACGCACCGACTGCGCATGCGGCAGGTTGCACTTCTTGGTGCACTCTCTGCAAAGACGTCCTAGCTATATACATGATGGCATGCTCCAGCGCTGAGGACGACATGTTGCAGTTCATCGAGGACTTGTACGACGATCCCATCCTTGTGGGCCACGCACAAGAGTCCGAGGGCTTGCTGCAGAGGCTGAACACGCGATTTCAGGGCTTGCACGGCAGGGCGTTTCTGGAGTTTTGTTTGAACCGCCACGATGTCATCGCAGTCACGCCCACTGCAGGTGCTATTGCTGGCTCCGCTGCCACATGCAGCAGCGCATGTGCACCATGAAATGCAGCAGTGAAATGGCGATCCTTGATGCCACAATGGCTGCAGGTGGCAAGAGCTGCTTTGAGGCTTTCGCTGCCTTGCTCGGCGCCTCTGGCACTACGACTGCGGGCCGCCGCGACTCCGCCATTGCGGTGATTGCGCCGCCCAAGGCGCAGATCACCGAGCAGGTGTCCAAGGCGAACGCCCTTGTTCAAAAGTGCGGGCAGCGCAGCAACGGCGGTGGAGCTGTCTGATGAGAACCGCCGCGAGCACGGCGGCATACTGAGCGAGCTGCAGCTGCACGACGACATCCGTCTGGTGTATAGTGCGTCTTTGCGTTGCCACTCTGTCACCACAGTGCACACTTCGCCAACGAATGCAGCAGAGATCTGTTGCAAAACTTGCTCTGGCGCTGATGTGCAGCGACGCCGGAGATGCTGCACGACCAGGGGACGCCGCGCGAGCGGCCGGTGCGCGAAGCACTGGTGCAGCTGTCGATGTGCGGCCGTCTGGAGGGCATTGTTGTGGAGGATGCGCACATCGCGGTGGAGGAGGGCGACTCGTTCAGGTGGGCTAATCATTGATGCACATGTCTGGCGCCTGCCAAACATGCAGCTGCCGCTCCACACCAGCTCGAGTTTCTTGAAACCCCGCAGGCTCGCATGCAAACAGCTGAACCTGGAAGATTTTCAGCAAGGGAAGCACCGTGTGCCGGTGCTGGCGCTGACTGCTACAGCCCCACACGAGCTGGTGCACAAGCTGACAGACGGGCTGCAGATGGTTGCGCCTGTGTTGATCACGGCCCCTGCCCGCCGGCACAACTTGCAGTACGAGGTGCGGCAGCTCTGTAGCAATGACCGCGCCATCGTACGGGACTCCATGCAGCGTCAACCGCGATTGTGTGACATGTGCAGTTTGAGCACTGCCTGCTGGACGGCCGGCCGAGCAGGGTGCACGCCTGGGTGGTGCAGCAGGGCCTACAGTCCAGCCGAGGCCTCGTCATTGCGATGACAAGGAAGGCCGCTGAGGAGGCAGCGGCAGTGCTGCGCCTGCTCGGCCTCAAGGCTGCCCACTACCACGGTGGCATGGCTGCTGCTGACAAAGCCCAGGTCATGTCAGGCTGGCGGGCAAGTGATGGCTGATCATATGCCAGTGAAGCAAGGCCGGTCGTGCTTCTGTTTGGATATCCTGCTACAGTAGAATTTTCCAATATCCATCGCTTACACTGCTGAATGTCGAAATGCGCAGGTGACATCCTTCAGGTTGCAGCAACAAGCGGGCAGGCAGTCGGGTTCGATGTGTACGATGTGCGTTTTGTTATCCACTGGGGACTGCCACCCAGTATCACTGATTATGTCCAGGAAGTCGGCCGAGGAGGTGAGCTGTGCCTCTTCATTTTGCCGCTTGTAGCGCTGTGCCTCTTGTGCTGCTGCTGTCAGGATGTACTGCTGCTGTCTGGATGTACTACTCCCTGTCAACTCTGTGACGCTGCTGTCACAGGGCGCGATGGCAAGCCTGCACAGTGCCTCGCTTTGTATGCCTTGATGGACAGCTTGTACTGGGCAGCGCAGTCGGCACTACAGCCACATGCGGAGCGCAGCATTTTGGAGATGCTGGCGTTTGCAGCGCAGCCCGACGGCTGCCGCAGCGCTTTTCTGCAGAAGCAGTTTGATGTGTCTGCTGACCCTGCCGCAGCTGCCAGCCAAGACGCTGTGACCGGCAGCACGTGCTGCGATGTCTGCAGCGGCAGCGTGGCAGCTACTGATGGCTCCGTGCCGCCCCACCGCGATGCCGCGCTGCGGCAGGCCCTCATGACACTGGTCGGCACAGAAATCGACACCAGGGCGACGTGGCGGGCGCTCAGCACCGCCACCGAGCCGGCCGCATGGCGCCAGCTCAGCCAGCGGGACAAAGACTTCACAGCCATGTCCATGCTGCGCAGCGGCATCCTGTCGCTGGATTATAATGCTGTGCCGCGCGTGCCGCAGGTATACTTGGCCCCCGGCCTGTATTATGACGGCTGAGCCGCCGTCGGAGGGGCTGGGCGCGGCACGACTCTGGCCAGAGGTAGCGGTGCACATGAGGCGTAGTAGTGCATAGGCACTGACTGCATATCAGGTTTTGTGGTGAGGTTGGGACCTGTCCCACCGGCTGGGACTTTGCAGTCATCCTGCCATGGTGGGCGCCGCAGCCGCCAGTTTGACAGGAGACCAGACGAAGCTGCTAGATGCCTGCAGATGTGCACGTCAAACGCAATCGTGCAGCTGTGCTTCAACAGGACAGACAGCCTCACTACTGCGCAGGATTGAGCAGTGGTCATTGCATGCAGCAGCCACCAGCGCACTTGTGGGTAACCTCAGTGTGACACACAGCATTCCCGCACATATCACCATTACAGTCACATTCCAAGCCATGCACATGCCATGACGAACACCCTGATCGAGCTTCTGCTAGCAGCAGGCATGCCCAGAGTGCTTTCCCAGTTGGCCCTTATGACCACATGCATTACTCCACTTGTTCGCTGCCTGAGGGCCACAAGACACAACGCCCTGGTCTGATCATCGAAGCTCGGCCCCTGAGCTGGGCAGAAGCTCACCAGCCCACTTAGCACATCTGTTCGATCCACCCGCACTGTGCCTCGCGTCTAGCAGCAGCCCTCACACCTAGCAGCAGCCTCGCTGCCAGTGCTGCTGGCGCACACACCCCAGGGCGGGGGGCTACCGAGGATTTGGCATGCGGGGCGCATGTGGGCTGGCTGCATGTGTTGGCGAGTGGCAGGTGGCTGGAGGTGGCAGGGGCGCCGTGCTGCGCCGCTGGTGCTCCGACTGCCAGCGGAGTGGTGCTTGGCAATGCTGGGCGTCGGTGTGAGGGCTGGGCGGTCCAGGGGCAGCTGGGGGGACTGCCGCGACCGCAGCTCCTGGTGTGGGTCATGGTGGTGACCCCCTACGGAGCCGCCCGTCAGCGGCGCGCAGCGTGCCTCCGGTGTGTCGCGTGTGCCCGCGGCGGCGCCCGCCGCCTAGCCACGTGCGCCGGGAACCTGGCTGCCTGCAGCACCCCACCTTGGCTGAGCCTGCCGTGCTGAACGCATGTGACAAGCGGGTTGTGACCAAGCAGTGCATGACCGAACTCAGCAACCGCAAGCGCAATCCTGCAGGCGCACTGCCCAGCCCTTTCTGCGGCAGCGCAGCGATGCTGGTCATGGCTGGGCGCCAGGGCGCACACCTGGGCCGGGCGCGAGGCTGCCCTGCGAGGCCAGCCCCTCGAAGCGCGGCAGCTGCGAGGAGTACGCCGCGGGCTGGGTGCCGTATGCGTCCAGGTCGCTGAACCCATCCTGACACAGGTCAACGTATAAACTGTCCATCGGACGACCACAGCAGGAGGTACTTAGAGAGCCGGCCGCTGCGCATGAACAGAAGCAGCATCCTAGACCCACAGTTCGGGTGAGATGCACACACAAGGCCGCAGCGCTTGTGGTCCTCTGCCATGAGGACGTTCAATAGATTGAACGGATACGAGTAGAGGAATCATCCAGGATGGGAGGCAGGGTAAAGGGGTCCACACCTGGGAGAAGCCGAGGGTGTTTTGGGAGGCGAGCGCCGACTGCGTGGCCTGCGTGCCGAGGCCGTTGGCCTGTGTGGCGGGCCCCCCTGCAGCGCTGCGGCCGCCGCGCCGCCCAAAGCCGGAGCCGCCGTCGGGGCCTGCAGCCGCGTGACACAAACACTGAGCAGCATCATTGCAGCCCTGCGCATCATATGAAAAGGGTTCACCCCGACACCACTCGCTGTGTGCCAGCGTGGCAGCGTGTGTGCGACTACAAGATGAAACTGCCAGCGGCTGCAGCAGTGGCCGAACATGCAGGGCAGGCTTAGGTGTGTACTCTAGCACCACCTGCCGGCTGGCGTGCCACGGGTATGCTGTACTGCAGGGGCTGCGGCGGCAGCGCGTGGCCCGCGACAAAGTCGCCAGTGCCGCCCAGGCCTGCGGGTGACACACGGCCCCTCCTCTACGGAACTACAGCACAGCAGGTGCTTTTTCGTTGTGACGAACATGTAGCTGGCACTGCGTCGCAGCCATGCCCAGCAGCATGCATGGCGTGAGCACACAAGCTTTGCGTGCCATTGGTGTGGTCGCTGATGCGGTCTGATCGCATGCCGGCACCGGCCGTCCTCGCGCCAGGGTTGGCGTCGCGCCCTGCTGTGCCATTCTGCAGCAGCACACCACGCTTGCATGAGACTGACACCCCAAGCCTGACTGCATTTTTTTGTGTAGGCTTGAACACAGCTGTTTGCAAGCGAGCCAGATGACTGTCAAGATGGACAACCGACAATTAGGTGCTCCACTCACTGCTCTGCCGCCTGGGGGGCCAGCCTCGACGTTCGCGGTGTCCCGCGGGACGAAGCGGGTGGAGTTCGTGCCGCCCAGTGCAAAGGCGCGGCTGTCGAAGGCCTGCAGCGCGGAAACAGCAGTCGGCAGGGGTCGCTCATGCGCTGCACTTCGTATAATGTTGCAAAGCTCTGTTCGACCATATGGTAGACAGAGATGAGATGGGTCAGGGAACGTACACCAGTCCACGCCGTGCTACATGCAGCAGAGCTCGTGTGACCTGAGCAGCGTGCGCAGCAGCAGCAGCAGCGCATCAGACACGCCCCACGCAGGCTGGCGGCAAGGCAACAGTGCGCATCAGGGAGGCGCGGCGGTGAGCCGCAGACATGCAGGTTCTGATGAGCCGCACCCGGATGGGGCGCGCCAGCTGCACCAGGCTCTGCTTCAGGTTGGACAGGGGCCCCTCCACCAGGGCGCCCGCCTCCCGGAAGTGCACCTGCAGCAGGTACAAAATAAAATTACAACGGTTTGGAAAAAACCCCGTTTTTTCTTAGGGTAGAAATATTATTTTTCACAAGTTATTTATAAAAGAAAATTAACATTATATAAATAAAATCCTTTAAAAAACAAGACGTGACGGTGGCTGTGAACCACGCGGAACTGTGTCTCCGAATATCTGTGTGCAGTGGTCACACAGCGTGGCCAGAGGCACTGATGGATTGAGAGGGGCAAGCATTGAGCGTGAACATGCTGAGCAACAGCCACAGACACCTTGCACATTGGCCGTCACTGCCGCTTCAAGCTGCCAGCACTTGCTCGACATGCTCGCAACAGCAGGCCTGACCACGACGACGACAAAAGATTGCACCAGCCCAATCGGTGAAAGCTCACCAACAGAGAGTTCCAGAGGCCGGACTTGGACAGGACGCGCGGGTTGCCCAGGACGACGATGCCCAGCCGCGCACGGGTCAGCGCCACGTTCAGCCGCCGCGGGTCCGACAGGAAGCCGATGCCCTGCCACAAGGGAGCCGGCGTCAGGCAGGCGCAACGCAGATCGTAGCCGACACGTCTGTTGCAGTGACCGACCGTGGTACATCGAACGCCGGTGGACCAACGATGAATGACAAATGTCAGCACAGGCTTCAAGCACATGCGGGAGCCATGTGGGGTGAGTGCGCATCAGCACAGGCATCAGGATCTGTAACTGCAGTGTGCATGCGCGCCTGGTGCTCGTTGGAGCGGACGCAGGTGAGGATGATGTAATCCTTCTCGCGCCCCTGGAAGCTGTCCACGCTGGCGACCTCGATGCCGGTGTACAGCGCCTGCCGCAGCGGGCCCACCTGCGCGACGACGCAAGAGTTGGAAGCTCGCCGCGGCCAGCCGTCGCTGCGGCATGACGGGCCGCCCTTCTGGCTGCCAGGCACCGTTTCCGGTTCACAGGTGGCTGGAAACCAGCCGCATATCAGCGCACAGCTTGTGAGGCTACATAACATCAATTTCAATGCTGTTGAATCCGGTGGTGACGCACCCGCAGCATGGTGGTGACGGTGTGGGCGCGCTGGCCCTCGTAGGGCGTGATGACGCCGATCTGGTCGGGCGTCACGCCGCCGCGCATCAGCGTCGTGATGAGCTTCTCCACCGTCGCCGCCTCTGCAGGCGGCACAGGACGGCGGCTCGGCTGTTGGGGTCGGCCGGACGCAGCAACGGCGCATTGCTTCGTACCCTCAGCATGCGTGCTTGCACGCCACCATGGCATTCTGGATCACATAGCAGGAGGCTCAGTGCCAGCTGGCTGTGCATGTACTGATACAGCTGTCTTTCTGTGTTATGTTTCTGTAAACCACGCGCCTGTGCGGTTGAGGTAGGAGGTGCCGGATGGCGATATCTCCTCCTGGCCCAGCTGCGTGTAGAACATCATCGGCCGCCCGGGCGCCGGCCACTGCGGCGCAGCCCGACACACAGCGTGACCGACCGCAGGGCTGCCACCGCCTGCCACCCTGCCCACTGCCAGCGCCCCCACACACGCAGCAGGCGACGTGGCATGCTGAGGCAGACCACCACAGACAGCCGGCCAAGGGGCTGTGTGCGCAGGCGGCAACAGTCACAGGGCAGATTCCCGTGCGCGGAAAGAAGTACGTACCGGGAACGCGACGCCGGGCGCCGAGCGCTCGGCGGCGCCCACGCCGTTCTGCAGGCTGCCCTCGTAGAAGGCGTCGGACGGGAACTCGGACAGCGCCGGGTGCATGCGGTACTGCACCTGCGCAGCATAAAAATGTGATGTTATCTGTTTATTAAGATTTACGATAACAGCGGTGGATGCCCTTTACGGCTCGGGCCAGCATGCGGAGCGCGCGCTCGGACCATCGCAAGGCGCAGCAAGCGAGGGTGGAGGGCAGCTCGATCGCCGCCCGTCGGCCCTGGCACCCAGCCGCATGCGGCGCTGGCCTCAACGCACAGCCCGGCAGCCGCGCACTCAGGGCCCGCCTCCCAAGCGGATCAACGGGGGCCGCTGGGCTGAACCCTAAACTCTACCTGCAGGCGGTGCGGCCGCGCCCCCAGCAGCACCAGGCGCTCGAACAGGGACTGGCCCAGGCCCGCGCGCGCCGCCGCCTTGTCCATCACCACCGGCCCCAGCTGGCAGTGGTCGCCCACCAGAATGACCTGCGGCGGGGTGAGCAACGTCGAGCCGGCAACTGAAACGTGCAGCTGGGTACGAAAGGCGGCGCACACTGCTGACCGGAGCGGGTGGTGCGGCGCGTGGCTCGCGCACGCACCGCACGTCGAGGGCTGGGGTGTGCAGGCGCGGCGGCTGCGTTGTGGGCGCACCTGCTTCGCGCCCATGATGAGGGCCATGAGGGCCTCGGGCTCGGTCGCCTGCGTGCACTCGTCCACCAGCACCTGCACCCGGTTTGAATTTACATTTGTTCTGTGAAATTTGTTTATATAGGAATTCTGTAAGTACTTTTGATCACTTTAGTTACCGAGGCTTCCGCTGATCAGCACCCCATCTGTGCATCAGCTGATCGTGTCAATCAGGAGGACGGGCGGGGCTTGCCGGTCGCAACCGCTAGGTCGTGGCGATGCAGTTACAAGCAGCTCTGCGGGGCCGCTGATGCCAGCATCCTGAAAGGGCTGTCGAGTCGTTGCTTGTCATGGCTCTGCAGTGCTGTACCTTGCGGAAGCGGAAGTTGGACAGCCGCGGGTCGCCGGTGCCCACGCAGGTCGCGCACACCACGTCCGCCGCCGCCAGCAGGTCCTTCTCCAGACCCTACAACCACCCAGCAACACAAATGGGCCAAGGCTTCATGTGACCGCAACTGCATAAAGCTGACTGTGGTGCGGCAAGGGCCCAGCTGCACTGCAAAACAGTGACAGGCAGCGCGGGCGATGGAAGCGGCGCAGGCGAGGCGAGCATACCCTCCGCCACGCTTGTGGACGACCCCTTGAGTGCATGCATGGCGAGATGGTTGGGCAGATGACACGATGGATCTGCATCGACCCACCCGCTGCAGGCGGCGCAGGCGCGCCTCGTCGCCCGCCGACAGCTCCCCCTGCTCCTCCCGCAGCAGCTGCAGCTTGCGCAGGTCCTCGCGCCCGGGGAGCTCCAGGTGCCGCACCTGCAGGGGCGTTGACATGCTCAGATCAGCAGACAGGGTCACGCCAGGTGGGAACGGCGTGCACCGTAGCCAGCCTTGTCCGCTGCCAGCTGCTGCACTGCTACCTTGCACGAGGGCAAACAGCAGTGGTGCCACGTCTGACTGACGGGGAGACCATGCCTGGCATCTGGCTGTCTGCCACAAGCCTTGGCACCCACAACATGTCGACTTCGGCGCGCGGCGGTGCTGCGGCGGTGCTGCGGGCGCCCGCACACCTGGTAGTGCAGCGTCAGGTGCTCGCAGGGCGAGGCGACCTCCTCGCGGGACCGCGCAGCGATGCGCACCACCTTGAGCCCCGCCATGTGCAGCTTCTCCGCCAGCTGGTCCACCGCCACGTTGGACGGCGCGGCGACCAGCACCTGGCGGAACAGAGCCAGTCTCAGCCGGCGCCGCAATGCTGAAGGCGAAGAAGATCGCATCTGCGGTTGGGCTGCAGCAATGACTGTCCATGTGGGCCAAGGCACGGATATCAGTGTCTCTCTGGAGACGCCCGGTCAAAGCATTCCGTAGCAGAACTGCTGCCGATAGGATCCAGGCGATGGTTTGGTTGGCCATCTCAGATGACACTGTGCAATAGCACACAGCCTCTGCCTCGGCAAGATGCATCTAGGGGGCGACTTGCACACATATTGCATGTACAGCCATGTGTATGGTGATGAGCATCAGGGTTGTGAAACTTCTATTGTCAGTCTCGTACCTGCCCTGTGCCGGACTTGACCAGCTGGTACACGATGCTGGCTGATGTCACTGTCTTGCCTGTGCCGGGCGGACCTGCAGCATAGGAAACGTGCCGGAACATGAGCTGTGTTCTGACAGCGCGCTGTCATATTGGTGCAGAACTGTATTTCGGTGCAACAGACGTCAACACAACCTGCCACTTTCTGACGTGGATGTCCAACGTGGCGGAAACCAGGGCTGGCTGTGTATTGTTGTGCCCAGAATGCACAATTGCAGAGGACGCAGGGTCAATGCTAGGAGGCACTCGATGCCTGCGACTCACCCTGAATAAGTGAGAGGGGAGACTGAAGCACGGCGCGCACAGCAGCCGCCTGCGAGTGGTTGAGCTCCGGCAGCCCCGGAGCGCTCAGCCGGGGCGGTATTTCCCCTCGCAGCGCTGCCGGCTCGATCTCGTGCCCCAGCAACCTGCAGGTTAACAGTCGAGAGTACGCAGAGTGCGACAAGGATGTCCAGCTCAGTCTGCTTGCAGGTGTGCCTGCCGCTGCTGAGCGGCTATGAAAGTTAGAATGAGCAAAGCTTACACAGCAGTCATCATATGCTGAACCCTAGATTTCCCACAAACCACCAGATGCCTGGTGTATGCGGTTATGAACCCCTGTGAGCAGGGCAAGCACCTGCACTGCGAGCTGCAGCCAAGTGACCTGCACGACTGCCAAGCCGCGCTTTATTGTCACCTGTGGTACAGGTAGCCGGAGACGGAGGTCTCCTCCACGGCCAGGACGCGCATCGCGCGCTGCATGCGCTCGAAGGTGGTGCCCTTCCACACAAACTCCACGGCCCACCCTGTGGTGACGTCCACCGGCGGCGGCTGCGTGCCGCGGCCCTCCTTGATCTCCAGCGCCACCTCCTCCGACCCCTGCAACCAAGGTTTCATGGAGATTACAGGGCCCCCCTTCATAGCAGATGCACGATGCTGCAGCTGCAACAGCTGGGAGATGTTTCCTGGGAGGTGTCTCTAGTAGGGCCGCACCGCTGCGCCAGCGCGGATGATGGTGCCGGTGCCGGCCCAGGGCGGCACGCCGATGTTGGGCGCCGGATGCCGCAGCCGCATCTCGTCGCCTGCACACACCGGGAGTCTGCAGTCTGTTGTTGCCTGCCGCAAGGGGGCTCCTCTGCCGACCCTTGCTATCGGGCACTCATGACCGATAGCAGTGGCGCCCTGTGTTCGACCCAACGACCTCAGCCCGGAGAACCGGACGCTTCAGAGGAGCAGCAGATCGGGCTCGGAGCGCGAGAAAAGAGCAGCAGGTGGAGAGGGGGCGCCGCCAAGCGCGTGCCTGGTGCCAGGCGCAGCTGCGCCTCGTCGCGCGGGATGGTGAAGAAGGCCAGCTTCTTGCGGTTCAGCCCCACGTCCCAGCGCACCGTCACATTCTCACGGGCCTGCATGGCGATTGGGAGCTTGATGAAGTATTGCCCTGAAGTGTAGGCCTGAGGCCTACTAGGTGCGTAGCGCTAGGGCCTACACTGGGAAGGTGTCACGGTGTGCCTTGCAGCAGGCCGAGAGAAAGCAACACGACGGCGTCAGGCGGGGTGAGCAGCATTTGCCCGCACTCCCCAGCCTGGTGTGTATCATGCAAACCCTCGTGGCCAGACGGGTCTGGATATGGTGCTTTGCGGTTAAAACATGGATATGTATGGCACGCTGCCATAAAGCATGGGGCATGCTGCAAGCTTGCAGTCACCTGCCCCTCGCGCATCGCCTTGTCGTGGTCGGCCTCCATCTTGACCAGCGGCCCAAAGATGTTCTGGTACTGGTATGCGTCCTGCAGATGGCAACATACAGCAGCATTTAGATGATGTTGACACATGACAGGCAAGGACAGGCAAATGTGCGCTGCCAGGGGCATCTTACTGCTGACAGACCAATCCAACGCGAGGATTCACTGTATGCCGAGCATGCCTAACTCAGCAGCACAGCGGCGCTCATCATCTGCTCACCATGTCTGCTTGCAACATCTGCAACTCTGAGCTTGGCAACTTTGCCATACCTCGTAGCGCAGCGCGACCGGCTGCGCCTCCTCATCCTCCCCCGGCGCATCCAGGTCATCCACCTTGGCGTCGGGCTTGGCCTTCCACACCTCCTCCAGCCGCACGATCTGCGACGCCGTCAGCCGCCGGGCCCGCAGCTTCTCCTGCGAATTTGCATGCAAGTTCAGAAGCAATGTACGCGCCAGGATGTACACTGCAGCCTCAGATGCCATACGCTTGGGCATGCAGGTGTTGTGAATGCGCGTAATATGCAGGAGTCTTGGCTGCACAGCATATGGCATTGTGATCTGACATCAGACACAGCTGGCATGTTTGACCATCCGGCAGCGGGATGTCATTCACCCGCTGGTGCATGCCAGGGGTCCGGACTCCCGCCCTGAATGTGGCAAGTGCCATGCCCACCTGGTCGGATGGGTGCTTGACCAGCCAGTCCACGAACTGGCGGTCCATGATGAGCGGCTGCCACAGCGCCAGGTCCAGCCCCAGCTCCTTCACCGCGGGGTGGTTCGCCGGCGTGTCCCGCGCCAGCAGCACCACCTGCAGGGAGGGGTGCACCCCTGCAGTGAGACTTCAAGGACAGCGCTCTCGACTTCATGCTGAGGAGCCGTATGCATATTTTTGAAGCGCCAACACAAGCTATCTGCTCCCATGGCGTTGTTTGGGGTTTCCACAGAGAGCTGTCATGCGCCCAGCAATGCACATGGCGGGTGACCAAGCGTGTAGCAGAGAAGGAATGTCCCTGCTGTGCGATTGTGGCAACTGCCATGTGCACTGCGTGACAGGCAAGTTGCCCAGTATGTGACCCAGGCGCCCCTGTGCCAGAGTGTTGCAATGGGAAGGCACAGTGAACACAGCCCCCACCGTGTTCTCGGATTTCACGGGCACGAAGCCGAGCGCGAAGACGTTGCGGTTGCCGCTGGCGTAGCACTCCAGGATGGCGTCCCCCAGCGGGCTGTCCTTGTGCAGCGCCACCTCCTTGTACCGCGCCTTGACCTGCAAGCCGCGGCTCGCTCCGCTTGCACACCGTGAGCTGGACCCTTTCACTCTCCATGCCCGTACCACTCAAGACTGTCGATGCATGCCCAGGGGCGTGCATGTAGAAACCGTAACTGCCAGCTTGATTGTCCCAGCAACTTCATGCCCTGCTCATCGGAGCAGTAGCAAAAGATACACGACCCGGTGTGCGCACCAGGTGGGTGATGATGCAGGAGGCGGAGGCCTGGATGCGGCCGTTGCAGAACCACTTGCCGCTGGTGAGGCACCGCACCACCGACGCGGGCGCGTGTATGCCGCAGTACCTGCGCAGGTGTAGGCACCTGACTGACGTGTGCCCGCATATGAGAAGTCAGCACACTATGTACAGGAAGGCTGCAGCAGCGCACAACAAGCATATGCATGCGCCACCCTCGCAACATTCCCGGACCGCCCGGGTCGCGTGGGCGAGGCTGGCTTCGAGGCTCCGCGAGGACAGCCAGCTGCCAGCACCGCCCCTTGAGCTGTTCGCAGCGGCTGTGCATGTGCAGCTTCGCCTGCCACGCTGCGTGTCGCATTGAGTGTGCGCTTGACTCACGAGCAGGCCCACGGCGGCAGCTCCGCCTGCTCGGTGGGCGCCGCGCTGCGGTCCTCCCGCTCCCCGGGTCCCTCCCCGGGCCCCTCCCCCAGCCCGTCGTCGAAGCGCAGCTGGCTCAGGCCGTCGCCCAGGACGCCGTTCCCCGGGTCCAGCGCGGCGTTC
Organism: Diplosphaera chodatii; assembly: GCA_032358165.1. Lineage (NCBI taxonomy): Eukaryota > Viridiplantae > Chlorophyta > Trebouxiophyceae > Prasiolales > Stichococcaceae > Diplosphaera > Diplosphaera chodatii. Next base: position 691,853 of record JAALGY010000044.1, on the reverse strand, counting down.
GCCTGCGTCGGAATATTGGAGAGCGATGGCCAATGACAGCACAGTGCGCCGTCAGCATGCAGGGGTTGACCCCAAGGTGGTTGCATGCAGGGCTCCCTTTGCACCTCGAAGCAAGGACACCCAGCTAATTGGTCCGTGTTGATGACCCACGTCAAACTGAGGAGCTCACCACTGCCGCTGCCTGCGATGCGCCGTCACCCCAGTCCGCCACATCCTGTGCAGCAGCAGCGCAGTATGCATCAGGCGTGACATGAGACACGTTCATGGACCTAGAAATATGCATATGCTCACTTTTGCAGCTTCAAGAAGCTTGCACGGTGCCTGAAGGCTGCATGCAGGCAGCCATCGGACCTGGCTGAACGAGCTGAAATGATAGGCGCTACCGAGGTCGTCGGCCGCGAGTTCCTGCTGCGTGAAGTCCAGAAAGCCATAGTCTGCGCCGTGCGCAGTTGGGTCCAGCTGCGAGGCGTCAGCGCCTGTGAACTGTGTATCTTCCTGTCTGAATCCTGAAGTCTGGGTGGCTGGGTCACGCCCAAAGCCGTGACCCGCCATCGACTGACTCTGGCGGCTCAGCACTGTCCTTGCAGGTTGGCAATGTGAAGTGCCGTGCCCAGCCGTGATGTTTGCGCAGGCTGCCTTTGTTTCTGGGCAGCCCTGTATCATTTTCCAAACTTGGCTTGCAACACTGGCACTGGCCAAGGCATGTATCAGTGTCAGTAACCAACTTGCTCTCGCGGCGTGCATCCTGTGCTTACGTGCTGTGCTAGAAGGGTGGAAGCAGCACGGTTGACTTGTGGTATGTTGGGAGGACACAGGATACAGCTGCAGCAGCGGGTGCATCACAGACATATAAAAGATAGCAGGTCAGTCTGGCAGAGTACTTCTCTGAGGGGGTCAGCTAAAGCAGACTGAGGGTGTCACAACCCCTAAAGAATGTTGCTGCAGTGCCAATCAGGCCGGTCACTGCAGGCATTGGCCCGGAGCTGCTTGCAGGGCTGGTGCATGGCTGCGCACCAGCTGAAGTGTCTCCTCAGCCCCCATCCCAGATAGCTCCATGCGACTTTGCCCTCAAACAATTGGCACCTGCAACATCACCAACCGAACCAGTCACTGTTACTTGTTACAGCCCTCACACAAATTAACTGGAAGTACACACCTCACGCCCCAGCAGAGCAGGCGGCAGGTGTGAAGTACACTGATGCCCTACCTGAAGGCTCTGTTCGATATGTGTCACAAACTCGATGGCTTCCTCCACCGTCGGCTTGGTTACCTGCATGGGCGTTTCGCCACTTCACTTGATCCAGACAGAACGGTGCAGCAGCAGCTGAGTGCTGTGCCCTAGGACTGTGCCCACAATAACCTCCTCAGATGTTGAACCACACCATCAATGGTTGTGTCTGGCTGCGCTGGAGGCACCTCTGCCTGCTGTCATGTAATACAGACAGCAATAAAAAAGACAACAGGGTAGTTGTTGCCCGGGTGCAAGCAGGCAGTCTGGCGCACCATGAATTCGCAGACCCAGGTGGGCAGGCCGTCGCCGCCGCCGACCACCTTCTTGCCGGCTTCCACCAGCGGGTGCGCGTACAGCACGTCCGGGTGGTTCTCCCACTCCTGCGACAGGCACACGGCCTTGCTGCAGCAGGCTCGACGTGTCAGGCGGCTTCATGCAAGCGTGTGGGTCAGGGGACGAATCGACAGCTGAGGGTCAGCATCGTCACTGTGCACGAGCGACGTGTGGTCACGCACCTTCAGGAAGTCGGTGCTCTGCACCGTGCCCGACTTGTGGGCGTTGACGGAGTACTCCGCCAGCTGCGTCAGCGGCCGCGCCGCTACAGGGGGGCGTGACGGGATGCCGCAGCTGCACAGCAGGTGCTCCTCCACCAAATCTACTCCCCACACCTGCAAGACGAAGATTCACAACAGCTTTTGTTGAGTGGTGACTTCCGGCCACGTGACCACGTCACACAAACGCTTCAGCAAGGGCTTACTGCCAGGGGCAGACTGGGGACCACCAGTCTGCAAGCTTCAACATTGGGGGTGCAGGGTCAGGCAGCGGCCCAGAGCATTGCATGTCGTCAGCCCTGCCATGCATGTCTGTAACGTGGCCACGTTACAGACATGCAGCGTCTGCCATGCATGCGCCCGCCGACTCACCAGCAGGTTGGTGATGCGCACGGGGCCGCCGCCCATGCGGCAGTTGACCTCGATGAGGCGCGGGCCCCGGCTGGTGTACTTCAGCTCCACGTGGAACACGCCCTGCAGCAGGATGCATCCAAGAGTGGGTCATCTGGAGGCCGAACTTGTGCCTGAAGGTGGCACGATCCCACAGCAGCTGCAGGAGCTCCCGAGTCATTCGGGAGGATGGACATCTCATACGCTCAGGAGCTCAGCTTCAAACGAAGGTGCTGCATGCATGATGGGACTGCAATGCTGCAGGACACCCAAAACCTCACACAACGAAACCCTACCAGCGACAGGCCAAGCGCCTGCACGGACTGCACGCCCAGCTCCATGAGCGCTGATTGCTGGTCGCGCGGCAGGATGGAGGGGCAGTTGCTGCCTGGAGCAGCGTGACATACTCAGATGTCAGAACATGATGCTGCAGCCGCATTGCTGAAACGACACTGTTGAGGGCACACTCACAGCGAGGTCGGCTGAGGCGTTTGAGCAACAGCCTGGCACGGGTGCGGGCAAGTATGGAAGTGTTACAACGGCTGTTCATTTCCTTGCCTGTCTCATTGAAGTAGGGCTCGATCGTGGGCCAGTTGTCAGTGATTGCGCCGTAGACAGGCGCGCCTTCACTGAGCACCAAGTCCACATCCACCTGTGGATGCATGCAACAGCGGGTGCAACTCACAACGCTTGGTTTCTACATGCAGGATACCGTCTTTCACGGCAGCCAGGTTTCGGGGGCTGCTGGCCGAAGCTGCTGCTGTCTGCACAGCATCACGAGTTGCTCACCTCTGGGCCATCGAGATACTCCTCCAGCAGCAGCGTCAGCTTCACCCACGATGCTGCGTTGCCCTGCGCATATAGCCACTGTAGCGTTCAGGAATGTTCAGATGGCAGAGGGGGCAACAACAGTGGCAACCATCAGGCGCGCTTGCATGGCTAGTTTGCAGCCTGCTTCTCCAGATCAGAAGCTCGATAGTATACCAATGTTGACAATTCTAGGGTTTCACGTTCCCGTTTCCCCACCTGGTCTGTCTCATCCTCGTCGGCTGCGCCGGCCTGCATCGCGCCGTCCACGATGCGCGCCCCCGCCATTTCCTTGGCGACCTTCTTGTAGGTCGCCTTCAGCCCCTCCATGTCCTCCACCTTGACGACCCCGATGGACGCTGCGCCGTAGATGGGCTTGATGACTGCAGTGCACGGCAGCAGAGCACGCTCACCGACACACCTTCCAGTCTTTATACTGCTTTGCAGACAGGCTGCTGTGCTGCTCGACACTCTCCATTGGAGCACCCCGCATACTCGGGGTGCTGCAGAGGATCAAGGCGTGGTCGAGTCGTCTGGCAGCCTGCGCTTTGCTGGCATCTCACATTTCGCCTTTCAGCGTCATCGGACCAGTGAAATCGCCAGAAAGAAGGCCGGATGACAGGTAACGTCCTCCCTACTAACACGCAAACCTGCCGGGAAGCCGACGTGGTTGCCGGCGGCCTCCACCTGGTCCGGCCGCTCGATCAGCATGTTGCGCGGCGTCGGCAGCCCCGCCCGGGCCATGGACGCGCGCGTCTCGCTCTTGTCCCGCGCCGCGTCCACCGACTCGGGGCTGCACAGTGGGGTTTTGGAGTCCAGTTCAGACGCTGTGGCCTTGAGGCCATGCTGGCGCAGGGTGTGCAAAGGGTGTCCAATGTATCCTCTCCAACAGTACACAGCTCAGCTGAAAGGTCGCCAGGCACTTTCTTGCACCGGCCACATCTGGCAGTTGCCCTGTCTCCGTTACAGCAGGCTGGCAGTGGCTGTTGCGTCTGCACACCTGTTGCCAGGCAGGCCAAAGCGCTCTGCGAGGCGCGACACCAGCGGCACCGCCATCTCGCAGTATGTGCAGATGCCGTCCAACTCGCCCACCTCCTGCGGTGCGGGACCGCAGGGCAGTGTTGCATCCTGCTGTGATGCTGCTGCAACCTTCATGAAGGGCAGCTGGGCCTGCGGTCCACCTGCAACCTGCATGTGTTCGGTGCTTGACAACACCCTGCGGCCGACATGCTCAGGCTGCAAAGGGGCCTGGCTGCGCACAAGCAGCCGCTTGGCACGCCACGACCTTCGTGCCAGTGACCATGTGGTGCTGGCAGCAGCAGCTCCAACACATACACGAACAGGGTGCGTCTGCGCATTGGTGATTCTGCCGTCCATCACAGGCATTGCCACTCACCGACTTGACCTTGTGGATGGCGGCCACGCAGCGCTCGAACGCTGACTCGGCGTCCGCAAAGTCCACCGGCACGAACTTCTCGATCTTGCCGTCCTCCTGCAGCGACTGCGCCCACGAGTCTGGGCCGTCCAGGATGACGGACCGCACGCCCAGCTCGTGCGCCTTCTCGTAGATGAACCTGCCGGCGAGGAGGCGCGCAACATGATTTGTGTTGTCAGTCTGGCAGGCGGTTTGCCTGCCGTGTGAGACGAGGGTTTGATCACAGGTACAATCGATGGAAGCGGTGCTGACGGCAGGGTGCAGCGCCTGATGTCCCATGCACAGCGACAGTGCGCATCCAGCGGAGGCCGATGCCATACAGCGGGTGGCACCAGTGTGCACGAGGGTGCCATCATACATCCATTGCTGCCAGTGGCCGCCGCACGCACTTCTTGCCGGAGTAGCCGGCGGTGACGAAGACGACGACGGCGCCCCGCAGCACGTGGCGCCGCAGCTTCTTGCCCTCCATGTTGCGCCCCACCAGCTTGTCGGACGGCAGGCTGGACAGCGCGCTCTGCGTGGGGCTGAGCACGCTGCTGGACAGCGCGGTGCGCTCCTGTAGTCACGAAGTATGGATTCACATCCCAGTTGCGGACGTGCCTTTTGCCATGGCCCCGTTTGTGCCAGGCTGAGCACGCTGCTGGACGGCGCCAGGACAAGATGAGAGTCACAGTGGGCATGTGCAGGGTGTTGCAACCCCGCTCTGCATTGAGTGGCGCCGCTGGATGCATGACCATCAACGCACGCAGGCACATTGGTGGCATGACTGCGGCACGGCTCGATGCTTCTATGGTGTACTGGAAAGTCGCCGTGCAGCAAATGCTGCAGGCGGCCGGAGCTGGTCTGGCCCCCAGGGTGTCTGCCGCACGTGGATGGCTCGATTGAGCGTTGCATGCCCGATCGCCATGTTTTCCTCACCTTCATGCTGAGGCCAGCCGGCAGGCTGCCCAGGATCTGTGCTGACAGCAGGTTCGACTGCAGGCTGCCGGCACCTAAGCTCTGCCATCGTGCTGCGTCGTCCTGCAGACGCACAAGCAGATGGGCACAGACATTTTGCTGACAGCGCATGCGCACAGGCTGCCGACTACAGCTGGACGACATGACGGCGTGCACATCCGAGGCACTCACCACGCTCTGCCCGGTCGGATATGTTTCCTGGCCACCTCTCCGCCTGCAGCCGAGGCAACATCAATGCGGTCAGCAAATGCAAGCCGCATGACTGTGCAGCGCGTGCACCATGCTACCACAGGAACATGCGCATTGCCGGTTAGTCCCAGCGAGTGCAACATACCTGTAGGGGTTCAGCTCGTAGTCGGCCTGCACGCGGCAACCAGTGACGCCTCAGATCGCTCATCCATGCATCAACGACTGTACCAAGGTCTGTGCTAAAACCCCACGTGCTGTTCCACGTGCTTGCACCACTGCAAGCGATCGCTGCACATGCTGATAATCCAACAGTTACGCCTGAGACAGGGTTCTGTGCTAGGGTTGGCAGGCAGCCAACAGTTGCAACAAGCTCAGATCACTGACTGCGAACTGGGAGCTGATGTGATACTGGGCCCATGCACCCATCTCATAGCAATGGGAGCTGCGCATAGAAGCCGTTCGAGGCGTCAGGATCACGGGGTGCTGCTCCAAACGAAGCTGCAGGAGCATAGTAGGCTGGATGCTGTTCGCCTAGGGTTGTCGCGGTGGGTGCATGCAGGCCTGGACCCCACACTCACGTAGGGGGCGCCGGAGGACGACAGGATTGCGGTGGGCGCCGAGCCAGCGATGTCGCCGGACCGCCGCATCGCCGCCGCCTCGCTGAAGTCCCCATTCTCGGTGGGGTCTGACGGTCCACCCTGACCCTTAGTCAGGCACGGAAAGGAGCTCTCATCCTGCTTGCCCGCCGGCCTCGCCGCTGGCTGCTGCGCGGGGCTGGCCAGCGCCGCCGACAGCGCGCTCTTGGACATGGCCGCGCTCCCTCTGGCGCTGCCACTGGTTGTTGCAGCTCCTGATCAAGTATTGAAGAAACCTTTGCAGGCACACAGGCCCCCAACACGTTCAACGCTGACTGACGGCTGTCGCTGTTGATCAAGATGCGTCGATGGTTCTGTATGATGTGGCTTGTTCCTGCAACTGCGATCAGTGCCCAGCTACTTGCCAGCGGGTGCTCCAGGGTTGCTGGCACTTCCAGCAGCACATCAGTAAACACAGCACACTGCAACGGTAGTTTAGCTGAGGATGCTCCCATGTATAGGGCTGTCGGGCAAACAGGCAATACAGTCTGCGCCCACGGTACCAATGTGCAGACGAAGGCTATAAATGCATGCATTCCTCATCAAGTGGTCGTTCGTGTGGCCTTGATCTTGCTCAAGCATTTGCTGCGCGATCAGAGGTGCCTCTTGCATCCCGCATAGGGCAGCCTATCTGCTGACGACAGACACAGCCTAGGTGCGACAGCGGACTGCAAGATAGTTGTCTTCGAAACGTTGGCCTGCACGGCTGTCCGCTGCCGCTTCCGCGCAGCGGTCAGTTGGCAGCACCTGCCACCTACTCGGTGAGCAGCAGCCCATATCATGAGCATGCTCAAGGCAGCATCGTGCCTTCACTCTGTGAGCTCATGCCAATCAATGTCTCAGGTCATGCTGTTCAGTCCTGGTATGACCTACCCTGCTTGTTGGAAGACCGCCAGCAAATCCGATGCCAGCAGCATGTCCAAACAGCGCCCGCTGCCGGCCGTAGCAGAGGCATGCACTTAGTGGACATGTGCAACCGTGAACAGTGCTACACCATGACTTTGGTGTTGGCTTGCCGCACGCAGATACATTCCTGATACATCCAAGCCCGTCATCTGCAGGTACCAGCGTTTGGTGCAGCCCAGCGGCCCATTTGCAGCTGCCTGACCTGCGTATGCCAGCAGCAGACGGTTCTTGAAATGCGAACGTAGCTGCTTGCTGGCAGTCAGCCGTGCCGTTCAGCTCTGCCAAGCACAGCATGATGCCATGCTGGCGGCACACTACGTAGCTCTCGGCGGTAGTCAGCGGCAAGGGTCTGCAGACGGCTGTAGCAAATTGAGTGCATTGCAGCAGCAGCGGATCAGATCAACAGACCGCAGCAGCTGAACAGCAGCGCTGCTGCACCCAACATCATCTGGCCACCTGCCATGGCATCGGCGGCGGTGGGCCCTGCCATGGGGCTGCCTGCCAATCCACCGCCACAGCCAGCCGCAAGCGCACGGCAGCAGGAGGCAGCAGCGCCGCGCTCAGCAGCTGCGGCAGGCGATCCAGCTCGGCCGCTGGAGACCACTGGCAGCATGGAGGACGTGTGGAAGGACATCCTGTCCACGCATCACAGCACCCTCGACTTCGCCACGTAGGAGTCTCACAGCGTTCCTGGGTAGTGTGCGGCAGAGTGTCATAAGTTATACCTGACTGATGACGCACTCGACTGCAATCTGGAACGGGGCTGTTCAGCACCCGGACCACTGACACAAGGCCAAAACATACAAGCTGGGGACTCTGGCTCAGGATGGGTGAGCACGAAGTGTGCACAGCAGTGCCTCGAGCTGCTTGCCTTGCCTCGTAGGTACACACCACGAGGCGATTCAGATGACGCTGGCAGCTCTGTCGACTGGAGCAACAGCGGTGGCGGCAGCACTGACAACAGCTACCACGGCGACGGCAGCGTGAGTCCCAGCGCAAGCTACTACCCCGTGCAGCGTAACAGCAGCACGAACACAGAGCTTGCGCAGCCCGGCGCTCCATATATCAGCGAGCTGGAGCTGCTGCCTGGCGGCGGCAGCAGCAGGTGAGCACTACCACGGCCATCCCTTGCCGTGTTCACACCAGCGGGCTGCACCTGCAGCGGCAATGCTGGGTAGGACATTGCAGCCCTCTGCTGCACAGCCAACTGTCAGAAGCTTCGGAGCATCTTTGTTTGGAAATACCGAGCACCTGCGCTGGAATGATCGACTGCGCAACGCAGCAGTGAGCTGCTCTTCTGCGTAATGCGCAGCGGTGGCGATCGGTTGGCGCCTGGTCGGCAGCGCACGCGGGATGTGGCCAAGAGGAAGGCCAAGAAGGCGGCTGCCGAGGTCCGGGCTGCAGGCTCCCAGGCAAGTCTGGGAGCAACCTGGTACCTTCAGAGCTCGTACCAGGAAGCCAGGCAACAGCTCTGCATGGCAGTGCTGATAGTATGGACTCCTGCAAGACTGCGCTGCTTGTCAGTCATTGCAGCAATCAGACGGTGCAGCTATGCCAAAATCAGAGCCAGATGGTAGAGCCATGGCAGGGTCAGAGCCAGCTGGCCCGCTGCCGCAGGTGAAGCAGGTGCTGCACTCGAAGGTGTCGCGCAGCTTCACAGAGTACCGCGCGATCGCCGGCGAGTCGTTTGTTGATGCCAAGAACCTCACCAAGGTGAGTAACAAGCAGACAGTCGCAGCAGCACCCAGGATGCCTGCTGTATCAGGCATAGGAACGACTCGGTCAGGCTGCTAGGTTATGCTGGTAGATGTGGCAACATATACTTGCATTTTCATCATTTCCTGGTGGCGTCATCAGGTGGCGAACCTGGGTGCGGGCGCGTTTGCGGAGGTGGAGTGGGCGGTGCTCCGGCAGCCGAATGGCGAGGACATGAATGTGGCCGTCAAGCGGCTGCGGCCCGACCTCATCTCCAGCGACCAGGACCTCAGCGACTTCGTGCGGGAGGGGGCGCTGCTGAAGCGCCTCAACCATCCGTGAGTGTGGATGTCTGTGTCGTTCAATTGACATCGTGACCCAGCTGTTCAGAGTTCCACAGTCCAGCACGTGAGTTGCGGGCGGAATGCACACAGTCCTACAGCAGCAGCGCTCATCTGAGCGTAGCTCAAGTGTGCAGAGCATGCATTGCATTCTGACCGACATCCCATGAGACCTGCAGCTCGATCGTCAAGTTCGTGGGGCTGGGCTTCAGGACGGACCGCAGCGGCTCCAACGCCGATGCGGTGTCAGCAGACTCCATGTTCATCGTCCAGGTGTGCCATATCCCTCTGCTTGCAGAGAATGTTGTGACTACACAGCATTCGGGAACCTGTGCAGGCTGTCAATTTTGGGGACATCCTACCTATCAGATGATTTGGCTGGGTGCAGCAATTCATGAACGGCGGGACGCTGAAGCTGATGGTGCTGGAGCAAATGGTTGCCTTCCACAAGGTATTGCCGCCACCTGCTGTTTGCCCAGCTGCAGCCTTCAAGTCACATCGGCTGCATGTGCAACACCTCACGAAGGGCCGCAGGGCGTCATATCTGGCACGAACCCCCAGCGGCCGCATGCTGCAGCTGGCACGCGCTGCTCTGGTACAAGCGTGCACACTGCGCTGGCTGCAGCAGCCTGCTGACATGTGGCAGTCATGCAGTTCCACTGCAACGCAGACCGTCTACAGCTTCGGCGACGCGCTGCGGTGGACCACGCAGCTGGCGCAGGGCCTCGCGTACCTGCACGCCCACCGCCCCCTCATCATCCACCGCGACCTGAAGCTGGAGAACTGCCTGCTGACAGGTGCCGCCCACGTCGCGCTCGCATGCGCAGTGCCCGGGCGCCCCGCTGCCCGAACTCTGCACTGCCGCCCGCACAAGCACGCCTGCCAGACCTCTGGCAGCTGTCACTGCGTGCGCCACATCCAAAGCACATGCACACAATGGGCTGTGAGCGAGCCGTGGACATGACGCTGCGGGGGTTGGCCCTTGCAGATGATGGGGATGGCGTCCTGAATGCCAGGCTGGCAGACTTTGGGCTGCACGCGATTGTGGAGGCGAATGAACGCAGCGAGGCCGTGCAGCGCATGTGAGTCCGCAACACATGCAGTACAGTTTCCAGCATGTGTGTCAGCCCTTGTCTTTGCAGCTAAATGCTGGGGACTGGGAAGCTGGCATGGTGCAGGCGAGCGCTTGCCAGTGGCAAGATGCATACCAAGTCACAGCAGCCACACATCAGGCACAACATGGCACCAGCCTCGAAAGCCTTTCAGGGCACCTGCCACACTGACATTGACACCGCTCATTTACGTTCGCCCGCAGCAAGCGGCTGGCCAGCAGCACAGTGAGCGAGGCGGCCGCCAACCGGGCGGTGCACGGGCTGCAGCCGGCCAGCCGCCTGGACAGCCTGCTCGTCGTCTCCGGCCCGTCTTCGGCTCGGCTCAGCCGCAACGCGCGCTCGCTCGCTCGCTCAGCATCAGCAGGTGACGCAGGCCAAGTTTGTTGCCTGTCATGACGGTCGGGTGCTCACCACGAAGTCGGTTACGAACACAGGCTTTTCCATGGGGAGCTTGTTACACATGACCCAACGCTGATGAGTGGCTGACGCATTGTTGCAGGCTTTGGCAGCGCCAGCCGCCCTGTAGCGCCGCCGCTGGTGAAGCGGTCGGCCTCGGAAGTTGCGCAGGGTGGGTGCAGCTCCTGGGCTACAAGCGATTGATGTTGTTTTGGTGATCGTACAGAACCTTATCCTGTGAGCGAGGTTTTAACGCTGATGCGAGCATTTTCACTGAGCATGACATGCAACCGTGGCTGGTCTGTCAGGCCATCAGCCGTACCGACCCAGCCGCCTTGGTCGCCGGAGCAGGGACTCGGCCGCAGCTGCTGCAGTGGAGGCCGTCGCAGAGACAGACGCAGCAGAGCCTGCTGACAAGCCTGCCAGGTGAGCCGTGTGACATGGCATCTGACCGTAGTCGACATCCATAGGTTGCCTCGCTCGCTTGCCGCGGCAGCTGATCTGTTGGGGTGCTGTTGGCAATGTCGTGGGCAGCCACCCATGCTATAGGATGCGAGATGGCCTTTTAGCATGGAACCCCCACATGGCTGCAGGGCTCAGGGGGCTGGTCGTTTGGGCAAGGCACAGCGGAAGACTGTGGAGGATTCAGCAGAGGCGTCTGAACAGTGAGCAAATGCGCGGCAAGCTAGCGCATCCACTAGTGCGGGCAAATTCCGGCACGCCTATGTGCACAATCGTGGCAATCACAGCAGCAGAGCATGGGCATCGCAGCTGTCGGTGGGCGCAGTGAGATGCCAGCTGTTGGGGCTGTCAGCTGCCGACCTGCATGCGTGCAGCTTGCTGCGGGGGGTGGGGGAGCGCGGCAGCCGCGTGTGGAATCGGCTGCACCACACGCTGGGCATGGCGCGGGCCGGCGGGGGAGCCGCTAAGTACGACATGACAGGTAGGGTTCCGGACAAAGCAATAGGCACGAGGGTGTTGCATGGGGAGCAGTGGTTGCTGATGCTTGACTGGCAAGCAGACTGTCCAGGGTGCTGCAGCGGTGGTAGTGCAGGCCTGTGGTGTTACTGCGCCCTGTCTGCGAGCACCATGATGCATGCGCGTCTCATGGCCATGTCGATGGATGCCGCAGCATGCACACCAGGCAACATGAGACCAGCGCATGTGCTCAGCCGCCCGTTCGTGACTGGTTGTGCTCTCATGTTGTTGCAGGACAGACAGGCAGCTTCATGTACATGGCGCCAGAGGTCATGAACAGCAAAAGCTACAACGAGAAGGTGCGGAGGATCAATCTTCCGGATATCGATACCCATGGGTGCTGGAGCCGTGCAGTCTTGCGCCACAGACATGCTGAGCGCAGCCGGCAAGGCCCGAGCTCAGCAGCTGCTCATGTGCGCGCGAGGCCCTGTGCTGCAGTTCCCTGCACCCTGCTGCGCAGGTGGACATCTTCAGCTTCGGCGTCATCCTGATGGAGGTGTTTGCCAAGAGCGTCACCGGCGCCGCGCTGCTGACCGTGGGCGACATGGAGGAGTGCGAGATGTACGCCTGGAAGGTGCGCCCCCAGGACCCAACACCCAGGTTTTCAGCGTGCAGGCTCCGGGCCCATTTGCGTCGTTTTCATTCTGCTACCGGCGGCTGCTGCAATGCTGCCTCACTTGGCCCTGCTGCAGACTGCGCCCTGCTGGTGCACGATCCGATGCAGGATGCTGCCATCTAGGGGTCGTCGAAGAACAAAAAAAAAAAAGTTGTTTTACTAAAGAACTGAAGAACTCTTTCTTTCTAGTTCTTGAACTACCCCTATGCCGTCACTGAGCTTGCGCGCATGTGAGCCGGCAGCTTCAAAGGGCTGCTCGTGAAAAGCTCAGCCAAGGGGCACCGGAGGCAGTCGGCAGGCTTGCAGACCTCCGCCGCAGCCTCTGGCTCTAATGGCAAGGCACTGCCGAGATATTTTGTTTTCTGAAATCTGCCTTCCCCACTGCGTTGCAGGTGGCGCACGGGTACCGGCGCCCCATCCCGCTGTGGTTCCCGCCGCAGCTGGGCGCCCTCATCGTGGAGTGCTGGGACGAGGACCCCGACAAGTGGGTGCCGTGCCCCTTGACGAATGCCCCTAGCAGTAGATTCTGGTGACACCCTATCAGCCGGGCGCCCTCCTTGTGAGGTGCTGGGACGGGGACCCTGGTTCCCAGCCCTGCTAGTTTAGGGTTGGATCGCGCTCAACCTGCAGTGGTTTCTGCCAGCACGAAGATGAGCTCGGCAGGTCGGAGACACTGCACCCCTGAGTCTGAGTGTCGAGTCCATGACACTTCGTGCGCTTGTGACAGGCGGCCAACCGCTGCAGATATTGTGAGGCGGCTGGAGGGGCTGACGTATGAGGTCGACAAGATGGACCACGGCCGATCCAGCTGCTGCTGCATGCAGTGACCGCCGCTGCACGCCCTGGGGTGCGCCCCGCAGTCACAATGCGGCTGGCGGCCTCTGACCCGCAGCACTGGGCGCTGCTTTGCATGCAGATATCCACACTGAACTGAGTACTGAAGGCCTGCTTGTGGTCCCAATTAGCAGCTGGGTGCTTTGGCGTAGCTTGCTGAGGGCAGGCAGTGCCAGCAATTGTGTGGTCAGGCCCACGTTTCCTGTTGAGAACTGTAGTAGTCTTAGCAATTTGTTGCACTTGATTAGCCTGATGTGCATTAGCCAGGCTCTCCGTGCATTCTTGTTTTGTCATGGATTGCCCTGCAGACTTATGTTCTTGACGTTGCCTGCGCTGTTGCATTCTATATGTAAGGTTGGATGTCTGTCTGTTGAAGGATGCTTACTTAGCACAAGCCTCTGAAGGATCACCACGTCAAACCAGCAGAAGGGGAACTGATGCCCAGTCGGAACTGCAGAAACAACATGATGGAAGATTACTCCAATTCGCCAGTGGCATTTATGATTATGACATGCAGCGTGTGACGCTCCTGTGATCTGAGGCAATCTTAGGAGGGGTAGTTAAAGAACTAAAGAAGGTTCTTGACCTACCCCTAGCAATCTGATGCATCTCAGTGCACGTGATGTGTACGAGGGTCGTGAGCACGACACCCGATGACAATCTACAGCGCGCAGTTACCCGTTCAATGGAATTCCCCATTGGAACGTGTTGTACGTTGGGCATCGGGGACCCTGCGGCCCTTGACAGCCATACCTTGCACCACACACCATCGTCAAGATCTGTTGTGTCCGGCAGGATTGCAGTCAAGTGACAGTACTGCTCAGAGTGCCTTGATCACCCTTGTTGTGTGCGTGGCGCATCCATTGTCCTGTTCAAGCCTCCTCACAGCTAGGATACCGCCAAGAGGTGAAGCTTTGTGCCGGCCTGCGCTGTTGATGAAGCACAGGTGTCCCCATCGCCGTGTCCCTTACTTCCCCTGGCTGCCGCTGCAGTGGGCTGATCCTTGTCTCATGAGTATATACTTCGGCATTTTGTAGGCCAGGGACCGTCTGTGTCCACCGAGCAGGCTGCGGCGTTGATGGCTGCTGCGGTTCCTGATGGCAGCGCGGCACTGCCTGACAGCAGTTTAGCCGCCATCGCACCAACCATCACAAAGAATCTGCAGTCGAACGCGAGTTTCCGTGCGATACACCAGGCACAGGTGCCGCTCCATTGGCTGTGCACCCATCTGCAGCGTGTCATGTTCGCCAGCTGTTGCTTGCCAACGTCTTGTGACATGAAAAAGATTTATCAGACCTGTTCCACCGTGAAGGATGAGATAGCTGGAAGGGTCGCAGCGGTCTTCCACCTGAAAGCGGCAGACACAGAGTTCACGAACGCAGACGGCGCTGCGGTCTTCAGCTCGGCTGACGGCAACACGCAGTTCCTGACAGAGGTGGCCTTCCTGCCTGATGTGCCAGCATGCAAGCAATATCAGCTGCCGTGCCAGCGGCTTTGCTGCAGCGGGAGACTGCTGCGCACACATTGCGCAGTCACCATGCAGCACAGCAGTCGCAGCAGCCACTTTGCAGGTGTTTGGTGGGGAGGAGGCCTCGCCAGTCCTGTGGATGGTCCGGCCGACAGTCGTGCTGGTGCGAGTCGAGCTGCAGCTGTTCATGCACGTGTCGTATGACTGCGCTGTGCGCAAGCCTGTACATTCGCGGTCGAGTCCTGCCATCTCATCTGTGCAGGGCCCTCTGCTTGCTGGCGGCCGTGTGAATGTTTTCATGCGCAGCAGCCACAGCTATGCACCCAACCTCGACATTGAGCTGTACCACTATGGTTTCACAGACAAGCTGTTCATGTACGTCAACCTGGTTCCCCGGCGCAGCCTGGTGATGACCCTGGGACACTGTGCCTCAAGTGGAGGGATGTACATCTACTTGGCTTCGTGAGCTTGCAGCAGGCAGCTGCAGTGTGAGAGGCGATGGAGTCTCTGGCTGTCAGAAGGGTGTACTAACAGGCCATCTGGCTGCCCTGTCGCAGCTCCTGTATCCAGACGACATCCGGCGCTTTCACCTGGAGCCCCCGCCTTCTGGCGGGAAGTCGTTCCACGACATGTATCTGGACGTGAGCTGCCATTGCCGACACGTTGTCGCCGACACAGCACGCAGGACTTTGCTGGAATGCTGTGCTGTCATTTTGAAGCAGCTGGGTGGCAGTCCTTGCAGCACATAAAGGCTTTGGCGACTGACATCCTGAGCCAGGTGTGCACAGCACACCGTCGCTCTGCTCCGGAAGATGTGCAAGCCTGATGCTGTGGCTGCTGCTGCTGACAGCTGGAAAAGGACTCCACGGTTTGGCAGCGCTTCAGCACCAAGGACGCCTACATGCGGGCCCTCACCAGCAGCGGCCTCATGTACGAGGTGCGCCGCTGCCGGGTTGTAACTCGCAACGTCATGCTCCACGTGGTCAGCATTATGACAAATTGCGTGCTGTTCAGTCGTATGACTGCTGAGCAGGCCAAGTGGCATGACGTCATGCCTGTCTGAGGTGGCTCAGTATGACTGTCTTGTGGCACATGGTGCAGGCAGCCGCCGAGTCTGACAACCTGACGGCCATCCTCGCGATGGCGCACCAGGTCGCGGAGATCTGGCTGGCGCTGGCGCAGGACGAGGCGCTGCCCCGGCCGCAGGGGCCAGCCGAACAGGAGGCCCTGGAGCAAACGGACGCTGAGCTGCGCAATTATGCACAGCGGGACCCACAGAACCCGGTGAGCGACGCCACCCTGCTGTGTCCAGCAGGTTTTAGGGCAAAAAATTGGCACTGAGGCTGTCGACACAGAGTTGCGCGAGAGTGGTTGTGACCAAGTGCAAGGCGTCAAACGCTGGGAGAAGCAGAAGCACGGCCGAGGCATGCAGCACTGCACTGCATGCTGCTGCAGCCTGTGCAGCAGAGCGTGCCTCACACATCATGCATGTGCGAACGACGAAGGCTAGGCACCAACACTTGGCTGTCTCTGCAATGCAGCAAGCGGCGGCAGTCTTGGGGCAGGCAGAGTTCGACAAAATGCTGGACTTGCTGACGCGGGACCCCCGCATCTTCGAGTCCCACAGCAGCCACGCAAACGGCAGCGCTGAGCATGTGCACAGCGGCAAGGATGACGACTTGTGAACCTGGACCCCAATCTGCAGACAGCCCTGACGGCATGCGGACGGGGTTGGCAACTGTATATATAGCATTGCATGTTGACGTTGGCATGGTTGTTCTGCTGTGCGGATGCCAAACAGCGGCAAACCTGTACATACACTGTCTTCGTAAGTGACTTGCACTGCGGGTACATCTGGAAGAAGGTGGTGCAGGAAACAGCACACTCCTCGCCATGACGTCATGACATACCACCCTTGTCTGTCAGCGGAATCGACGAGGCCACTCTGCATGCTGGCGTGTCCGCGTGCACATAACAGCACGTTGGCATTCAATCGTTGCAGCATTGCAGACGGGGTCCATCACTTTTGACGGTTGTGTGTGTGCCAGCATCGCACCTATGCAGCAGACGTTTCCACCAGACAAGTACTGACATGCATCATTGGCAAGTGGTAGGCTCGTAAACGGACAGCAGCACCGCAGCGGCAGGAAACAGGGGAATCTTCAGTATCTCGTTGTGCTGGCGGGACACAGCGAAAGGCCCACCCAATTAGTCACCACCTCAAAGGGATGCAAGCGATGTCTAGTACGGTGCCGCACCTAGGGTGTAGTTTGCACAGCAGGGCGACCACCACCACCACCACCAGCAGCAGCAGCAGCAGCAGCAGCAGTAGGCGTGCTTCCGGACAGCTCTTTCAGCATGGCGATTTGCGAGCGCGCGACTTTGCAAGCCACCACAACAGCACCCAGCGCAGCTTTGCACAGGCATGCGTGGACAGGCAACAGCGACGGAGGCAACCTCAGCACGGGCTGCCAGCGTCAAGGGCAGTGGCCGCATCAGCCGGCAGTGGCAGCAGCGCCTTACAGGATGCCCAATCTGACAGCAGCTCCGGTGAGGCAGCGTATGCAGCCTTCAACTGGAGGGACCAGTGGTACCCTGTGGCGTTCACACGCGACATGCCAGAAGGTGCTCATTCTGATGAGGGGGACCCACCAATTGAGTGCCTTAACAATTTTCATGGATGAACGATGGTGGTCAGCAGCATATGCCTGGTGTAGCTCTAATACCCAGCGGGTCGATCATCTTTGTTACCGTGATTTTTGCGTATGATGTCACAAGCGGCAGCCAGCTGCCGTGGTAGAGCTTGTGCGCTGACAAGGCCCGAAGTGAAGAGCTTGTGGCGCATGCTTGCGCAGGCAAGCTGACGCAGTTCACGCTCTTCGATGAGCAGTATGCCGTCGTGCGGCGGCCAGCAGAGCAGGGCGGCCCTGCAGCGGTGGCGGACCGCTGCCCGCATCGCGCCGCGGCCCTGTCTCAGGTGAGCAGCCGCCTGGCACAAGCCTGACAGCAGTGGGTGGCGGTGGTGGCAATGGGTCTTTGCAACATGTTGCGTTTTGCAGCTGTGCTTGAGGCAGTGCTGTCTCTGCTCCTCAAGTATGCACCCACGGTGCATGCACACCTTCGCTCCAGGGGCTGCTGACGCCGGAGGGCGCCATCCAGTGCGCGTACCACGGCTGGCAATTCGACGGCGACAGCGGCGAGTGCCTCGACATCCCGCAGCTCGTGCCAGGTGCAGAGCTAGCCAATGAGCCAATGTGCGATCAATGCTGTGGAGTGGACCGCATGTCCTGGCACCACCAGCATTGCTGCTGAGCCGTCTCAACACCTGCATGGCAGACGCTGGGCCAGTGTGCCGCCTTCTGCATGCGGCATGCATGGCCTGAGCGTTGCTGACCGTCTGACTGCTGCAATGTTTTGTCAAAGGCGCCAAGTTCAGCAAGCGCACCTGCGTCACGGCATTCCCCTGCACAGAGCACCAGGGCGTAGTGTGGCTGAAGCCGCAGCCGGGCGGCTCTGATGCCACGGTCAGCACAGCCGACCTGCCAGGTGAGCTGCGTGTGAGCCTGATGCTGCGGGTGCTGCTGACACCATCACAGTGATGCCCGTCAACAGCACCCACACCCAATGTTTCGATGCAATGTGTTGGAATGTGTCGATCAGCAATGTGGTGGTCAGCTGTTCAGGCTTCTTCCTACTTCCCTTCATCGCACCACAGGACTCTGTACACCCTCCTGCCTGACGGCGTGCACTGCCTGCACGCAGTCCTGCCCGAGATGGAGGGCCGGGGGTGGACCAGCGACGACTTCGTGCGCGACTTCGATGTGGACTACACGCTCATCATGGAGAACCTCATGGACCCCGACCACGGGCTGTTCGCCCACCAGGTGCCCAGTTTCCGCAGTTGGACATGCCGCTGACTGTTGCACCCGCCCAGGGGACGGGGTGTGACGACCTCCTCTTGGAGCTCTGCCCTGCTGCTGTGCATTGCTGGAAGCTGCTCACATGGGACGGCGCAGTTTCACGGCGGTACGGTAGAGCATCTCTGATGTGACGGTCTCCTGTGCTCAGGCCACATACTTCGACTCGTACACCGCCAACGCGGACATGCGAATGAAGGTTGAGACCGGCCAGCAGCACGGCCGCCCCACCATCAGCGGCAGCGTCCCTGGTGTGTGATTGTTGAAGGTTTTCATGGTGGCATCTGCAGTAAAGGGCTGTATGCACAGCAGCGCCCTGAGCGCTGGCTCTTCATGCGACCCGCTAACACCGCAGCGGACTGTCGTGGCTTGTCTTACGCTTGCCGGCTGCTTGGTGGCAGGCGTGCTGAAGTTCACGCGCAAGCCTGAGGCGGGGGAGTCGCAGGAGCGCGCGCTGTTCTCGGAGAAGGAGGCCAACGCCGCCGACATACGGGCGACCATCCAGTTCGACGCGCCCACCCACGTCCGCTGGTCCCGGTCAGCCTTCTAGTGGTAGCCATGACTGTCGTCCAAACCATTTGGCTGCCGCTGCTTGGCTTGTGCCTCAGATTGCTGGCAGCTGAGCGGAGAGCCTGCAGCTTTGCACCCCTGCCCGGCTGCGCCTCCCTCCAGCAGCGTATGCTGTCTTCGTGCTGGTGAGCAGGCTGCCCACATGGACTGCAGGTTCGACAAGCAGGGCAAGACCACCTTCATCACGGCCTTCTACGCGGTGCCCACTGGCGTCGGCCGCTGCCGCCTGCTGCTGCGGTGTGCAACCTGCTCGCACGTTTATGGGGATGCAGTGGGAGTGAAGTGGCACTGCTGGGCTGGGTGGATGCTTTGCTCGTGCAGCATGCACTCGATCACTGTGCCTGCGGCATCCTGCAGACAGGACTATGCAGTTGGTCAAGCTCGTCTGCGCAGGTACGCACGCTCGATTGCGCCCTGGTTCCGGCTCCCGACATGGGCGTTTGCCATCTTCATGAACAGCTTCCTGGTGCGCCTTTGCTGCCATTGCTGTCCTCCATGTCAAGGAGTGCATGTACATCGGTTGCAGGCCACACCGAGGAGGCCACACTCAATGACCTCCAGTTTCACGGTGCTCCTTGGCAGCCTGACCTGCTGCACTGTGCCAATGCAGGACCAGGACACCTTCCTGCTGGCTACTCAGCAGCCGGTGACGCTGGAGGCCGAGGCGCAGGTGGGCTGCCAGTCGTCTTGCCCCAGACCATGTCAGCGGTCAAGTTGCAGATACGACAGCCAGCCTGACCTGCGACCCACTCTGCACTGTGCCCTTTCCCCAGGGCTTGGAGAAGGCACAGCATGGGGCACACTCCAGTGGCGACGGGAACGCCGGCGGCAGCGACGCATCACCTGCGCCGCCCCAGCGGCAGTCTGCCGCCGGGAGGCAGGAGTTCCCCGAGAGGCGGAAGACCATGTTCTGCTATAAGGCGCCGTCCGACAGCCTGCTGATCCAGGTGCACCTGTGCACCGCCAGCTGCTGTGCAAATGCGTCCATGCACCCAGACCTCGCCTCCCGCGACCAAGTGCCAGAGGCCTCGACCCACTCCTGTTCGCTGGTGCATGCGAGGGCATTTCAGGATGTTACAACCTGCGTGTGTGTGGCGTGCTCTGACATCTGCCTGATGCTGATGGTGCAGTTGGGCCGCTGGATCGATGCCGCTGTGCCCCAGATGCCAAACCGAGCCAGGCTGCTGCTTGCCGCCCACGCAGCAGGTACCAGGAAGCTTGGGCACAGCAAAAGGCATATGTCAAGGCCCAAGGCACTGCTCGGTCTTCCGCAGCCTGCGCTCCCTGCTGGCGTGCACCATCAGATGAGGTCCACAGCCTGGCCAGCATGCCAGCATGCTGTCACCTTGTGTTGCAGGCAGCGGAGTGATTGGGCAGCCGGTGCGGCATGTTGTTTTGGACCGATGGGCATGCCACACCGAGGTGAGCTGCACACGACATTTGCCTGATACGGCCCTGCCCTGGTTCAGGTGGTCGCAACCTGTCCGATCGTGCTGTCTGTGAGCGCGGTGGTTGCTTGTACTGCGCCACGCACAGTGCTTTGGCAGCAGGGTAGTACCCATGTCCCTCTGTTCCGCTGCAGCTGTGCCCTGACAGCATGGCGGCCTTCAACACCTTCAGCCGGCTGCGCGTAGCCCTTGGCGCTGCGGCAGCACTTGGCGCGATGGCGCTGCTGTTTCACATCGTGGCAGGTGCAGTCTGGAACAGGCCTGTTGTACATCCGCTGCCAGTGGGCCGCACGTCGCGTTACTGCTGCTGATGGCACAGCGGGCACAGTCCCGGTCCAAGCCAACCACGATCCACTAGCTTCGTGAGGCCTCTACTGCACCTTGGACCTGAGCATGCTGACTGTCTGCAGGCAACACGCTGACAGGAGCGCTGCTGCCAGGCGTGGCCGCCACCGCCGGCAGCGCAGCCGCAGCAGCCGCAGCCAATGCAGCTGCACAGCAGTTCAAATATGTGTACACACGCGCGGCCCACGAGAAGGATCTAGCCAAGATTCCAAAGCTGACGCAGAACCTGAGCCGGGGCGGTACAGCCCCCGGGCTGCCGCCGGCTGGCAGCGGCGCCAAGTGAGATGCTGAGGTACAGCTGAGCAGCCTTGCAGCAGCAATTTGCATGCCTGGTAGACGTAAGGTAAAGTACTGTGAGGGCAGAGACAGGTGTGGTCAGTCTGTGGCCGGAGATCCTGGAATGGTGTGGACTTGGAGGGGGCTGGGTGCTGCAATTGTGGCAGAAACATCAATGCTCTGCTATGTGACATGCCGACAGCCTCGGCATGGTGCATGCTGAAGGAGTTGGCGCAGCAGCAGATTACTGGCGGCATTGCAGCCACAGTATTGACAACGGTCCTTTTCTGATTGTTGTACAGAAGCAGTCGCCGTAGGAGCGACTGCTGCAGACCCTCGTGCATTGGTAGGGTGTGTGGCGCAGCGCATGCATGGCAGGCTGCTCGGAGTTGAGCATCTGTACTTTTATGCTTCGCACTTGGCAGCTTGAACGGTGCAGAGAGGGGAGCGACACTGAGGACCGACTTAGCCCTAGGGCGGTTTAATGAACATCCGGGTGCCGCTGTGGATGGTGCATGCCTCCAACCATGCGGTGCCCTGTGCTTGCGAGCTTGGAGACTTGTGGACATGTCCGCTCTGTCGGCACCAATTTGTGCGTTGTGCTTCAGACTGCTGAGGATATTTATTCACTTCTGCCTGCTGAAACCGTGTTCATCAAGCAGTCCTGTAACCCAGTTCAATGTTGTCCTAAGGTTATGTTTGACTGTAAGCACGATCTGAGATGCAATCTGCGCTGGCACGTGCCATGTCAGGCAAGTAGGCAACTACTGCCTTTGCAACCCAACGTCTCAAGCCAAGCAAGGTTTGTGCAAGGTTTGCAAAACCGCTGCAGGGTGCTTATATCAGTGAAAGCAGCTGCCCCTGCACGTGCTGCGGTCGCTGGAACGTGGTGTGCCTCCTGCACATTGCCGCTGCTGTCATCCTGCACAAGGTCACAGACAACACGGCGCACGCCAAGTGTGCAGCTGCAACGACAGGTAATCTGCATACTATGTAGCAGACCCCTGACCTGACTCGCAGGAGCAACTGATGCAGTCATGCCGTGCAAAATTCTGCATGGGAGGCCAGTCGTCGCATTCTGCATGTCGATGTCACATGCTGAATGGCTACACGGGGCTGTCAAGTGCACCGTGAGTGCTCACTTACAAGACTTGCTGCATATCATGCAGGTGGCGCACGGTGCAAGACTTCCTGAGCATTGGACTCCGGACACAGTGGCGGAATGCGGAGCGCGATGCCGCAGCAGGCTGTGTTCAGTGCGGGCAGGCTGTCCAGGTAACAGTTTGTTGCTGCAATTGCTATTCGCAGACCCCCTTGCAGTGGGAACAGCATTGCCACTACCTTTATTTCGAGTGCGAGATCCGCAGGACAATGGAAACAGCTGGCGGTTGTCCACCACTGCACCTGGTGTACAGGCTTGTGAACCCTGCATGATTGGCGTCATGGTCGAGCTGCCGCACCACAGCCGCAGCAGCAGCTTGCTCGCTCAGCACACAAACAGGTGTCCGACAAGCAGCCAGACGACCCTTTCAGCTGTGCAGCAGGGCAGGGTGATCGTCATCACGGCGACGGCCTGCCACACCAACCAGCCGCGTACGCACCAGCAGCCGCTTTGAAGCCCAGCACACCCAGGCGCACCCGCAGCAGCCGCACGCCTGTCAGGGACGTGCCATGGGATGATGCTGCCAAGGCAGCGGTGCTGCGGTTCTGGACGGACCAGGGCGCGCTCCTGCCAGCGGCCGAGGTGCAGCCTGAGCAGCTTGTGGAACAGCGGCGGCTGCGCAGCAAGATTTTTCGGTGGGCAGCAAGCCATCCGCGGCACAGCGATCTACAGGTCCTGACAGCCTACATGACAAGGGCACATGACGCCGCCGCGGCCTGCGGCTGGACAGAAGCCCCGTGGCGAATTGCCCTGCTGCGGCATTGCGTCATTTCAAAGAATGAAAGCCCTGCCAGCATCCTTCACAGGGTGCAGGCTATTGAGGAGGAACTGCGGGATTATGGCGTCGGTTTTACACCAGCCAGAAGCCTCATGCTTGCTGGGGGTCTGAGCAAGACCATTGCTGCCAAGGCGGTCAGAGTGCTGCTGGCTGCGCTGGGTGATATGCCGTTCAGCCTTGATGTCCCCAAGGTGATTGCAAGGCACCGCAGCTCCTGAACCTCGATTGCACTGGAGGCGTACTGCAGCGCCGGGCGGCGGCTATGCAGTAGCTGCATCCGCAGCTGGACGTGGGCCGGATGCTGGATGCGCAGCCCGGCCTGCTGGCCATGTCAGATGAGGCGCCGGCAGCGCATTGGGCATCACTGCAAACGGCCACAGCACTCGGCGATGATGGTATGAGGGTGTTTGTGCAGTCTTGCCCACGTGTGTTGACCCACTTTCAGGGCGTGATAGGGTGGAAGAGCCAGCAGCTTCGTGCATACGACCTTGCCCGCGACCGTGCAGGCCAAGCACCCACACCTGCAGCGAGCATGGCCAAGGTCCTCACGTCAGCGCCTTACAGGGTCTGGCGGTTATACTATCTGGTTGCGGCGGCAAAGTGCAATCTTTCGGCATATACATGGGTGAGAATGGCAGAGGACAGGGTTCACTGTTCTGAACCCAGGCTATGGCCTGTGGCTCAGCTCGAACCCCATCCCGCCAGAGGCATCCCAGGACATTTACAAGTGATGGGTTGGATGCTCCCTGGGTTCTGGATGGATGTTGCGTTTGCAGCTCTGCCGTGTGCCGACCGACATGCTGCCCTGAGGTGGTTTCGTCATAGAATCGTTAGAGTAGCTGTCTGGCCATCACATGTGTAAGTGAACCCATGAGAAGTATACATTGACCTGCAATGACTGTTATCCAGCCGCCATCGGCCCTCCAATGAGGTGCAGGTCATCTTAGCAACCCTGTGTGCTATCCTGCATCTCCCGAAAGAATACAACAGTGACGCTACAATGACAAATTGACTATACTGCCTGACCGTCAGAGCAGCCAAGCGACCGAACACGGGAAGTGACACATGCGACGGCGGACGGCTGGGGCGGTCATGAGCACATGCAGCAGTGATGTAAAGGTCAATAGCAGCTCAATACGTATGCGCACCAAAGTATCTGTCATGCTGTATATGCTGTGTGGTTCCGGTTGCTTGCAGTGCTGAGAAGCGCAGCAACCTGCCCCATCGCCTGTGCAACAGCCACGTGATATAGGCAACAAGCGAAACCGACTCGCGCGCAATCCAAGCATACCAGCTGTTCCATCCTACTGCACACACAACTTCCGTACACAAAGACAGCAAGCGCATTCGCGCTACTCTACAACCACCCCAAGAATACCAGTTCATGCTACAAGATGGCCACCAGCTAGGCCTTCCAAAGCAACAATCTCAACCAGCCGCACCCGACAGCAAGCAGCTCCGCACACATATGCCTCGCTAGCTGTACAGCCTGCAGCAGGGTTCCCTGAGCAGCAACCGTGACCTCGCCATGCATGAGGCGTGCTGTTCCAGAGTGTTTCTGCTATGTGGCAGCTGGCTAGAACCCGATCCGAAAACTCTACCAAAGGTGGAGGCACCCAGCACATCAGCGTGTGGTCACCTGCATATCGACACACTAACGAGCTCTTGGGACAAGCATATCATCCAGCAAGCGAAGCATATGCTCCTCCATGCAACAGCCGTCTGAAGCGGTGGTTGTACCATGCTCAGGGTGGAGGTGGCTCCGGGGGCGGCTCCGGCGGTGGTGAAGGCGGCGGCGAGGGCGGGGGGTTGGGCGGGGGTGAGGGGGGTGGTGATAACGGCGGTGGGCTGGGCGGGGGTGCAGGTGGCGGCGACGGCGGCGGGGCAGGGGGCAGCAAAGGCGGCGGGTCAGCAGGAGGCGGCGATGGCGGCGGGGCAGCAGGAGGCGGCGATGGCGGTGGGGCAGGTGGCGGTGATGGCGGCGGGGCAGGGGGTGGCGGCGATGGCGGTGGGGCCGGTGGCGGCGATGGCGGCGGAGGTGGCGAAGGGGGTGGTGCAGCAGGAGGCGGCGATGGCGGCGGGTCAGCAGGAGGTGGCGAAGGGGGTGGTGCAGCAGGAGGCGGCGATGGCGGCGGGGCAGCAGGAGGTGGCGAAGGGGGTGGTGCAGCAGGAGGCGGCGATGGCGGCGGGTCAGCAGGAGGCGGCGATGGCGGTGGGGCAGGTGGCGGTGACGGTGGCGGGTCAGGAGGTGGCGATGGCGGCGGCTGCGGTGGCGGCGCGACATCCCTGAGGTCAGGTGGCGTTAGGGGTGGTGGTGCCGGCGGTGGGTTGGGCGGAGGCTGAGGTGGCGGTGAGGGCGGGGGGTTTGGTGGGGGTGATGGCGGTGGGTTCGGTGGCGGGCTTGGGGGAGGCTGAGGCGGCGGTGAGGGCGGTGGGCTTGGTGGCGGTGATGGCGGGGGACTAGGTGGTGGGCTGGGCGGCGGCTGGGGCGGTGGTGATGGCGGTGGGTTAGGTGGCGGGCTTGGGGGAGGCTGCGGCGGTGGCGAGGGCGGGGGATCAGGTGGGGGTGATGGCGGTGGGTTCGGTGGCGGGCTTGGGGGAGGCTGGGGCGGTGGCGAGGGCGGGGGATTGGGTGGGGGTGATGGCGGTGGGTTCGGTGGCGGGCTTGGGGGAGGCTGGGGCGGTGGCGAGGGAGGTGGATTGGGTGGGGTTGATGGTGGCGGGTTCGGTGGCGGGCTTGGGGGAGGCTGAGGCGACGGTGATGGCGATGAACTGGGCGGAGGCTGAGGTGGTGGCGACAGCTGTGGGCTGGTCGGAGGTTGGGACAGCGGCGGTGGCAGTGGCAGTGGGCTGGGCGGAGGCTGGGGCGGCGGCGATGGTGGTGGGCTGGGGGGAGGCTGGGGTGGTGGTGAGGGAGGTGGATTGGGTGGTGGAGATGGTGGCGGGCTTGGTGGAGGCTGGGGTGGCGGAGAAGGTGGTGGGGCAGGGGGCGGGCTTGGAGGGGAAGACGGCGGTGGACGCGGGGGTGGGGACGGCGGAGGGCTCGGGGGCGGGCGTGGAGGCGGTGATGGAGGAGGGGAAGGTGGTGGGGCAGGGGGCGGCGATGGTGGTGGGCTTGGCGGGGGGCTTGGAGGCGGAGATGGCGGAGGACGCGGGGGTGGTGATGGCGGAGGGCTGGGGGGCGGGCGTGGAGGCGGTGATGGAGGAGGCGAAGGAGGTGGGGCAGGTGGCGGCTTCGGCGGCGGGCTTGGAGGGGGAGACGGCGGTGGATGCGGGGGTGGCGAAGGAGGTGGCGCGGGGGGCGGCGATGGCGGCGGACGCGAAGGCGGCGGGCTTGGCGTCGCTGCACAAACACAAGCGGAGGATTGCTATCACACATACCGCTGTTTGCTGATTTTGGAAGGTGGCTTGTGTGCAGCATGCCAGATTTAACAAAAACGGCAGACACGCAGTTCAGCAGCGCACAGCAGGTATACTGAACACCAGCACTCACTGCATGTGGTGCGAGCAGCATTGACGGTGCCGCCAAGCGGGCTGCAGGAAGCAACGTAGACTTTAAGCAGCTTGTGTCCGTTGATTGTGGCAGTTCCCCAAGGGTGGAACATCATGGCACGATGCAGATGTGCAGGGCGGAATGAGGCGGGGGTGTGCAGCGGCATGTGGACAGGGGGAATCCATCATACGCACCACTCCAGGCAAGCGGTCGCGTTTGTGCCGGGCTGGTATCGCTGGCCGCCATTGGCGCCGAGGCCATCACACTCCTCGCACCTGCGCACGGCCGCTCGTCCCTCACCATGGAGCTATCAGTGTCTGTGTGCCCTCCATTGCAACACAGGGCGGAGCTGAGTAGCCCAGCCCGCAGTGGCAGTAGTGCAATGCGCTCCAGTGTCAGGTCACGAGCGATGATGAGCAGGCAAGTGGAACGTGCAGCTGAAACTCCGACACCGCACTCACAGGAAGGTGCCGGTGCCCCTTTTGGCGGTGCCGGGCTGGCAGGCCGCCATCTGGCCGAGAGGCGTACTTGGCTCATACCCTGGGGCAACAGCGCCACATGTTGTGCTTCACAGCCACTGTAATGTCAAGGATACCCAGGCAACCATGGACAGGTTGTCAGTCTGACCAAGGCTTTCAAGATCTGAATACCTTCAGAGAAGAGGAAGGAAGCACACCAGTGTGAGCATCTGAACGTGCAGGTGTGCTGGGACCTGGGTCATCTGCACACACAGATGTGCAGAGCGTCGAAGTGACACTCACCTGGGCCCGGGCGGCAGACTTTGTGGTCGGCGCTCACGACGCCGCCGTTGGGGACTCCGGGGCACTCCAGGCAGGCGGTCGCCGCCTGGAGGGGGGCGTACCGCGGCCAGCCGCGCGCCCCGGTGCCGTTGCAGGGTAGGCACCTGCAGGCGCGGCAGCTGGGCACGTCTGCACATGAGAGCAGCGCCACAGGCGATGAGCGAGCAGAATGCAACATGCAGTTCAAACCCTGCACCGCACTCACCGGAAGGTGCCGGTGCCCGCTTTGGCGGTGCCGGCCCGGCAGGCCGCCATCTGGCCGAGGGGCGTACCGGGCTCATACCCTGGGCAACAGCGCCACACGTTGGTTGTATAGCGCCACACGTCGGTCGTGCTTCGATGCCACTGTCAGACATACCCTGGCAAGACCAGTCAAGTCAGACCAAGGCCTTCAGAATCTTGGTCCTCCATAGAGAAGCACACTAGTGTGAGCATCTGACTGTGCAGCTGTACTGGGACCTGAGTTGTCTGTGAGCAGGAGTGTATGTGCAAAGCGTCTGTGTGACGCTCACCTGGGCCCGGGCGGCAGGTGACGCGGTCTGTGCTCACAACGCCGCCATTGGGGATGCCAGGGCACTCCAGGCAGGCGGTTGCCCCCGGAAGGGGGGCGTATCGCGGCCACCCGCGCGGCCCGTTGCCGTCGCACGGGAGGCATTTGAAGGTGCCCGACCCGGCTTTGGCCGTGCCCGCTGGGCAGGGCTGTGGGCGGAAGAGTCAACTTTGTGACACATTGCTCGAGGCAGGCTGTGCAGCAGAGACGTATGCAGATGTACTGCTGCTGGGCTGATGGTGATATGACCGGGAGCCACACCGCAGCCGCATGGCGGTGCCGACAGCCTGACACCATGCCATACAGCTGCTGGGGCCTGTCCGCGCATGCGAGGGCGCCAGCATGAAAGGGCAGCCTGCAGCGCTGCGCAGCGGTGCGTTCGCAGCCCGCTGCTTGGGGGTGGGCGATGGCGCGGCAGCTGCAGCACGTTGTGACAAGGCGGCTGGCTGCCAATATACAACCCTCGACATTTGTCATATGCATGGTAGGTTCCTGTTCAAACTTGTATATTTCGCATCCAACGGCGTCACCTGCGGAATGCCATTCGGCCCCGGCTGGTAGCCCGGCCCAGCGACGCAGCGGGTGCGCGCCGCGTCCGTCACCCGGCCGTGGCACACGGCGCATGACGTGGCTCCGGTGGCGGGCTGGAAGCGCTCGCCGCCGTCGGCGTTGCCGTTGCACCTGCGGTGTGGAGCGCCGCGGAAACCGGATCAGCCGTCGTGCAGCCCCGTGGTGGGGCACGCACCCTTGGTCCAGGTCCGTGGCCCGCCGTCACATGCATGCCGATGCTTATGCTGGGTGGCGTGGTGCTGCGGTGCCCGACCTCAAGCAGGCGAAGTTGCCGGCGCCGCGCTTGGCGGTGCCCTTGGGGCATGGCACGATGGTCTTGTTGGGACCGGGCTGCTGCCCTGGGCCGGCCACTGCGTGGTAGAACATGCAGCATTGTTGCAGTGAGAGAAGTTAAGGGCTGGTAGCTCAAAGAGCGAATGCAAGGATGAAGCGTGCATGGGCTTGTCCATGGGAAGCAGCTCCACCGGCAGCAGGATGTTCAGTGTCCGCAGCAGGTGTGCAGCCTCACCTGCGGCGGCGATGGCGGGCAGGCTGCTGAAGCCCAGCAACATAACCATGCATATCCATGCTGCAGAGCCGCCGCGCACTTCCAGGCGTCGTCCGGCCATGGGCCGTAGGGCCATATGGCAGCTGCTGCTCGTTCTACCTGCGCGCGGGGGCATAAGGGTTCTTCCTTCGAGCACATTCCGCCAAGCCGGTTGCCCCCAGGAAGAACATTGCAGAAATTTCCACATGCGCTTTTTGTATGCAACGAACGTAGACCAGCCGGCCGACCATATGGTTCACCGGCCGTCAGTCAGTCAGCAGGCCGGCACCGATCACCAGCACGCATGCAGCCGACACAGCTGACGACGACCTGACTTTCCTCTCATATGATCAAGTAAATGTTATCAGCGTAGTTGAGGGCGTATGGTACATTCTGCTGTTAGGACGCGGCGTCAAGGTGCATTTTGGCTGCGGACAATCACCGTCAAAAAGCTAGGATGGTCGGCTGGCAACAGAATCCTCGCGGCGCATCCAGCAGAACATCAAACACAAAGCCTCCAAGTCCTCGAACAAAGCGTTAGGATCTGTTTGGTTTGACTGACGGGGTATCGCAGCCGGCTGCGTGCGGACGATGCAACAGAATGCGCCTCGTGACAAGTCACTCAGCCTAGCAGCTAGCACATGTACCACCCGGTGGTGCAGCGTGCGCGCAATGCGTAGTCCACAGACATACGGCCGTCTGCTGAGCCTCACCTGTATGCTGATGCTATGGGCGTGCTTGGCCGCGCGTCACTGCTCGAAAAGTGCGTTGATCTCATCAGCGTGAACTCCCCGGCGGGCAGCCGACGTCGCGTCGGCAAAGCAGCTGCCCATACAACCTCGGCACGGACACGCGGAGCACTCGGCTTGCAAGCTAGCGGAGGCAAATCAGGCTTTTCATAGTTGATAGCCTAGCAGCGCACATGCAAATTTGGTTTTTCTAGGACTGCGCAGCTTGCACAGAGGGTGATGATCATGTCTCACGTGCACCTGATGATGATCGCGGTACGAACAGCTGTCTGAGGCCGCATAGCAGCTGCACGCGCAGCTGGACTTGGATCGGGTGGTAATCAAGCAGCCCGGCCTGCTGATCGCCACAGAGGAGACGCTGGCAGCGCGCTGGAGCAGCATTGCAGGCGGTCCGTCAGTGGGCTTGACAATCATGACATGCATGTGAGGGCCTTCGCGGAAGGCCTTCCTGCGTTTTCAGATCTTTGTCCGGGCGTCATCGGGTGCCAGCAGATGCATGCTGATGTATGATCTGGCCCGTGAGCGCGCATGCCGGTGCAGCACGCACGCACACCCCTGTCGAGCATGTTCATGCATGGTGCTGTCATCGGCACTTAATAGAGTGTCGCGATTGCGCTACTTTACCTCAGCAGCAATCGTCACGATATGCCGCATGAACGTAGTGGCCTACAACATGATGGGGGTCACAAAAGTTTGCTGGTCTGAATCCACAGTACAGATTGTGGCTCGCGTCGCACCCCATCCCCCTGAGGCATTCCGGGACTGGTACACTTTATGGTCAGGCTGGCACCGTAGCCCGCATCATGTGCCAAGAGTGAACCCATGCAGTTGCGCTATGAAACGGCCCACAAGCAGCCGGGCCGCTGCACCAGGCAGCATGCAGCTGACATGCCTTGCAACACCCCTAACCAACGTTTCATGTTGCGCTCCATCGCATATACACTGAAGCTGTGTCTCAGCCTTTCAGACCACACACCTGCCACACTGCCCTTTGGTGTATACAGACCGGGCATCACTTGCACTTTCAGTAATTCTCACTCCACGCTTTGGCGACTGAACAACAACCAATAAACAGCAGAGCTCTACGCTTTGCGCGTTGCCAGTTACGCTTGCAGTGCCAGTTCGCTTCTTCAGTGAGTGACAGTGTTGTCCCGACTGTGGCTTGACTACCAGATGCGGCGCCAACGGGAAATAACCATGGTGCGCGGGTTGCGGCTGGTCTGCCGGTACCGCTTATTACCTCGGTACACGGGCTTCCGGAAGCCCTGCAGCAAGGTCGCGACCGTCGCTGTTCACCGTTAGTCCGCTCACTCATGCCACCAATGTGTTTTGAACGACATGACGGCGGCAAGCGTGCCGCCTGTGCATGGTACCGAAATAGGGCCGTCTGCAGAGGGGTCTCCGTTTCAGCATGATGGCACCCTCATGGTCGCACCTGCAGACGCCGCCCGTGGTGCATGATGTCGCTGTGGTCCTCCAATAGCGCCCCTGGGTCTGCCGCCTGCAGCAGCACCATTTTCACCAAACATTTACACAGCATAGCATGTCGACACTCGCAGGTGCCAGCAATTCGCCTGCGATCAATCTCCCCATACGTGCAGAATTGGCGAGTTGCTCACATCCATCCGACAGTACTGTGCAGACAAGCTGACTTTGGGGAGTGCCAGTAGCTCCGCTAGTGTCTGTTGTGCGATGTGGATACCCGGCAGGCCTGGCAGCAGCGCGCAGGGTCTGCACCGTTTCATTGCTGGTTTCATATACACTTGCGCCAGCACTTGCCTGTAGCTTTCTGGCCGCCGCGGTGCGGTTCGCGGGCGTGTCCGGCACGATGACCGTCTGCACCCAGGACACCAGGCCCGCGCTGCCGCCCTTTGCCAACTGCGGGCGGTGCCAGGAGCAGAGTCGCCAGATGCTCGCACAAACTGATTGAGGGTCCAGGGTTCAAACCCAGGACAACAGTGCACAGAGGACAGACGCAAAGGATCTAGTGGTGGGTGCAGTTCCCGTGGGAGTTAATGCATCATGTGGCGCTAAAGACACCACCGTGCACACAGCTGTCGTGACGCACCCGTGGCACCCCGTTGTAGTAGCTGGGGTAGATGCTGAGGTGCAGCAGCGAGCCGGGGTTGGTGACCGCCGGGCCGTCAGACGCAAAGAATGGCGCGATCTGCAGTTTGAGTGCCTGATGCTGAGCCACCAGGCAAGCACTTCACACAGCAGGCTGGCGGGCGTGAGATCTATACACAGTCCTCTATGCTAGAGGGGATGCCACATCTTACAGCATGGTATGTGCGGGTGTTGAGGTGTTGAGGCAGCAGCAGCGCCGGCAGGTTGCCATCAACGTCAGAGCCTTCTGCCAGAAGCCTGGCACGATGTGCCAAGGCCCCATGCGTCGCAAATGGGCGTGGGAGACAGCAGAGTCCCGATGCGGTGTGTGTGTGTCGAGAGGTGTCGCTGGCCCATCTGACACAGCGGCACGGCTCAGGGTGCCCACCTGCTCGCCGCCTGCCGCGGTGTAGGCGCGGGTGGACGCCGACTGCTTGCTCATCGTGATCGTGAGCTCCTCATCCTGTGCAGCAGGTGTCCGGATGGTAGGGGAAGGAAGCACATTCAAGCACCAACAGCCATGATGTACATGAGCCATGGACGTGACCACTGCCGAGCGTGTCCTTGAATTGCTGTCCAGCAGCCCGACTTTGGGGACATTTCACAAGGTGCACCTCACCAGGAGGGGGGTACGCACATACTGTATGTACGCAGGCAACGTGCAGGCAACATTTGAAACCACACCTGTCCCCCGCCCCCGGCGATGTACGCGGGGTTGCCGCACTCCGCCAGCAGCCCGCACATCAGCAGGTTGAGGTTGGGGAAGTTGAGGAAGTCGGACAGCGCCGCCGACACCTTCACCCCGCACACCGTGCCCACGCAGCCTGCAGAGACCACAGCATGTTTGGGTTTTGCTCGGGGACCCGTGATCCTGCTGCCCCTGCATCTGCAAGAGTGACCAAGCCTTCTTAGAGGCCACCGACATTGGAAGCCGGGAAACATGTTGCCACTCACACGATGTCTGTGTACAAATAACCCAGACAGGAGTGTTTGGCGCACAACGGTTGGTACACAGACATCCGATATTAAAGACTCTGATTGCCCACCTTTGCAGAGCGACTGGCCAGCAGACACCTTGCACGTCTTGGTGGGGTTGTTCACCAGCTGCGGGTTCAGCAGCACCAGCTGCGTCACTGTGAGCCCCGCCTGCAGCACATACTCAGCATGAATCAGTATTGAAGCTGCTGTACCATCTTGCAGCTGGCATGCTACGATGTTGTCGGATGCCGTGGCGTCTGCCACACAAGGCGTGTGCACCAGCAACACCAGCCAAAGCGCTGGCAGCTTGTGCCCTGCTCTCAGGGGCACTATACAGCGCGCAAGCTTGGAAACCTGTCAGCTAATGTAAGGCTGCAGTGGTGTTAGCCTCATCTCCGAGCACCTGCGTGGCTGCGGAGGCGCAGTTGACGCTGCACCCCGTCTTTGTCACTGTGAAGCTGGCGCCGATGCAGCTGCCGGCGGCCGCCACCGTGGTCGCCTGCAGCGTGCGCCTGAAGTCCTGCGACAGGCAGCGAGGAGCGGCGATGAGAAGATCAGTTCAGACCGGACCAGAGGGGGAGTGCCTTCTGTTGAACACAAGCGCGGCAGCTTGCCGCCAGGGCAGTTTGGTTCCGAGGACACATTAGCTCTTTGGGGGCTTGCCAAGTGAGCCGAGACTCTGCATGGAAGCGAGTCAGGGTAATGAACCATTTTTCTGTTATATGACTGCAACCCTGGAGCGGATGGTGCACCTGCGCTGCGTCGCTGAAGCCGTGCAGCAGGCTGGGGAGGTGGCCCTGCAGCACGTCGTCCCCGACCGACGCCGGCCCCGCCAGCAGCCCCTCCTGCAGCAGCCGCCTGCGCTCCAGGGTGTCCCTCAGCCCGTGCACCGCGGCGCCAAACAGCCCCGTCGACTTCCCATCTGTGCCCATGTCCACCCGCACCACGCCAACGCCGTTGCTGTCGTTGCCGGCGCTCTGCGCAGTGCCAGACACGCGCGATGTCAAGCCCCAAGCTGACCCGACCTTGACGCCCCTTCAGTAGCTGCGGCGGTATCACTCAGCCTGTCGCATGGCTGCAGCAGGACTGCACCCAGCATTGCCGCGGCCTTGTGGCACGTCCAGACACGACAGGATTGACACAAGGCTGCATGTGCTGCTTGTGAATGTCTTCACCACCTGCAGACGCCGGCGGCCGGAGGCTGTGCCGCCTGGCACCTGCGGCAGGCACACGCTCGTGCCCGCCGGCAGCGGCGACTGCCCCGTCGGGCCGCAGTTGACATCTGCACGGCCACGAGGCACCTCAGAGGTGTAAGTTTACATCTGTACACATGTTATAAAATGCATACTCTGCTTGAAACTTGCAGTCATCAACGGTTTGCATCTGCCATTTTGATGGAAAAGTTGCACAGCCCGCGAGTGCAGCGTGTCGGCATGCCTTCAGCGCTACTGCACCAGGTA
Source organism: Diplosphaera chodatii (assembly GCA_032358165.1). Classification (NCBI taxonomy): domain Eukaryota; kingdom Viridiplantae; phylum Chlorophyta; class Trebouxiophyceae; order Prasiolales; family Stichococcaceae; genus Diplosphaera; species Diplosphaera chodatii. The sequence goes on along the minus strand of JAALGY010000044.1, from coordinate 657,584 downwards.
GTGTCGCGAAGTGCTACGCCATGATTGCTAATGCCACTCATAGAGCAAGGTGTGTTCAATGGAGCCTCGCTGCAGGGAGGGGACCGAGCCGCGGGCCGCACCAGGGTTGAGCGCGCTCAGCACCGCAAACTTGATCGGCGCCCCATTGGTGCCGAAGTTGCTGCGCACCGTGAGGCACGAGTCCCCCGCCCCCGTCTCGTACACCCTGTGTCAGAAATGCACGAAGCTGCAAGTCAATCACAGCCAGGGACCGCTGGCATTGGTACCCGGGCGTGCACGATGACACATATCAACGTGGCATTCAGTTGCCCTTGCTGATGCATTTCGAATGTACTCCTTGCAGCGCCAGCGTTACAGTCCTCCGCTGCTGTGCGCCAGGTGTATGGGGGCAGGAGAGTTGCCTGTCCAGGTCAGAACCGCACCTGTTGCCGCAGGTGGCGGCGGGAGCGCCACCGGTACCGGTGCACACCAGCTGCCCCGGCGTCAGCTTCGCGCAGTCCAGCCCAGGGTTCAGCGCCAGCACACTGCACGGTGCGGGCAGTACCATATCATCCCTCCTGCATGCTGCCTCAGAGCTCTGACTTGCACCACAGCACGTACAGACAATGGGATGTAGAGCAGCACCGTGATGTGCAGCCACCTGACTCCCACTGCACTCTGCCTCGGTTGGCACCAACAGCAAAACATGCCACAGCCACCCTGCCTGTACCAAACCCTAAACTTCACACTCACGCGGCGGCCGCCTGCAGGCCGGACTTGTTGGCGATCGCGGCGCAGGTGTCGTTGCCGGCCACGCCCCACACCGAGTTGCAGCTGGGCACGCCGGGGAAGCCGTTGGCCGGCGGCGCCACCGTCGTCGGGTACATCGCATCTGCGATGGGCAGCAGAGACTTATGTCAGCCCACCTATTAGATGTGGATGCACTCAACTGCAGGATATGCCAGTGTTGACGATGCTCCTACAGCAGACGCCTCTGACGCTGAGCATGCTACAGGCACAATGCAGCACAGGTCTCTCCCGCAGCCGTCAACGCCAGAATTGCGGTTCTGCAGCATCGCTTGGCACACGTCCAGACTCACAGTGCCGTGGGGTACTGCAGTGGGCCCTGACATGCTGCAAGCACATACCCAGGCTGGTGTCGTTGGCGGCAGAGTTGCCAGGGTCGACTGCGGTGCCCTCGCAGTAGGCCGCGGCTGTCTTGCCCGAAGCGAACTCGATGCTGGTGGAGAAGTCGAACGTTGGCGAGGTGGGCGGGGCGTGCCGCTGCGCCAGGAACATAACCAGCGGGTACGTCACGCCGTTCTGCAGCCCCATCTGCATGCGACAAGACACCATGATCGGTTGAGAAGGCTTGCAGCTCATGGGTGACGGCCACCGCTGACGCCTCGTCCTGCGGCTCGTCATGCCGATTCGCCCCAGCAATGCGACAGGCATGAGATCTATGACCTGGTTAAGACTGCGGAGTTGCAGTAGACAGAGGCACATAGCTCCCCAGACGAGCCAAAAAACAAATTAAAACCCCCCGAAGTCCACGCAGAACGCACCGTGCTCAGGTTTAGCGTCGCCGACTGCTGCCCGTGCACGCCGCCCAGGTCAACGACCAGCTCCCCGTTCATGTACACGAACAGGTCGCAGTTGGCGGCGAGCGTGATGCGGCCGTTGGAGAACTGCAGGTACTTCAGCGACGTCTTCAGCTGCAGGGTGGGAACACAAGTTGTTGAGTCAAAAAGCATCTTCAGCTCGGCTTTGGCACCTCTGCCCATGCACCTCCACGAGGAAGCTAAACTGCCAGTGACAGATGTGCACAGGCACAGGACTGGTTGCTGGGCTAGCATAGCCGACGCCTATGGGCTTCCGTGACATGCTCCCACAAAGGAGACGACATTCCAGGTGTTGACTGCCGGACAGCAGGACTCTCGTCCATGCTGCCCACCTCCATGGTGAAGTACTGGTTGTTGGCGGCAGGGCTGCTCGCCCCCAGCAGCTGGCCGTTCAGGGGGTAGAACGCCGCCGCGTTGAACTGGAAGGTGGAAGCTGTCCCCGTCACCACCCGGTCCAGCGTCATCACCGCGTCCTGCTGGTACGGCGCCGTGGGGCTAAACCACTGGTCAAAGTCGATTTTGCCTGCACGTGCAGAGGCACACAGATACCACATGCAAAGTTTTTGTGATGCGATTTTTCAACTGGGATCTGAGGCTCTCGTGTGAGTGGGTCGACGTGTTTGCAGGCGATCTGTGCACGCTGGCTGTGCATCCCACGGAGCTCACTGTGCGTGGTGGTGGTGTTGAAGCCGGTGGCGGGGCGGTACGCCGGCCGCCCCGAGGCGGGCAGCACCGCCTGCACGATCTTGCGGTCGTTGACGTTCGCCGGCTCCGGCAGGAAGCCGAAGTCGGGGTTGCCTGCCGGCCCCGCGCCCGCCTTGTTGAAGTTGCGCAGCGTGACGGTGAAGGCGGTCGAGCAGGGGGACTGCGCCGCCGCGCCGGCCAGGCTGGCGGCCGCGGCGGCCAGCGCCAGCAGCCATCTGTACGTGAGCCACAGGGTGGTGTGATACATTGATCAACCGACTGATGCGCCAGGGGAGGCGTGCAACCTGCAGGCGCTTCGATCGTCCTGGGGTGATGGAGGCGACAGGCACCCGGCGGCAGCATGCATGTGATGACCGAACCCACCTGAGCTGCCGCGCTCTGCCTGCGGCCTTCCCGCGTAGCCTCATGGCTGTGCGGCTGTTGGTGGCTACATCAGCGGCCCGGCAACAGCCGGTGCTGCCGCAGCTGCTGCCGCAGCGTCGGCTGGCAAAGCACGCCCCCGCGGCAGCCGGCGGTGGCCCAGGCAACGACTGCCTTTTATGGAACCCCTTTGGGGCTGAGGCACCGGCGATGGCAGACTAGCCCCTGCTCAACAGCCTTGCAGCCTGCAGTGCAGCCATGTGATGATGCCCGGTCAGCAAAGCGGATGGTTGGCGGACGGCGCACAACCGGCCAGTTGTGTCTGCCCTGCTGCCCATGCATAGGACGCTGCCGCAGGGCGATACGACCAGCGGCATACTAGGAGCGTGCGTACATGCGCTGGACCCTCATGCATGAAGCACAGGCGCTGCTGCAACAGACTGCACACCTTGTTGCACATGCAAAACACGCCAGCCAGCTGCCTGCCAACACGTGGTGTTCAGGCTGGCAGGTGCGGCAGAACGCCCAGGTGACAGCAGGATGTGGGGAGGCTGACCTGCGCGCATTTCAGCGTGCGCCAAGCTGCAGCCGAAGCTTTCCCGGCTGCCCCGGCCGATTACACCCCGGTGTGGGCCAGGGCGCAGCAGCGATCGCCGGCAAGCAGCCGCGCAACAGACACAGTTCTGAGGCTTGAGCAGGTAACCAGGTGCCTAGCGGTGGGCGGTTGCCGCTAAGCTACCAAAAGTGCTCAACTCCACGCGACCGTACCACGCGTTACGGTGGGCCAGGCAAAAGCACTGTTCGGGCTCTGCAAGCGGTCCCGTCACGTACAAGCTTCACTTCATGTGGCTGGCGCCAGGCCGGCGCTGCAACTGGCAAGCAAGCCCCCCGCGCTTTGGGGCTGAAGTCGCCATCTCAGCTAGCGGCGGGAAACGGCGGTCAGTACCTGGCGCAGCAACCCTGGAGCACAGGTCATGCGCGTTGGATGCCCACAACTGCTGCCAACCTGTGCGCAACACCATCCTGATAGCTGGAAATTGCACTGTGCAGCCTTGTGCTGAACTTTGATGAGCCTCACCGCTGATGCGCCGTGTGGATTGGCCCAAGAATGTCGAGCCGTGCTAAGAAACAGGGCAACGGGCGCGCGGCCACCTCAATCGCCGCCTGGGAGAAGAATCTGAAGAGCGAAAGAAGGTGCCTTACACCATGAGCGCAAAGGATATCCCGCTGCAACAGCTGCTTGGAACCTGCAAGTCCTTCCTTTGTTGTCCGCTTGCAGTCGACCTTCATGGCCCCAAGCACGCATCGAAAGTAGCGAATAACGTGTTTTGGAAGTGTGTTACATGGACGCAGAGCCCAGTACAAGCATCTGGCGGTGATGCGCACCAACGCAGCAGACATCGCAGCCCGCGATGGTCAGGCTGCGGCAAGCTCAGCACCTCTGGAGTATCGACCACCACACGCGGTCTCTGAATACTCAGATGTCTTTTCGAGGGGGCATGCTGGGGCGTCATCGCCCAGCGTTCGGCCCCTCAGCGCTGATGGCACCAGATGTGTTCTTGGCGGGAGCGCCGCCATTAAGGCGCCCTGCAGCGTGACGCGATCTGACTATGCCTGGGACCAGGAAGAGGTGCGTTTCTGCGACGCTCTAACATCCGCTTGATTGTCAGGCAGGTACTAGAGACATGTAGTGAGTTGTGGCGCTCGTTGCACGTACGTCAAGGAACACGCACGTCAGGCCATGGTGCAGGCCAATATGCAATTTGTCAACAGCTTATTATCGATGAGGATATTGAAACCGCATGTTCTGCTTGCAGGGGATTTCATGTGGGCAAAAGCCGCCATGGCCCCGCCGCACCACCGGCGCGCTGACAGTTTCTCACGGTATATCGAGGCCTTGGCCCGCACCCCGCCGCCCACAAAAGCCTCTGGCAGCATGAAGAACCCACATGCGTAGCAGCAGCACTTCGATGCAGTGCTGCCCGAGGTGATGTAGATGACTGATGACGACTGCCCCGCCGCTAGGCCGCCGGTGTGCAAGTCACAGCTGGCTTGCCACGTCACTGCTGACATCAGTGCCAGTACAGCCCACCAAGCGTATTCGACAACCGCCCAGCCACCTGCCATCCAACATCGCAATGCCCCAGTTTGCGACAGCATGAGGCTTTCTGGTCTCATCACCCTGCTGCTGGCTGCGGCGGTGTTTGCGCAGCCCGTGCGGGCGCAGGCGACCACATGCACGATTAACATCAGCGGCCTGTCCCTGGCTGCCACACGGGGACGGGCCGCGGCCGGCGCACGAAAGGCCAGCATAGCATGTAAGGGAGCGCAGCTGCGGCTCACCGTAGCGCCCGCTCTGCAGCCATATGTAGACAGCTTCACAGGTGCGCTGTGGGCTGCGAAGGTTTTGCCCGAAGGCAAGCTGCCACGGGGTTACAAGCTAGATGGTGGTGCTCGCATCGGTTGATGATGTGCCTGCACTATTGAGGGCAGGCGCCCGGCCAGCATGCTTGTCAGCAAAAAATTGTCGGCATGCTGGTACACGGTGGTGGCTGCCTGCATGGCCCCAGCGCATGTTTTTGCCACACCTCACAGGCAGCACATTTGTGAGCACCGCACAACACCGTGTCTGTCGCGTGAAGCTTGCCAACTGCAGCATGGGCAACGCCTGTCCTGCACCTGCTGCGCAGGCGTCACTGCCACCGTGGACGCCTCACCGGCAGCGCTGCTGGCGATCAGCAGCGGCAGTGTCTCCATTGCCGGCTCCAGCTTCGCCGACCTGGACGGCGGGGCCGGCGGCTCGGTGCTCAGCGTCAGTGGCGGCGCCAGCGTGGCGCTCGAGGACACCACAGTCAGCGGCTGCAGCGCCGCCGGGCAGGGCTCGGCGGTGGTGGCAGTGTCCGGCGCCACGCTGTCCGTCAGCGGCAGCACCTTTGACGGCAACTTCGCCGACTACGCCGGCGGCGCGATCGGCGCCACCAACAGCCGCCTGACGATTGCGGCCTCCAGGTCCGCCTTGCATGCCGGCGGCGCTGATCGAGCCATTCACCTCTGCTTGCAAGACAGCCACATGCATGTGGGCCACATGCAGAGCGGCTTTCGAGGTGAGGTGAGCAGTGCAGAGCATCGTACCCATCCACAGCGTGCTGCGCTCTCACCGTGGAACCATTGTTGCGCAGGTTCATCAACAACACGGCAGATGTGCTGGGCGGCGCGATCAACCATGTGGGGTCCAAGTCGGACCGGCTGGCGATCACAGGCAGCACGTTCACAGGCAATGCCGCAGGTGCGTCTGGCACATGGTGCCAACATTACACAGATTGCTGCCTCCGCTACACTGTGGTCTGCCATCCCTGATCGTCCCCCTTGGTCCTCGACAGCTTTGCAGTGCAGGCAAGCCACAGTGGCCTGTTGGTGCGCAGGGTGCAAGGGAGGTGCAATATATGCAGACGGCGTGGCAAGCGTCACAGTGGACGGCACCACGTTCCAGGACAGCAGCACGCTGCAGAGCCTTGCAACAGCAGGTGGGCGGCGGCACTCGGAACGATATGCAAGCTGAGCAGTTCGCGGTCACACATGCATGCAGCGCGATGAGGCATTGCTCCAAGCTGGCTGGCCTGCAAGCCGGCATTGAGGAACGTATTCAACCATGGGGGCTGGTTGGTTCATGTACAGGTGGCGGCCTGTGTGCCGACTTTTCGATCGTCGGCGGCGCCGCAATCTTCCAGGAGCGCATCCCCACAGCGACCTTCACAAACAGCAGGTCTGCTCGACAGCATACCCGGTGGCTGAACCACACAACCATGGCTCAGCCAGATCAGGATGCACCACCGCCATTTGCCCTCCAACGACATGACCCAATGTGACTGTGACCACCACATCATCCGGGGTGATCCGCAAACTGGCCGCAGGTTCATTGGCGGGCGCTCAGCGGGTGACGCGGGGGCGGTGGCGCAGAACAACGGGCGCACCTCCACGGTGCGCAACTGCACCTTCACCGGCAACGAGGCGCAGTTCGGCTTCGTGGCGGCCCTGGAGCAGAACGCGATCTCCAACACGCGCGTGCTCGGCTGCACCTTCACCCGGAACCGAGGCGCGCGCCGTGCTGTCACCGGCCCTGTAGCTGTGTGGGGCTTGCTCCGCTGCAGCTGCCAACAGCAGACGCGCTTACCTGCATCCAGGCTGTTGGTCATCGCTTGCAGCGTGTGTGGCATGCCATGGGGTGCTGCCTCCTGTTGAGGGGTCAGTGGGTGATCGTTTCGGCAGATGGGATGCTGATGCCCTCGTGTGCGGCTGCAGGGTCGAACAATGGGGCGCTCGTGCACCAGGGCTGCGACACCGTGCTCATACAAGACACCACCTTCGTGTCCAACACAGGTATGTCTTTTGAAGCAACCGTGATGCACTGCACAGAGGTCTGCTGGACACGTGGCCGGGCTGAAGAGTCATGCTACCTGGCCTACCTTGACCGACAACAGTTGACTGGTGCTGCTCAGGAATCCCACTCACTTGCTTGAACTCGCTCTGCAGCGCTGGTGGCGGCAGCATCAGCGGCAAATGCGGGCAGCGGCGGCGGCGGCGGCGGCGCCACGCTGCAGCTGAGCTGCGCCAAGGGCTGCGCGGTGCGGGGCTGCAACTTCACCGGCAACGCGGCGCCGGGGGCCAACGGCGGCGGCCTGCTTGCCAACGTGAGAGCCTGTCCTAGGTCATAGGCCACAACCTCCATACAGGACACTTGGGCAGGTCGAATGTGCCGTATCGAGGAAAGCAGCACACGCAAGCTGCTACAGCAGCTGCATAGGTGTCCAGTCGGTGGCCAGTATTTGCTCAGGGTCAGGAGTATGTACAGACGCAGCGGCATCTCGTGGCCAGCAGAGCACAAGCTGCTGTCTAATGTGCCCACGCATCTCAGCCCCTTGTCAGCAGCCTCATCGCAGCCCTGTGTGAGCATCGCTCAGAAGAGACGAAACAGCAGAGCCTGACTGTCTCATCTGGGGAGAACCTTCAGAACTGCAGTCAGGGACGCACGCATTGCTTTCCATGCAGCTGCGCCCAGACCAGGGATGCAGTACGGTCCAGGTCAGCAATGGAACGGTGGTCAATACTCGACTTCTGTGCTGCAGTCGCCCAACAATCTGGAGGTGGCGGGCAACCTCTTCCAGGGCAACACCGCCGGCAACTCGGGCGGCGGGCTGGCCGTCATTGGCTCGGGCGATGCGTCCGGCAACAGCGCCGTCGTGACCGGCAACACCTTCGTCTCGAACGAGGTGCGCTCTGCTTTCTGTGATAGTGTTAAAGTGCGCCAGGCAAGCATGTTGCCTGCTGGAACGAAACGACAAGTAGAGGCCGTTCAGTTCCTGTGCGATGGCAAGTGTGCGGTCCCTGACGGCATGGCGAGATGCCAACACTTCGAGTGGCTTGACTTGGCGGTTAGGGTCCTAAGCCTGCACATCCCCGACTCTGACAAGCAGTCAGCATCATGGTAATTGTGATTGCACAACATTGGATCCTCGGCCTCAGGGTAATCTTATGCTTTGCAGGCGACCGATGCGTCCGGCGCGGGCGGCGGCGCTGTGCTGTATCAGCTAAACAAGGCCACGGCGTCGGGCAACACCTACCGGCGGAATGCCGCCACATCCTTTGGCGGCGGCCTGTACATCCTGGGCCTTGAGAACACCAACGCTAGGGTCACAGACTCGGGGTGAGCTACCACCTGGTTTGCATGCGGTGTCCAGTCTGCAGGTGTAGAACTGTGCAGGCATCTATATCATTGAAACCACGACACTGGTATGGAGCAGGGTGCACAGCTTTAAGATGTCATGTACCTGAGTGTCTCGGCGGCAGGTTCGTTGAGAACCAGAGCGGCGCCAGTGGAGGCGGCATGAGCGTGTTTGCCACGCGGCTCACGACGACCCGCAACTGCACCTTCACGCGCAACTCCGCGCTCAGCAGCGGCGCCCTCGACTTTGTACGCCCCCTGTGCAGCCCAGCATTGCATCATCAAAACCTCCCGCATGATGCAGCTGTTGTATGCTGCACAAACTAATGACGCTCCGGCAAGTGGTGGACTTTGCTGCCGCTGCCACCTGCTCACATGCAGTCGAGTCGTGTACCCGATTGCATGCCGCATGGATGCTGTCCCAATGTCCACCTATTTCATCAGCCCTCGGCGAGATGGCACGCTGTCAGGTGTACGCAAATGACACGCTGTCGTTGCACTTCTGTTCAGGACTCGGCCACGGACCTCAGCCTGGAGCGCTGCACCTTCCGCAACAACACCGCAGAGCAGAGCGGCGGCGCCGTCGGCGCTTCCAGCATCCGGGATGCCAACTTGACAGAGCTGGCCTTCAGCTCCAACATAGTCAGCGGAGGTATGGTCTGAGAGCTGGATGCTTGAGTCAGCTCTGAGATAGCAGTTTTATGCTGCATTCTACATGGCAGAAGGTTATGCACCTGCCCCCAATGTCTGTCCGAGCAGTCGCAGCTGTCAGAAGTTGAGGACATTTGCTACGACCATGTAGGTCTGCTGATAGTTCTGCTTCCAGTTCTGTTTCTTGCTGCAGGCAGCGGAGGCGCCGTGTATGCGTCAAGCTTCACAACGGTGACTGTGGCAGGCTGCAACTTCACGAAGAATCAGGTACGTGTGCCTCTGGCTCATGCCGTTGTACATGCCGCCATGTACGCATCTGCCAACACTCACATGACAGCTCTGCCCGGTACACACAGCTAGGCGGCACTGATGTCACCAACACATGCACACTGGCAAATCCAACAGACTCCAACAGATTCCCTCATCTGCGTGTGCTGCGCCGGTGGCAAGCATGCAACCTTGCATATGGACGAGGGTCTCAGACACTGAGCTGACATGTGCATCTTCCCCAGGCGTCGGTCACGAACGCAGCCAGCGGCGCCCAGGGCGGCGCGGTGGCGCTGTCCACCGGCGAGCTTGCCGAGCTGGACTCGTGCGACTTCAGCGGCAACAGCGCCGGGCAGTCCGGCGGCGCGCTCGCGGTGCTCGGGTGCGCTGCAGCTGCTGCAAAGCCACCTCAAGTCGGCAGCTGTACACGCGCACAGCGAGGTGTGGGCCTGTCTGTCTGTGCGAGCGGTTCCAAGGCTCAGCCCCGCCAAAACCCTGCGTCACAGGCTGACAGACGTGCTGGTGACGGCCACCGGCTTTGAGCTGAACACCGCGGCCGGCAGCGGCGGCGCGATCCTGGCCAGCAACCTCAACTACTCCATGATCGTCGTGGACAGCGGGTTCGACCGCAACAAGGCAGCCGGTGCGCGACTGTGTGCCCAGCTGCCCCAAGGAGTAGCTGGCCTCACCTGGATGCCGCTATGGGCTGCGAAACCACCTTGTGCACCCGGAAGCATGTCCAACTGCACTTGCGAGTAGACTGCATGTCTGTGTGAGGGGCTGCAGCTCAGGGGAACCGTGTGGTGCACTGCAGCGAGTGGTGGCGCCATCGATCTGGAGGTAGTGCTGAATGTGCAGATCAACGGCACCGTCTTCACTAACAACACCGCCACCATCAGTGAGCACAGCCACTGTCTGCAGCGATACAGTGCACTTGCTTGGCACTGGTACCTGCTGACAGCCCCGCACAGCCGGCATGATCCGTGCTGCTGCGCTGCGTCTGTGGAGCACAAGTGCACATCACAAAACCCCGCGGCATCGCTGCAAAGCACTCCAATCGACTATCACCCTGTCACCAGGTGGCGGCGCGGTCGCCAGCACCAATGGCGGCGCCAACCTGCAGTTCTTCGACAGCCAGTTCGGCAACAACAGCGCCGTGGTCTCTGGCGGCGCCCTCAGCGTGAGTTGCTCATGCCTGCTGCTGCTGCTGCTGCTGAGTATACTGGTACAATGCTGGGTCTGAAGCATGAAGGTCCACAGCACACTTGACACTTGGTCACATCGGTCTGGGTACATGCGTGGCTGCTGCACGTCAGCTTTCGAGCCGACTTGGCGCATAAGTGGTCATTAGCAGGGCCTGTACCTGCAGGCTGTCGGCACATGTGGCACGGCGCTGGCCACCAGCCAGTTTGCCGACAACACGGCCGGCACCGGCGGTGCAGTGTTCCTGGGCAACTACGGGCGGCTGGGCAGCTGCAGCAGGGGCAGCTGCCGCTGCCCGCCCGAGTCGCGCCAGTCGCCCGCCTTCGACCAGGTGCGTGGCGACTGCTGCACCACACCAGCATCTGCGCCTGCTTCTGCTTGTTCATGACGCTTCGGATGACGATCACCAGGCCAACATCCCAGTACCCGGTGAGGCTTTGCAGGCGGCCCAGTTCAGGTGCCCAGCAAGCTGCACGGTGCCGGTCCTGATTCTGGCGTCATCTGCCAGAACCCTGTTATGCCGGGCTGGTCGGCTGACAAGGTGGGTTAACCAATTTCCCAGGTGGAGCTGGACACCAACATAGCCACGAGCGGCGCCGGCGGTGCGCTGGCGGTGGACGTCGCGACGGACCTGTTCAACATCAGCGGCAGCATCTTCGGCGGCAACGCCGCCTTCACAGACGGCGGCGCCGTCTCGCTGCACGCCTTCTCGCCCAACGCCACGACCACCATCAGCAAGGGCGACTTCGAGGTGCCGCGACAGATGGCTGCCTTGAAAGCTGCAGTCGTATGTCTGAATAGGCTGCCTGCAGCAGTAGGCCATAGACTGTGGCATGACATCCGTGTCAGATCATCTGCCGATGGCTCAGCAACGTCCCATACAGCGCTTTCAGTCAGGCTGCTGCTGGCCGCCGCCGCCTTGCAATCTCAGCTGTGCAGCGCCCGTGCCCATGGTGCAGTCGCTGCCGTGCTACAGGGCAACCAGGCGCAGCAGCTGGGCGGCGGCCTCGCGATGTCAGAGTCGCCGGGCGCCCGGCTGGTGCTGCGCAGCGGGACGTTCACTGAAAACGCCGCCGCGCTCGGCGGCGGCCTGCATGCCGACAACGAGACCGAGGCAAGCCATGCGTTGTCATCATCACCAGCCGTCACCAACTGTCGGGCCAAGCCCACTTCGGGCATGCCGTGACTGCTTGCAATGCCCAGTCGTGCTGCTGGCCCATGCAGCAACCTCCTCTTCATCATCTGCAAGACTGCTGACCATACCAGTTTATGCAGCAGATCGTCATGGCAGCCACGAAGTTCACGGGCAACGTGGGCGACCAGGGCGGCGGCGGCCTGCAGTGCGACGGCTGCACGCTGCTCAACGCCACCCGCAGCAGCTTCTCTGGCAACAATGCGACAGTTGGCGGAGGCGGCGGCCTTGGGTGAGTGCTGAGCTGTCCATGCCCCTTCATGCGCATCCATGCCCTTCAGGCAGAGTAACCCTCAGCAAGATGCCAACGAAAGCACCTTTTACAAGTGATGCAGGGTGCTCCAGCCGTATGATTAGCATGAGCGTGTCCACTGACGTCACCTGCAGACTGCAGTGACAATGCTGGCTTCCCCTTTGTCAAAACGCTGGTGAATGCCTGCAGGTGCGCCGGCTGCGCCATCGTGATGCTGCAGGGCACGACGCTGCTGCGCAACGCCGCCGGCTTCGGAGCCGGGGCGGCCCTGGCCGGGGACTCAACAGCGCGCGCCTCCATCGTGGAGTCCAGCTTCATCGAGAACGAGGCCACTGGCGACGCTGGGGAAGGTGACGGTTTTGGAAAAACATTCTGGACGCCGCGCATGGGACCCCTGGTCGTCATACACCTTTGACGCAGTAGCGCTTGCTGGGTGCACTGTCTGGCACGCCATGGCAGCATCGACCCTGCGCATTTCATCATGCTGCAATCTCACAAGCTCAGACCCAAGACCTGCCAAACGCCGGTGTAGTACGTCAATAACCAGCTTACTGCATACATCATTAGGCGGCGGCGGCGGCCTGCAGTCCGGGGATGGCCTGCTGCTGCTGACGCTGACGACATTCCGGCGCAACAGTGCTGCCGGCAATGGCGGCGGGCTGCTGCTGTCGTCCAGCTGCCCTGCAATGGTGGGATTCTCATCAGGGCTTCGCGTCGCACATCATGTCTCAGTTGCATGCCGTCAGGCAGTGGCAATGTTGCATCCATCGGATGACATTTTGACACTGCTCTGAAGGTCAACACATGATGTAGCTGTTCTCGCTTCTTGCAGGAGGTGGCTAGCTGCGGCTTTGCCAGCATCACGGGCAGCACGTTCAACGCCAACACGGCCGCCGGCGCGGGCGGCGCGCTGTCGTCGGACGGCAGCACGCTGCCGGTGGCGCTGAGCTGCGGCGCGACCTCGCCAGCCGACCTGCCGACCTATGCAGATGCTGCAGCGCAGCAGCGCAACTTCACGACGCCCAGCTTCCCATCTGGTGCCGACATGCTGCACACGCTTCCCCATTGTTTGCTTGCCTCTGCACAACATCAAAACCATCAAAGCATGGCACTATGCTTGGCGACTGCCGACTGCCAAAACCGTGTCTATGGCAGAGGTCATCAATGCGCAGCAATGTTGGAAGCCAGGTCCCTCGTTCCATCCTTGCAATAATATAGGAATGGCTTTGTGGGATGTGCAGGCTGCAAGGGGTCCTTCGTGGGCAACACCGCCGGCGCGTACGGCGACAACCTCGCCACCGGGCCGAGCAGCCTCAAGGTACACAGCTGCCCATGAGACCATCGAAATGTTTCTGGCAGGCATTGTGTGTTCTGCCACCACTTGGCAACAGCGGTGTGAGCTCTGCAGTGTGAGTTGTGTCGTCCACCACACAGCACACCACCACCAAACACACGCCCGCTGTGGGAGTGTATTGCTGGCAGCTGGACCACCGTGAACTGTCTGCTTCCTATAACCAGGTGGTGCCCACATATGTGCCGCGCCAGCGCTCCAACCAGCGGCTGCCGGTCACGGTCGACATCGTCGACGACCTGGGCCAGCAGATCTCAGGTCAGCACCCACGACAGTTGGCAGCACACAGCAGTGTCGTCAGCTACGATGACGCTGGTCACCTCATCATGACGTAGGACACAGGGTCACGGATCATACTTTGCCCATCTAAATGCATCACAAAGACGTGTGTACCTTGCTGTACCTAGTGCAACAGTCGTCTTGCGTCACACGCTGTACCTGGTTGAATGCCCATCCATAGCCGCAATCATCAGCAGTAAGTAACATGTGCTCTTCTGCGATCCACAGGGACGGGCGTGGGAAGCGATCTGGTGGTGACTGCTGTGAGCGGCAACCAGACGCTGCTGCTCAGCGGGCAGACGCGGGTCGCGGCGTTCAACGGCTCGGCAGTCTTCACTGGGCTGACCGTCAGAGCCCCCACCGAGGTGAGCAGTGTGAAGACTGTATGGGTTGGTCAGGTATTGGCTGGTTGCGCTGCGCAATCGATCTACACCTTTCCGACCACTGTGTTCGCCGCCCCGTGGGTAGTTCCCAGCCGCCGATTGGTGGTTGTGTTCCTCTTGCTGAGTTGAACTGATTGTGTCTCCTCCTGGGGTGCAGACGACGCCGTACACGCTGTCCTTCAAGCCCGCGGCAAACGTCTTGGCGGCCGGCGCTGCGGACGCCTCGGGAGGGGGCAGCGCCGACGTCGCAGCTGCCGACCTGGGCGTTGTCATCCAGCCCTGCATCGTGGGTGAGGCACTGCCCAGGGCATCTTCCGGCGTGTCTGCTGGTTTCACTGTACCCCCTCAAGCCCGGGCATCTGGGCTCAGGCGTCGTTTTTTCGGCCTGGGCAGTGCAGCCATGAATATTGCCTCGGCTCGACCTAGCTTCTGGGTCCATACTTGCAGCATGGGCTGTGAGATGTTCATGACATCGTTTATTGCTGCAATAAATTCAGCTCTTGGCACCATGGCGATTGCATATGTGTGCTCGTGCAAAGCGCTTCAGGCGCCCATAAGTCTGCACCCTCCCACCCCAACAGGCGAGGTCGCAGCGGATGATATCTGTGTGGAGTGCTCCGTGGGCACATACAGCTTCGACAGCGGCGTGCCCTGCCAGTCGTGCCCTGAGGGTGCTGCCTGCTATGGTGAGAGCTGACATGCCCTCTGCACTGGGAACACCTGGCGTGCTCACAACAGGACTGACCTGGCTCTGGGGTCTATCATGTGTGCGTGCTGAGTGCGACGCTGGCTACAGTGGCAAGTGCTGCTGAGTCGCAAGCCTCAAAGCACGCTGCGGCCTTGTGCTTGGGTTATGCTCGACCAGCAGCTTCATGCGCCTGCTTAAGTATGAAGCTCATGCCCGATTGTCTTGCAGGTGGCGCCACGCTAGTGCCACAGCCGGGCTACTGGCACTCGGCGGCCAACTCGACACAGATCCAGGCCTGCCCCCGCAGATCTGCGTGCAGGTCCGGCTTGATGGGACGTCAGGCTTGATGCATGCAGAACGCTTTCACGCTTTCCTCTTGCAGCTGGAATGCCAATCTGAACCAGCAGCCATTGGTCTGCATGTTACGCACCGCCCCACCATCGTCCATCTGTGCGTCCTGAGGGCAGTGCTTGTTACATGCAGGTACGACCTGCGGACGGAGAACCTGACGGAGTGCCAGGTGGACTGGTACGCCCTGGACGCCAACACCTCGCTCAACTACCAGCAGCTGACCGCGCAGCAGGCCGCGTTGCCGTGCACCCTGTGGAGCGACAACAGCACCAACACATATGGGTGAGGTTGCCCACCCGACTAGATCAGCGCTGGGTACTGCTCACCGTACCGGCGCCCGAGTACTGACTGCCGTTTGGCTGCGGATGCGGGCAGGAGTGCACACGCCGTCACATCCGGTGCTGTGTCTGACAAAGCCTCCAACAAGGGGACCGATGTGATTCCTTGCTGTCACCTTGCTTCGTGATCCCACCAGACAACATGCGCCCAGGCTGACTCTCGGCTCCCCATGCCGTGCAGGACCTACCAGCAGGCGCAGTGCGCGCCCGGGTACAAGGGCCCGCTGTGCGGGGCGTGCGACCGGGGCCCCAACGGCCAGCGCTATGGCTTCTACTCCGCCTTCACCTGCACCCGCTGCAAGTCGGACGGCCTGCTGGTGTTCCTCACCATCCTGGGCTTCCTGCTGCAGGTACAGCATCAGTGCTGCGTTGAGTGTTATCAAATTGTAACCTGGTTGTGCTTCCAAGGCCTGAGAAGGGTTTGGTCCCCAGGTGCTACTGCTTGTTGCAAGATACTAGGATATGTCGTCCTGCTATACCCAGACTGATGCGCAGTGGCTGCCAACTGCAGTTCGCCTTCATCTTGTTCACCATCTTTTCCAACATCTCCACCAACCGGCAGCGGTATGCCGAGCATGAAGCGCAGCCGTCCGACTTCATCAAGGTGCATAGCAGTGCTCCTCTACTACGAGCTGTACCTGTGCAGAGTTTCTTCGGGTTCAGAGGAAATGGTAATACCCCGTTTTGCCAGACAGAGATGCTGTCATCAGTAACAGTGTTCTGTCTGACAGACGGTCGGCCCTCTGCATGCAGGTCCTGATCATCTACCTACAGTACAACTTCATCGCCAGCAAGCTGCCGCTGAACTGGCCGACGGGGCTGATCAACTTTGTGGGCGGCATCCAAATATTCTTCACCAGCGGCGAGGGCATCTTCTCCCTGGACTGCCTTCTGCAGGTGCTGCAGGCATTTTGTTGCTTGTTGCTGTTCTTTCATTTGTCCTTTCACGGGGCACTGCTGGCTGTCCGCTGCAAAGCGCTGGCCCAGGATTAGGCATTGCATGAGCAGTGGGGTAGGTGGTCCGCTGCTTGCATGCGCAGGGTCGTCGCAACAATACGGTGCTGGGCCAAACAGTGTGGTGTCCCGTTCTCCGCAGAAAAACGGGAGCGCCGTGCCGCTTGCCATACAGCGCCAGATCTTCAGCGTCGTGGTGCCGCTGGTGCTGCTGTTCCTGTGCGCCATCTTCTGGGTCGTCTGGTGCGCTTTCTTGAGGTCCACACCGCATGCGCCTTACAGCTTGACAGGAGCCACGGAGTTACTTGATGGATGCCGCAGTATGCGCCTTGTGTGGGTGCCGTGTGTGAGGTCCACCCTGCGCTGCGGGGTGAAACCTCCCTTGCCATGGGGGTCATCCAGGCTGTAATAGTGCATCTTGCTGCCGAGATGACGAAGCTCGGAAGCACCACGTGCCCTGCCGGGTGTTGACTTTGCCTCGCCCTCCGCACCGCAGGTGGTACGTCGTGCAGCCGTACCAGAAGAAGCGCCGCATGTCGAGCACAGAGGAGCGCATTCTGGCGCACGCCATGGCCGCCGGCATCGACCTGCCCCCGATCAAGGTCTGCCCCTTTTGAGTTGCTACTGGGTTGTCCAGGACATGTAGGGTGGCTGATCCGTCCTGACTATTGGGGATGGCCCCACCGATAGCACTCCATCCCAGAACGCATGTGGTAATGTCTACATGCAACCCATGAGCCGCCCACAGGTCCCGGTAGACTAGTGGATACTGCTTCCTAAGCGGTGCTGGTGGTGGTGGTAGGAAGCGGACGAGGAGTTTGGCACCGACAGCGAGAGCCTTGAAGACTCGAGCCCCAGCCTGACCCCGCAGACGGTGGGTCCCCCTCCCCCCGGTGCTTCCTGGGGAAGTACCAGACTTTCATTCTGGTGCAGGTTGCAAGGCGTGGTCACGCGCGTGGTCTGTACTCTGCATCAGTGATGGTCATGGTGCACCAATACCCCGTGACTTGGCTTTCTGGGCCGCTCTTACTGACGACGCTGCCTGCTAAAGCCTCCTGCTTGACCACAGAGCGTGGGCCAGCCGGGAGAGAACGGTAACCTGTCGCACCACTCGTCCGGCGTCAGCACGAACGGCAACGGCGGCGGCGTGAAGAGCGCCGGTGACAGCCTACAGTCTGCACCATCGGTGAGTTGTTGCGCCTGCAAAGTTCATGAAAGCTGCTGTTGTGGCCAGCACACATGCTGCGCATGCAAGCGAGGGATCGCCAAACTATAGCCACTGTAAGCTTGCAACGTGCCAGCACCTGCACTGAGACCAAATTTGATTTTACAACTGCTGCAGTCCAAGAAGAATTTCAACTTGGACCAGCTGTTCCGTGCGATTGAGATGGAGAAGATGAAGTCGATGGACGAGAGCCGGTCCCCGCTCGAACGCAGCCAGTCCATGCGGGTAGGTTTGATACTGTTTCTTGCCATAGCAGAGCGTGTGCTGGGCAGCGTTGCAGAAATGGACATTGAAGCACAGGGGCTGCCCGGCCCTGCGCTGCATGCTGTTGACTGGCAGGACTGCCCGGCTGCAGAAAGCGCTGTCGGTGGAGCTGGCCATCGAGCTGGAGCGGGAGACGTTTGGGCAGTACGTCCAGCGCATCAGCATCGTCTCCGTCCTGGTCGTCTGCTTCTTTGTGTGAGCTGGTCGTGGTTTCTGTGCAGTGTGTTGTTGAAGACCTGCTGCACACCAAGTATTGCGTCAAGTTTAATTGTTCATGGTCAGGCATGCACGTGCAGCATACCGCTTGCAAGGCTGGTACCATTATGAGGCTTATTCACAGCCAGTGTGGCTTCTGCACACAGCTACCCCACGGTGTGCCAGGCTGTACTGAACACCTTTGCCTGCTACCACGTGGATGACGGCAATGGCCTGTATGCAGACAACCAGCTGGTGCGTCACACGTTGAAAGCGCATCTTGTGGCTCGAGAGCAGCACACACGCATACGAAACTTTGCAATGCAGCTGAAGGGGCAGTGCTGTTCATGCAAGCAGTGAGCGGATTGCTGTATTCTGAGGCCCTGGTCAAAGCATGAAACATCGTGCCGCAGGCGCGGTGGGGGTCGGGCTACTGGCAGCAGGACATGGAGCAGCGGTGCTACACTGGGTCGCACCTCACCGCGGTGTGGGCCATCGGCATCCCCGGCATCGTGCTGCTGTGCATCGGTGCGCCCGCCCGCAGGCTCCTGGCCGCTTGCACAAAAACCAGTCAGCCCAATTCCAGGACAAGAGCAAGAATGATGTGGCAGCAAGTGGCAGCACGCTCCGTTCTTGCAGCAGCAAATGGTGGCACGCTCCATTCACCCCCCGACTGGCCAGCAGAATCGCCCCTTGCGGGCGCAATTCGACAGTGCTGTTCATGGAAACAGCCTGGCCTGAGACGTTGGGGTGTGTGTAATCCACTTGCAGGCATCCCGGTGTCAACGCTGCTGATCCTGCTGAAGATCCGGGACAGGCTGCAGGAGCCCCGCACAACAGCCACCTACGGCTTCCTGTACCACCAGTTCAAGTGCGTCTTGCACATTCGTTGCAGTGAAAACAATCGTCACCTGCAGTATGTCACATGGCTGTGCAAGCTGGCCGCGCATCCAGCCCCTTCAGCAAAACAGCCTCTTCAGCAAAACAAGCACATGCTGACAGGTGATGTGTTGTGCTGCAGGGAAGGCTTCTTCTGGTGGACGGTCGTGGATCAGCTGCGGCTGCTGATCCTGGTCATCATAGTCGTGTTCGGCAGGTGAGCCGGCAACACTGATGCTCTCATGCCGAGCTGGGGACCGAAATGTTGTCGCAGACTGCGCACGTCACGGGGCAGTCCCCAGACCTTCGTGTGGGGCCCTGCATTCCTGCGGCCTGTTGCTTGCACCCACATGAATAGCATGGCTGCGCCCCCTGCGCAGGTCGCTCGCGCCCTTCGTGCAGCTGCACCTGTTCATCTTCGTGCTGCTGCTGTCCGCGGCGGTGTCGGTTATGCTGCAGCCGCACGCGTGGGCGGGCCAGATGGACCTGCTGTCCATGAGCAGCATCGCCTTCCTGATGTTCATGAGCCTCTACTTCATCGGCTACTCCAAGCAGCCATCAGGTGCGGCCAGTGCACACACCTGATGCACGCACGTAAGGAATCTGAAACCACAGTGGGTCCAGGGTGGGCATGGTCACGGTACTACGCTTTCTGTCTGCAATGACAACACCACCTGTGGCATTGCCCTCTGATTGCGCGCCATTGATGTCACTCTGCCATGTCTGTCGCTCCAGGGCCGCTCACCACAACGATTGGGGCGGTGTGCCTCGTCTTTGACATCCTGATCATCATCTTCATGCTGCTGATCACGGTCACGAAGACGCGCAAGCACTTCATCGGGTGAGCGCCCCGTGCTGCTCCCTGCCTCGCCCTTTGCTATCTGCCACCTTCTTGGGGTTTGCCCCGACTCGCGCTCAGCGGACGGCCATTACATCAGCCATGCGGCAGAAAGCGGCATATGCCCCTGTCGGCGTCTCAGCCGATGCCCGCGAATGCATAGCGGCCTTCACGCCTGTGCTGTTGCATCGCATTAGCGACAGCAGACACGTGCAAGCTGTCGGTGCGCTGGCTGCAACACCATTGGTTGGTCGCTGCAGGTACTGGAACACGTTCCTGACGTACCTGGGCAAGGCGCGGTCCGGGTCGCTGTCCGTGGTGCGCCGCGCGCAGCAGCGGCGCCTGCTGTGGCAGGTGGGTTTAGGGTTTAGGGCCCTAAAACCCTAAAATCCGTAATTTCCACGGCTCCATGACCGCCTGCTGTGTTGGTTGGTGGCCACCACTGTGTTGTTGCGAGTGGTGCCTGCACGTGCTCTCAACCCGTGCGCATCAGGCTGTCGACGCCTGGCACCTGACGCTCGGCTGCAGCTCCGGCCGAAGAGGCTTGCGCCGACAAGCTCGCTCATGGTTCCCGACCAATCAGTGGCTGAACGTAGCTGCATTTTTGAAGCTGTGTTGTTGAGCATGTGGTGCCGTGTGCAGGCGCGCAGCATCCGTCGGCGGCAGGCGAAGGGGCAGAAGGGCGCGGCGGAGCTTCCCGTCAGCTCCAGCGCCAAGCCTGTCGAAGCATGACGCTTGTAACAACAGCAGCAGCTGCTGCTGCGAAGTGAGGGACACTCAGTGCCCGGCAGCAGGAGCGCAGGGGACTTTTGTTTTTTTATTATTATTGTTTGGCAACACTGGACAACATCTGGTATGCCGGGCTGCCTGCTGTGCAAGAGCAGGTGGCGGCAGCGGCGGACGAACTGTATGCAGCGTGATGTGCACTGCAAACTGGCAGCTTGTGACTTGAGTGCGCTATCATGGCCTGACTATCCCTCATTGATTCAAGAACTGTTAGATGCTTTCATAACATAGACAACTTGCTGCATTGCCTATATTTGCTCGATGCACCAGTTGTGACTCGTAGGGTATTGCACAGGAGCACCTCAACAGTAAGCTCAAGTGGTGAAAGTTGAAAGACCAATGGCGGTAGCAGCAGCACGCTGTTCCTGTGCGAGTGGGTGCACAGGATCCCTGCCCATGCGATAGCACTGCCGCTGCCACCGTGCAGCGATGCTCGTGGTGCGAGGCCGCTGTCCTCGCAGCTCGCCTCCGCTGCTCACCACGTCTCCAACTGCCAAACGCTGCGCTGCTGCCGTGGCCGCCACGCAGCAAGGGCGCTGCCCGCTGCGAAGGCGGCAGTCTGGCAGCTGCTGCGGGGCTTTAGGGTCTGGGGTGCCTCAGACGTTGCTGCGGGGGAAGTCGCTCTTGCCGGGCTCCTCCCACTTTTCCGCCGCAATCGCCGACGCTGCGTCGGCGTCCAGGATCCAGGTCACCTTGCCGTCGGCCGGTCGCACCAGCTGTGCCGGCAGCGCGCCCGGCAGGCTCTGCACCTGTCCAAAGAAAGCAAACACCGTGTGCTGGGCGGCACGCAGGCATGCAGAGCTCGGAGGAATGGCCAGGCTGATGTACCACATGTATGCAGATGCTCTGCGCGGCTGGGTTTTAAACCCTAGCTCCTTGCACAGACGCACCTCCAACACCCGCTGCACAATCTCCGCCTTGCCCTCCCCAAGCGCCACGAACACCACCTGTTTGGCCGCGTTGACCACCGGCAGGCTGAAGGTGATGCGCTCGGGCGGCGGCTTGGGCGAGTCCGCCACCGGCAGGATCCTGCGCACGGGCATCTGTACTCAGCATGGACTGCAAGTGTATGAAGTGGGTTGAAGTGATTGCGCAATGGGTGAGAGCCCTTGGTGAGGATGAAGCCAGCTGCGCCCTCTGCCTGTGCCAAGAGTTTGAACACCCAGGCTCTGGCTGCAGTACTGGGAGGCAGGACACCCAGGGGTCTTGGGGCCAGGGCTTGTGATAGGCTGGAGGATTTGAGGCACGCGAGGGCTCCCTGCCGGCAAGCTAAAGGCAACTGGGCACAAGCAGGTGCGGCCGCCGGGGCTCACGCACAGCAGACTCAACACTGAAAGGTCAAACCCCTCACCAGCCCTCCTTGGCGGCAGTCTCCGGTCGGTTGGGGAACAGGCTGCAGATGTGGCCGTCGGGGCCCACGCCCAGCAGGGCCAGGTCGAACACGGGGAAGCCGGCTTCGTTGCGCGGCAGCGCGGACTGCGGCACGTCCAGCAGCTGCCCGTTGTACTGCTTCGCCGCGTCCTGCAGGTGGGTCAATCACCACATGCTTTGGTTTCTGTAGTTTGCAGCTGTTGTGGCTGGTGCCATGGCGGCATGCCAGGGCAGCGCCGCCCCCAGTTCCCCCAGCAGTCGGTCCAACGTCACAACAGCAGAGGACGTGCGCATAGATGCAGGACGCAGTGGTTGTCGGTTCCGCCTGCTGTGCACGGCGTTTCCGCCATGACCGCACACGGCGGCCGCACACATACTTCGGGCATGCGCCACATGGCAGCCACGCCTGCAGGTAACGTGCTGTAGTACCCCTCCAAGGGTACCCCTCACCTCGACCGACAGGCCCTCCGCTATGGCGTGGATCTGCGCCGCCGGGATGGGCACCTTGTCCAGGAACGCCTCCCGGGCGCCCTTGATCGTGGAGTCCGGCGAGCTGTGCGGCACGTTGCGCTCGTCGCCGAAGAAGACGTGCCACTTGGCCCACTCCACATTCTTAGAGCCCACCAGCGACCCCAGCGACTTCAGCAGCGAGCCGCCTGCGTGCCAACACACTGGCTCGCCGCTGTGCCTCGCCAGCATGCCCATGAGTGAACAGGTGGGATACTGACAGCCGCCACAGCCCTGCAAAAGCCCAAGAAGGGACGCTGGCAGCAGGAATGCTGCGTCCTCAAGCTGCACCTGTCAGCACGAGCGTGAAGGCGCCCTTGGCCTTGATTGCCTTGGCGGCTTCGCCGGCGACCAGCTTGGCGATTTGCGCATTCGCCCCCGCCGGCGTGCCGTATGCGATGACCCCCACGTCCCCCTCCTTGTCCGGGTAGTAGAACTGGTGCGGCTCGCCGCCCTGGCCGGGCCCCTTTGACGTCGAGAGCGGCGCGATCTGCAAGCCACGGGGGCATCATGCATGTCTATGAGTGCTGCCGGTGGTTGACGCACGTACGCTGCAGGGACAGCCTGGCCGGCGGCGCACGCAGCGATGTCATATTCAATCGCGCACGCGCAGGTGGTTTTGCTGAGCAGCCGTCCAGGCTGACAGGGTGTGCGAAGACATGCTGGCCGCGCCACATGCCGCCAGATGCCCACAAGGCCTGCCAGCAGCGTCATCAACACCATCCCCCCGGGTGAGTACTGCCGTTCTCACCGCTCCAGAGTCCATGAGGTGTGCGCCCATAACAGGGGGGATGCCGTCCTTCCAGCGGGATTCAGGAATGACGTTGATGCCGGGCACGGTGGTGGGGTCTGTGTCCACGACACCGCCGCTGACGTCTGCACGGATGTTCACAGCTCTCCTGCGTCCTCTGGTAGCTGTGGAAGCGCGTGAAACGCGCTGCAACCGGGCTGCACTTGCGCTGAACTGGGTGTGCAGGCTGGATTGGGGAGCGAAGCGATCAGCGGCGGCCGTCGGCGGGCTGCGCCACATGGCTCAGACACTACGCACTGGACGGGGTAGAACCTTTGCAGTGTGCGCACCTAGCGGTGGAGCAGCAGCAGGCAGCTTACTGAGGTTACGTAACCTCTTGCGGGGCTTTGCCCCCCTGGCACCTGAAGCCGTGCGGCAGATGGCGCTGTGGCCGTCAAACTGCATCAGACGCATTGGATCTAGGTTTGAACTCCCAATCGAACCTGGCACAGGTCAGTACTTGCCAGGCACAGCTGCCGTAACTCAACTTTTGAGGACTGAATCCCCTGCATCCCTTGCAGTAAGGAGTTGCCCGTATGCTTGTCGATTTCCTGCAGGCTGCTCTCCTGATATCGTGACAAGCTGTATATCAGGTTCGGACTTTGCTACCAGCCAGACACGAGCAGCGAACAGCCATGTCACAGCTTGCATGCCGCGCCTGAGCCGCCCTGCGCTACAGCATGGCTGCACAACAAACGGTTGAGGTCATCCCAAACGCTCAGCAGCGCAGCAAGCATGATGCGGAGGAGTGGTCCAGCGATCAGTACAGCCTCCGGGTAACTGCAACGGTGTTGCATATCTGCACATGCCATTTGCTTCCCGTGAACGAAGCGGAGCATGGCACGCTGCGCCAGGCGCCTGTTTTGCACGAGACTGGCGGCAGGAGGCAGCGTTCGCGGCATGCAGGTGACCTCGAAGGAGGGCTTCTTCTGCACCATCCGACTTGCGGCGGTGCTGCCCCTGACTCCCGCAGAGACGTTCGAGCTGCTGGCGCGGCCCGACTCACACAACATCTTTCGGAGCATCACGGTGTGTCATGCACCGCCGGCCACGCAGTTGACTGCCGTGCCCGATGGGTGCATGCTGCAGTGCATGGGAGGCCCCAAGCAGGACAACAGCACGTCGGCTGACATGCACCATGCAGGACAACACCTATCGTAAGATCTTGAGATGGAGGGATCGGCATCGCGGGCAGGCAAGCGGAAACACCCGCCTTGTCAGCCTCCACTGCGGCGTCCTGCAGCGTCCTGTCATGCAGTGAGCAACCCAGCACCATGTGTGCAAGAGATCACCCGCCAGTCTTCAACCTGCACAGGTGAAGGTGGAGACAGAGGCGCTGGCCAAGTGGAAGTTCGCCATGTTTTCTGGCAAGTTCGCCACCAGGTACCCCTGCAGCAGCCTCAGTGCGGTCCATTTAAAGACAGATGGGGCATGTGCAGCCGCCAGAGACATGAGCACGACATGCATCAGAAGCCCCACTCACCCGTTGTACCATAACTGTCACAGGCTGTACGTTGACCTTGACCGGTCGTCTGGAACGGTGCGGCAGCTGCAGCACTTCTCAGCGTGGAAGTACAAGTGTCCTCAGTGAGTAGCACAGGCGCGACCGGGCGTTGATGCAGCTGGGTGATTCACACAAGCTGTGTGCTCATGAGCCTGCAGATCGACTTCCAGCTGGCGAGGCAGGGTGGTCAGATGATGAAGGCCTTCGAGGGGCACTGGTCTGTGCAGGTACACGCACGCCTGCAACTGTGCGCATGCGTCTCAGCAAGCTGACTGTCAGCACGTAGCGCCCTGCCTGTGTGCTCAGAGAGGACGTCGCACAACTGATGCCCTGCAGCTGTGGTCGCCCTCGGGCCTGCGCCGCCGCTTGGTTCGACACACTGTCGCAGATCATCACGGGCTGCAACAGGAAAGACCACGCTGCTGACACGTGGCAGCGCCCCTGACATCGTGGGCTTGGTGATCAGGGCTACGAGGGCCGCCCGCCGCTGGATGCCATCGTGGCGGCGCCGCCTTCGGCGAGCCTGTTGGACATGGTGCGCGGCGGCGATGGCGGCAGGGGCCAGAATGGCAAGGACCCCGCGCAGCAGGCGCTGCAGACCCTGCAGTCTGTTACCAGTGAGTCTCTGTGAATGCCCTGTGCAGCTTGCAGTCTACGGTGAAGGGGAGATGTCTTCTCTGTCTCACTGGTGACGCAGCTGTGTGTTCAGTGCAAAGGCTAGCAAACTGCATACCTGGTATCTCAGGGATATAGGGCATGCCCAGATGTTCACATCACTGAGAGGCTGGCCAATCGCGCTGCAGACTGGTTCCCGCAGCCAGCGCCGCAGCGGACGCTCATCACCCTCGAGCAGAGCCTCCAGCCAGGTGCCACATGCAGATGCCGTGTATGGTCAGCTACGTGTTCAGCCTGCACTGCCACCTGGTGAGTACATGTGACGCTGACTCACATGCCCTCGCATAAGGCGTGTTGGCATCTGGACACAGGCCTGGTGCCGCCAGGGCCTCTGGGCAACCTGGTCAAGAGCATTT
This sequence comes from Diplosphaera chodatii, assembly GCA_032358165.1. Lineage (NCBI taxonomy): Eukaryota > Viridiplantae > Chlorophyta > Trebouxiophyceae > Prasiolales > Stichococcaceae > Diplosphaera > Diplosphaera chodatii. The sequence goes on along the minus strand of JAALGY010000044.1, from coordinate 631,899 downwards.
CGGCAGCGCAGGTGGGGAGCGTGTGTTTGATAGGCCAGGTGGTTTGCTGTTGCACCCTGTCGCACAGTTGTCGCAGACCAGCCCGGCTCAGGCGAGGTACTGTGGTGAGTTGGAGCGTGTGATGCAAGCTGCAGGTCAGGGGCATGCTGGAAGACTTGCAGACGGAGGCCGCCAAAATACGTGCTGGCAAGCCAACACCCTCTGACAGCCATGGCCTCGAGGACGAGTTCGGCTTCGAGGGCGCGAGGAAGAGCGGAAGCATTGGAAGCAGCGGCAGCACGGCCCAGAGCCCGCCTGGGGCCGCCGGTGATAACAGCAGCGCACTGACCACGGACAGGTGCTCATGCTGCCCTGATATGTTGAGCCTTACAACAGCCTTCGCCTCCCTGCAAATTTCGTATATGCAGAGCACGCTTGTGAACCCATCCGACGACCTCAATGGCTCATTGTCGGAACACAACAAACTACTCGAACAGAGTTTCCTAAGGTGACAAGCACACCTGAATGAATCAATGTTGCTGACTGCAGGTGGCGGAGTCTGCCCGGCAGCGCAGTCCAGGTGCTGACAGCAAATGCAGTGCGGGCGCGTGCAAGGCGGCTGCGCTGGCTGCAGGACATCGGTCTGGACCCCAGCTGAATATTGCAGCTGGCAGCACTCGACGGAGCACAGCGGCCTGAGGTTGGCGAAATGACCTGACTACAAGTGATTTGGCAGCGGCAACCGCTCACCAGCAGGGTGCCACCTGGTTTTGGGGGTGCCGCCCCTCTGCTGGGGTGGTGCCGAGATAATCAATAGGCAACGAGCTGTGAGAATGGGCAGAGAAGCATGCCCTGGGCTGACAAAGTGCTGTAATGTGACATTGTAGCATCTGGTGCTGGCACATAGGTTTATGTCTGACGCAGTGACTGCTGCAGCTCGCCTACAGCTGATGAGTGACATGTGACAGCATGTTCAAGCAATCCATTCCTGGTTTGACACGTGACAATACTTCGACATCCGGACTGAGCATCATCGCCAACCGAAACAGCATGCAATCGAATGTGTTTCGAGCAATCAATATGCTGCGGATGTCAGCGTGCGGGCAGGATGACAACAATCGTGGCACAAAGCTCTTGAAAGACGCCAGCACTCAAATCGAATACCTCAAATGTTCAATTACTACCCACGCTCATACAGCGTGCCACAGTCACAATGCTTATGCATGTAAACCTCATTGCACCGCATCCGCCGCCGCATGCGCAGCACCGCCGCCGCGCTGCAGGTGCGCCGTCAGCTTCGGGATGCGCGCCAGCTCCCGCTCCTGCCGCTCCCGCGTGTAGCAGTAGGAGAACTGCTTCGCCAGCAGGTCGGCGGCGACCGCCGCCGCGGCGCTTGCCACCGTCGCAGCGGCGCCGCCCCACAGCCAGAGTGCCCAGGGTCGACCTGCTTCAACAGGCGGTGGCATACTCTTGAACGGCACGAGGTGTGCCATGCGAAAGACTTGCATGTTTGCGGTGGCTGTGACGATGATCAGGCAGTGGCTGCAGCCTCGGTCCTGCCGCAATTACTTGGGCGACTTGGCGAGCAGCGTCGCAGGTAGACGGTCATCGTGCTTTCGGGCAAGTGGGCGCACCCGCAGCAAGGTGGAACAGCAGGGCGGCAGCCCCCAGCGCAGCAGAGGAGCTGCAGGCTGTGCGCAGCCGCTGCAGGTTGCACACCGCCGCCAGGCTGTCGGGGCAAAGCTGCAGGAGTAGGCAACGACACGCCCTCTGATTTGGTGGTGATGCAAACAGGCGTCACACGGTGACAGAGGTCGGGCTGATGTCAGGGGGTAGCATATACATCGACAGCGTCCGCAGCATGCACAGGCGCTGGCGCGCAGCACAGATCGTGGCGGCAGCGGTAGGGCCCGAGCGGCAAGCGCACCTGGGTGTGGCCGGCCCATCGGTCCAGGATCACCTCTCGCGCGGCCTGGTTGGTGAGCTGGCCTGCATGGACAGAGGCACATCAAGGCTGAGTGATGGCCTTCTATTCTGGTAAAGTCAGCACAGGGATGCAGAAGCTGGCAACGTGGTCGCACTTCAGGGCATACCAACATACAGTGGGAGAGGGGACTCACCGGCATCGAGGGCTCCCAGCAGAGCCTGTGCTCGGTTCGGCATGTGCGGCACCGCCCCATCGATCCAGCGGCCCAGCTGCAGTAGCGGCAGCACCTAACCCTTTTAGACATCTTGCAAGTGGAGACTACTTCTGCCTGGTCGGGCAGCCCATATTCGGAAGATGATGAAGCATGCAGAGCGCAAGCAAGGCACCCAGTCTGGCAACACAATGCGAGCTGCCACTTTGCGTGCTGAAGCCCATGCAAATGCATCAGCTGGCATGCAGCGTGCCAAAGCGCACGTAGCAGGGCTAGCACTGACAGGTCAACTTGGCAGTGGCGTGCGCGTGCCTGGATCTGCAGGCTGTCGGAGGGCGCCTTGTAGCAGAACATGCTCTTGCGCTTGCCGGGAAACTCCTCCTGCTCAGCTGCACCCGAGTCTGAGTCCGCCGCTGCTGCGCCATTGCCGCTGCTGCCGTTGCGGGCGCTTGCGGCAGGGTGGCTGGCATTGCCGCTGCATATTTCGCTGCTGCTGCCGCCAGTCTCGCGCTGCGCTTTTGCCAATCCCTGCCAATGCACACATCCGTCGATTGTGCTCTGATGGCAGTACAGCTGCACCTCCAGCAGCTGCCTGGGCTAGCCTCGATTCCTGGAAGGGTGATCAAGCAGTTTGAGACGGGTTCAAGAGGTGGCAACACAACAACAACAGCCACACCTGCCCCTCTGCTGTCAGGGTGTAAGGCTGCTGCGTGGCCAGCAGATAGGTGTCTTGGTCCTGCAGCCAGGCACACATTGCACACTTGCACCAGCGACATTGTTAGCCACGAGGCAACCTTTGCGCGGATCAACTCAAGTGTTCACCAGAAACTTGTTCATCATGATGGCGAAGACCCAGTTGGGGAGCTGCTGCCAGGTTGGAGCTAGGCGGCAATACCTGCAAGCATATGGATTCGTGTTCGGAGTATCCCAGTATTTACCAACCCTTTGTCATGAGGTAGGGGTCTGACACACATGTTGTGACTCCATGCACTTGTCGTGAAAACAGAGAGTCTGGCACCTGAGCAGGAAGCGGCAGCGGCCGGCGCCCGTCGGCGTGACGTAGAACGCCGTGAATGCCTTGGTGTTGCCATCCTTGTCAAACCTGCACAACGTGTAGAACCCGATCTCATACAGGAAACCCAGCCACTTGACATCAGCACGGCACAGCACTGTATCCACTGCGTTTCGTGCACACTTGGAAATGGGCGGCGTGTGTATCAGTACATGCGCCAACCCCTGCAATTTGCTCGAGCGTCGTCTCACTCCGACACCAGGTCATCGGCCAGCTAGTCTGGGGAGCCCTGACCTCGGCAACGTGCACTCACCTGGACCAACGCACATGCCCGGGCGCCTGGAAGCGGATCGTTGCCGTGAGCTCCGCATCTGGCTTCTGCATAGTGCCAACTAAACGTCATCAACCAGAGAAAATCGTTGCATTGCCCTTTTGATCCAGCAGCTGCACGTGTCACCGAACTGCAACATGGCTGCCGGCAACCTTCACTCGCGGGCTGCGCACCTGTGCAGTTGGCGGCGGCCGCTGGTGCGCCTCGCCAGCTTTGGGCTTGTTCGTCAGCTTCAGCACGGCTGCAGCATGCATGACAGCAACATGTCGACCACTGCAGGTCTGCACCATCCGCCACGGCACTGTCTCTCCATCATGGACACCCTCAAGCTTTGCCTAGCCCTGAAGCCAGCCACCCGCAAGCCCCCGCACCGGGCACACGGCCGGTGATGGTCGGCGCGCCGTGGGGTGTGCTGTCAGTCTCCACGCGCATCAGCATGTCCACACTCCCAGAGAACATGTCAAAGTATGGCGCCTGCACATATAATCAACGGTCCACTCTCAAGTATCTTCTGCAATGAACTGCTGGTTGGTCCTGCTCTGCATGCGTGGGAAATGTACGAAATGGATATGCCATTGCAGCAGTTGCATGCCCGATGATGTGACAGGTGCTTTGTATCCTGCTGTGTGCAGCTCACCTGGTGCGCAAACAGCCCGTGATCGGGGTCGTGCAGGTTTTCCAGCAGCAGCGTGTAGTCGACATCGAAGTCGCGAACGAAGTCGTTCGTGATCCAGCCGTCCCGCTCGAGCTCTGGCACCCCTGCAGCGTTGATACCTTGTGTCAAGGACTCTGCGAACTGTAGCCGCGTCGCTGGTTTGCGAGGCTCTGCATATCTTGGGGGCAATGGTCCAAAGCAACAGTGGCATGCTGACATCACATGTTTACATTCCTGGTGTTCAACTGAACATATAGACGGAGTGTACAGCCACCTGGCAGCTGGCCTGTGCTGAAGTCATTGGCCAATTCGCCCGGCTGCGGCCTCAGCCACAGCAGGCCCTGGTGCTCCACGCACGGGAATGCTGCCGTGCAGGTGCGCCGACTGAACTTGGCGCCTGCGATGCCAAACTTCCCTCCGGTCAGCTGCACGGCGCATGGGCTATGCTGAGTGGTGTACTGCCATGCATGCCTCTGCCGGGGGCGGCATGTGCTACGGAGAGTCAATGCGTGGGTGCTGTGCAGGGCTCTGGCAGCAGCGCCGTCCCTGCGCCACAGGGCATGCCTGGCTGCAGCTGCGGGATGTCGAGGCACTCGCCGCTGTCGCCGTCGAACTTCCAGCCGTGGTACGCGCACTGGATGGCGCCCTCCGGCGTCAGCAGCCCCTGGAGCACAGCGCGAGCAGCACGGGTCAGCACCCTCGCTTACTACGAGGCCGATTAACGGGCATCCACGGTGCTCACGCCTGCGGTCTGCAAGGCAACAGGACCAGCTGCTGCAGTGATCTTCTGCCTGCTGTTGTAGTCATGCAGCTGCAGGCTGGGGCACCCCTGTGCTGTCTTGTGTCACACATGGTGCGATATCTTGTGTGGGTGCGGCTACATGAAGCTTGCGCTCGCCTGAGACAGCGCCGCCGCCCTGTGGGGGCAGCGGTCCGCGACTGCTGCAGGGCCGCCCTGCCGTGCCGGCCGCCGCACGACCGCGTACTGCTCATCAAACAGCGTGACCTGGGCCAGCTTGCCTGCGTTTGAGTGCTGCAAATGTCCATGTGCTTGCCAGGTCATGCCTGCCAACTTGGCGCAGTCAGATTCCTGTTAAGACACACTGTGGATGATAGACTGTACAAGCATGCTGCCTGAAGCTCATCCAGGTCTGACAGCGCTCGTGGCATCAGGCCACACATCATGGAGACATGCTCATCGATGTGGCACACCATGTCGTCGCACCCTCGGGCATGTCTTTCGCAAACGCCACAGGGTACCACTGGTTCCTCCAGTCGAAGTTGGCATATATGGCCTCAGCCGCTGCTGCATCAGTGGTGCGCTTGGCAGGCGCAGGCCCGCTGCCTAGCGTGCCAACATCCACGTGGCCGGCAGCGGCGTCTGGATCCGCGACGGCCGGCGCAGCGTGCGTGGTCACGCTGCGGCCATGCCGCTGCTGCTGCCGCCGCTGTCGCTGTTGGCGTGCCACCCCATGGGGAGCAGCATTTGCCATGGTGGAACACTGATTGCACATCGGTTGCATACGCAGAGAGCTCATCACGCCAGCTGGCTGCAGGCTGGCTTGTGCTGGCCCTGCGATGAGCCACAGGCCGTCAGGCCACATCTGATAGGCGCTGCCCCAGTATACAGCGCCAGCCTGGTCTTCAGGTGACTTGTTGCCAAAGACCACGACCACTGGAGCTCATCGGTATGCGCTTCTTCTGTAAGACGCATGCATCAGCTGTGCAACATCGGAGGCAGCTCCTCGTGTCATCCTGTCATGCACCGCCCACACACCTGCCATTGCCGCCATGCACACTGCTAATGGCCTAGCGGTAAATCAAAGAGTCAAGCGGCTCTGCACCTCACAGATTGTGTCTGGCACAGCCGTTCACGAGTATACCAGAGTGATTGACGTTCAACGAACAACGCCAGAGCAATGCATGCTCTGGGCATGCACAAGTGTAACAATCTGCAGCAGCCAATCTACCGCTGATTGCGAGGTCGAAAGTTCAATGGCTTCAAGCAACTTTCACAACACGCAAACGTTGAATGTGCACCGTGAAATATCCGAGTGATGTTGTACATGCACCCAGCCCCACGTGGCAGTCTTGGACCCATCCCTAGGAGGGGCAATTCGTCTTGGGGACACTGAGCACGTACTTGCTAAATTGAACAGTATTCACTGAATTTTCTGATGCGTTGTGCCCAGGCAATGGGATATAGCGTAGGATGACGCCGACAGTATCTGTCAGCTGTACGTGCCATAGGGTATGCCTCAACCAAGTGGGCGCATGCGCACGCTGCGCCGGTTACATACTGAGCTTCATGCAAGGCTGACGAGCACATTCCCTCCATGGCACATCGCGAGCAGCAGGTAACATCAAAACGGTGCAAAGAAGAGGCCTGACCATGCTGCCCTGCGTTCGTAGTGCCTCTGTTCCGCAATGCCCCACACAATACCATATCGCAGCCAAGGAATGCTGCGCAGCGCGAACCTGCGCCCTGCAGCAGCATGCCATTGCCGCGCTGCTGTCAGCGCACACCAGTGTGAAAGATACGCCCATCTCCACATGGCGGGTGAGTATAGCCTCGCAGGCCAACACAAGGCAGCGCAAATGCGAGCCGTGCAGCTGTCTGCTGGCTGAATCTCATCCGCCGCAGCACGCGGGCTTGGACTTCTTTTCCGTGGCGTTGTTCTCGTCCGACACCACGATCTTGACGCCCTCGCCCGGCTTGTTGGGGTTGTCCTCGTTGGCCAGCGACTTCTTGGACACCTGTGAGGTTGCAGGAATCGCGGCTTCAGTGTGTGCCACTACTCATTGCAGATACTCTGTGCCTGAGCAAGGGTATCCCTCGGCACATGTGGTACAGATTGATCTTGACACCATACTGCGTAGGATTTCGCTCGCTGCAGTGCATGAGAATGCAGCCACATGTGCAGTCTGCAGCATATCTGGCTGATAGGCTATATAGGGTGAACTCACGATGTGGTAGATCTCGGTGAGGATGCGCTGGAAGGCGAGCTCGACATTGGTCGACTCCAGGGCGGAGGTCTCGATGAAGGACAGGCCCTCCTTCTCGCAAAACTGCTGCGCGTCGTCCGTCTGCACGCTCCTCAGGTGCCTACCAGGTACATGGCACCGCATGCGTCAGCCTCATGCACCATGGGTGTACAATAACAGTCTACAAGTCGAGCGCCGGATGCGTGCTAACCCAGGCTGCTGCTGCGACCGCTGCATGCACTGCACGCAGGCTACTATGGATGCGCATGTGCTGCCGCAGACTCTGCTGCACACATGCAGTCTGCCGTTCGCTACACGGTGGGTGGGCGAACGTCAACAGGTGCACCACTGTAGGGCGGCAGCAGCTCACCGCAGATCACTCTTGTTTCCGACCAGCATGATGACGATGTTGGCGTCCGCGTGATCGCGCAGCTCCTTCAGCCACCGCTCCACGTTCTCGAAGGTCACTGCATGCACAACAACGGCATTGAATCGCACGAAAGACTGTCTACACACACATTGTCATGCTGCAGCCGCTCCGGCGTATGAAAGACATGCACAGTACTTCGCACTGCATGCAGTTTGTACGTGCAGCCTGCTCAACTGGGCAAACACACCAAAAGCTTCATGCATGCCCACCGTTCTTCGTGATGTCGTACACGAGCAGCGCGCCGACGGCGCCGCGGTAGTAGGCGCTGGTGATGGCGCGGTAGCGCTCCTGCCCCGCCGTGTCCCAGATCTGCGCCTTGATAGTTTTGCCATCCACCTGCACCAGGCACCCGGTGCTCACGTGACGTAGCCGAAGCAAGTGAGTGGGTCTCCAGGGCAACCATGACAACAGACGCGCAGTGACTGGCTGGAAGGAGCTGCAGGTCGTGGGACCTTGTGACCTCATGTCCGATGGCACGCGCATGCGTGACAGCGTTCAGCTGCATGCAGCCGTGCAATAGAAGGGAGGAGGTGTGATACGTGCTGCCAGGTTTGGTTGCCTGGTGCAGGCATCTGACCTGGATGCTGCGGGTGGCAAACTCGACGCCGATGGTCGACTTCGACTCCAGGCAGAACTCGTTGCGGGTGAACCGCGACAGCAAGTTGGACTTGCCGACGCCGCTGTCACCAATCAGCACCACCTCTGCAGGTAAATTGGTGTCACAACATCAGAACCAGAGCGTCCCACCACAAAGCTGCAAGGTGACAGCAGCGTGCAGCACATGCACTTTGCACACGCAGCAACACAGGCTTTGGCCCTCTGCAGGGCGCGGAGACGGACAGCAGAGACGCACTGAAGAGGTAGTCGTAACTGCAGTGCAGACAAGCACACGACTGTCAGTAGCTGAGTAGCAGCGGCACGCAGTGATGTGTGGTGAGGCCACACTGCATGCCGACGGAGCCGGCTGGCAACCAGGTACATTCAATGGTGTGAAGGAATCTTGAGCCCGGCAGCCGCGACGCAGGAGCAGCTGTGCTCAGCAACCATGAGGCAATACCCATTGCTGCTGCTTGCATCCTGTGGTGGTTGGACCAACAGGAGGCGGCACTCCACATATAGTCGGCTACGAACACCTCAAAGCATTGTGTGTACCACGGCTATGCGGTCCCCGGCATCGGTGGCAGCTTCCATGAGCCGCCTGGGCAATTGCTCAGCAGTGCACCATGAGATCGGAGCATTCAAAGTGGTGGCAGTTCAGGCGTGCAGCAGGCTCACTCGTCATCTGGCTTGTGCGACATGCTGGTCCGGCGCTGAATGCAGCGCTACTCAGCCAGCTGCTGTGCGCCTCGCTGCGCAGTCAGCTGTCTGGCGACCACTCCCTGCTTCGATCTGCTTTGCAAGCTGTGCGGCCTGCACTGGGTACCGCGCGCTGCAGAGCGCACTGACAGCAACGGTGCTTGCAATGATGGGCACGACAGCAATTTGCTGCTCGCGGCGCTAAGACGCCCTCAGCTGGCCGCTGCGTTGTCTTCAAAGGTGCTGCCAACAACGGGGACACTTACGCCCCCGCACCGGGGAACCTCATGTGTTTCCTCCGCCGGCGGCCGCACGGCGGACTCGGTTTTACGTCGCTCCAGCTCCATCAGCTCAACGCGGCTTGCATGGGTTGCAAGCAGATGGTCTCTGGCGTCGCGGCTTCAGAGCAGCGCGTGTCCGAAGAAACGTCTCTCGCCACTGAGTCACTGACAGCTACACTATGTAAGCTGCGCTTGCGCTGCGCAGGTCAGATCACGAAATGTAGTGTGTTCTTGTAGCTATCAAGTCCATCTGTGGCCCGTCACACCCTGATCCGACATCCACATACTTTTTTGTCACCCCGCAGCAGCTGTCCAGCAGAGTGCCGCGAAAGTGCTGCTGCGACGTCCGCTGACTTAAGCACCTGGCATGCAGCAATGGGTGCAACACTGTTGGATCCTCACATGATTGCCACGCTGAAGCGTCTGCTGGGAATAGCACCCACGCGACCACTTCGAGACACTGCTACAGCATTTACGGCAGCATTCCCTGACGCCGCAGCAACAGCGTTCCAGGCGCTTGCATGCCTGCTGGTCATCCTGAAGGTGGGAGGTGCTTGCGGCCACTGCGGCATGCACAGGCCAGACGCTTGTTCAAACCATACGCATGCTCATCCACCGACAACATGTCCTGCACCATCTTCACTGCTGGAGCGGCTCCTAACCGTTTGCAGGATGGTCTGGCGGCACAATGGGAAGGTCGCCTTGCTGGCTACTTTCTGCTGCTCACGGCGGGGACGCTGGTGCCAGGCTTGCGGCCAGACACCTTTGACGCATATCTGATTGAGGTGTGCGGGTGTGGTCAGCATATCGGACCAATTCATCATTTGCTCGATGCCATGGCTTGTGCAGTGAATGCACAGCATTAAATGCCCAACCAGTGCAAACTGCCAAACAGGCAGCATTGAAGCCGGAGCACCCACCCAGCCGCGAGGCGGCCTTCGTCCGGTGCCTGCTGCTCGAGAGCGGCGACGCCAGCTCCGTATGTCCCAGTGTGTCCTGATGTGCAGCCCTGAGCTTGTTGATGCAAGGTTGTTGCGACTCATGCCACACGGCCGGGCATGCATCACATACAGCGCTGCAAAAACCGTGGCACCAGGGGGAGTCAACAACGTCGTTTTGGAGTAAGGATCGTGTGCGATGGGCTGCAGGTTGATGGGCTGACGCCCAGCCGGTGGGCGCGGGAGGGGGGGCCGCTGCGGGCGCCGGGGCCGTGCACACGGCAGCAGCTGCAGCTGTCCCTGGACAGGTGCGCCTGCTGGAACAACGGAGATTCCTGATGCGCACAGGACTGCGCAATTGCTGTGCCTTGTCAGCTGTGTCATGCCTCGCAGACATGCACTCGCTACAACCTCTGAAGCAACAGCACTGCAACACCCAGGAACCGTGCTGGATGAGACTGTTGTTCGTCACTGCAGGAGGCGCAGCGCAGCAGCAGACGCCAGTGAGGGTTCCCCGCAGGAGGGCCGGACACCCTTTCTGTGGGTGCGGCCGCCGCCCCCTCGGCCGCTGCCTGTGCAGCCGTGCGAGCTGGCGTGGGCGGCGGGCGACACAGCGGCGCTGCAGGGGGGCGGTGACAGGGGTGCCGAAAGTCCTCGGCTCACCCCGCAGCAGCAGGCAGTCAGAGACATTCTGCGGCATGGCGCTGAGGTGGGTGCTGCACGGGCCTCCGGCTTTGGGCTGTGCTGCTGGCTGTCAACCGCAACTCGGCAAACGAATGGACAGGGGATCGGCTGACGTTCACCATGCTGATTGGGATAGCGCACATTGCGAGGTCAGAGGAGCCGAGTCGGCGGATGCGTGCCTTTGCCGCCCCAAGCCCTTCGGTGTCAGTCGCTGCGCGGCCAGCTGAAGGTGTTCCCACTTCGACCTATGCGGACCTCTGTGATGCAGGGTGCCCTGGCGCCATCAGACGCGCAGGCTGCAGCGGCCGGCCTGGAGACCGACCCGCCCGGCGTGCTGGATGTCGTGCCGCCGCCGCCGCAGCTGCCCGGCCTGGTGCGATACAACCCGGGGCTCGCCGCGCAGCTGCTGCTGCGCCTCGCACACGTGCCGGAGGTGAGCTACCGAGCAGAAACCGTGTGCGTCTGGATGGCTGCACTACAAGCGCCTGGAACATGCCAAAACGGGGAGTGTGACGAGCACCTGTCCTGGGTCGTCACCTGGAGCTGAGTACAGCCAGTGCCTACTGCGACAGAAACCTGGCATACTCTGCATTGCAGACAGAGCCACATTTTCAGGCGGTCGCCCGCTCGGAGCTGGGCCTGCAGAGCATGGAGGTGGTCAGCCGCCTGGTGCAGCACCAGGGCCCCCTCCCAGACGGTTTCCTGCAGGTCGTGTGCCCTCCAGCATGTGCTGCCTGCTGCACTGCTGCGTGGTTGATGTGCCTGCACGGCAGTCACAGTAAGAGGGCAGTTGGAACGGCCAGGCTATTGTATGCAGGCGTTTCTGGTACATTCGTTCGCAGCCTGCGATGCTGAGCAGGTGTGCCACCGGCAAGTGCCCAACGACTGCAGTTGATCGACGGGCATGCATTCTCCGCAGTTCAACGGCGCTTGTCCATGTTCAGACCGCCATGCTGCAGGACGCCATGGCAGCGGGGCGCAAGGTGCGGCTTGTGTGCGCTTTCACGACGTCCTTGGTTCGGACACGGTTGGACGATGTTCTGTCAGTGATCGTGGAGGCGCAGGCGTTCTGCATCCGCTTCTCCCGCGTCAGGTGTGCGCTGTTCCGGGGTCAGGCGACGATGTGTTCTGCTGGTGACGGTGGGTCTGGAATGCAAATAGCAAGCAGTCATGCGACACTCGAGGCTTGATTGACTGGCATGTGAAGCTCGCAAGTGTGCAGACTAGTAGTGTTTGTTGGAGCGACGGCCAACTGCAACCGCTTCCATGTGCATGCCCACTGTGTGCCCTGCGCACGTTTGTAGCACACTGCAGATGTGCATGAGGCCGTCATAAACCATTTGTTGTGCTCCTGTGCTGCAGGGAGGCTGCTGCGCTGTACCGGCTGCTTCTTGGGACAACACGTGAGGTTGTGTTTACACCTTAGGAAAGTTTGTGGTTTAAAAGGATGCTTGACGTCACTAGTATTGCCTCGGACACATCAGGCTGCTAGAGTTGGTTGTGGTACCTGCATCGGCGGCCAACGGCGGCAAGCTTGCAGTCTTCACTTGACTCCCACGTTACACCCCGAAAGTTTGTTCCGTCCCTCCTGATGTGAAAGACTCCGCTTTTGCGTACGTACACGTCAAAGCAGTCGGTTGGGCTGATGCTGGGTCTTGCGACAGCCGCAAGGACGCACGGCGCAGTGCGTACTTGCGACCTCGGCAGTCCTACTTCTTGTGTGCGGTGCTCTTGCGGCACGCTTGTGCAATGCTGGTGTCTGCTGCTCTGCGTAGTACATTGAACAACTTCTGCGATCTGATTGTGGCGTTCTTGATGCCGTGTATCGCCAACAGAGCAGGCTGAGAGCCAGTCTGACGTGGAACATCCTCTTGAACCGCCAACACCCTTGTTGGCTGGCAAATTGTACGCGGCAGATTCAGCTAACAAGACGAACGGGGCCCAAAGGATTTCAAGGTGCTGTCGCGACGGCTGTGGCACACGCTAGCCTGGGGTGGTTTTTATAGGGTGCTGGCGCAGGCGCACTCCTCCAGCAAGCACACACTGTCAGGTGCGCTGCTTTGCAGTGTTGAAGTGCTTCTGTCGTTGCAACGCCGTATACGCAGATGCTTCCTGCTGTGTATCAGCGAAAAACATGACTTGGCTCCTGCGACTGAGACTGACTGCCGGAACCTGAGATGGCAGTTGCATTATACACAGGCGGTGTCGCAGCATGTTCGGGAGCCCCCGGCGTGGCGCCGGCGGGGATCCTGCCGCGCCCCGGGGCCTGGCGTCCCTGGTGGCGGCCCTGCAGCAGTCGCAGCGGGGCGCCGATGTCGCCGTCCAACCCGGCGCCGGCCTGAAGCCTCCCAGCGGCTTCAGCAACGGCCGCCTGCTGCACCAGCACGGCTACCAGCACGGCTTCGGGGGACTTGGGCTGGCAGCTGCGAGCGCGGCAGCGTTTGCGGAGCAGCGTGAAGCTTTGCTCGGCAATGGCAGCAAGTTCCATGGCGGCCAGGCAGGCGGAGGTAGCGGTGGCGGCCCACACAGCCATGCGATCAGCCCCGCGGCCACCACCTACCAGCCGGCATCACCCCAGACGTGAGTGTCGGGAGCTGCACTCGATGCTGCAGCGCGTACCGAAACAAAGTGCTGAGCTTGCTGCATTGCAAGCCGTGGAAGGGACGGCCGGCAGCGCGAATGCATGCGGCCTCTTGGGGCATAGGCACACTGCACGGACCGTATGTTATGACCACACCACACGTCGTGGCGGCGTGACCGCTGGCACGACAGCCTGCTCGCACTGCCCACAGGCGGGAGGGCACGTCGCCGGCACGGGCCGCGCGGGCGCGCCTGGCGGAGTTCCCGCTGGAGGGGGCCCGCGTGCTGTTTACGCCATCGGCGACATCCGGCGACGAGGAGGAGCCGCCGCCGCTGCTAGGGTTCAAGCACGGCAGCGAAGCGCCTGGCGCGGGGCCTGCTGCAGATAACGCTGACGACCTGCCTCAGGTGGTCACCCTCTGCCCCATCGCCAGAAAGGGACTTGCCACCTGACAGCATGTCGTCCTTGCCTGCTTCGACTGAAACGGGAAAAATATGTGGAACGTCGCCCCCAGCCGCACATCTCACCCTGCCGACCCGATGACCACGCAGGCGATAGCGCGGCTTTCCCAGGGGTGACATGCGCATGATGTGCTGCTGTGGCATGTGCAGACGGTGGCGCAGCTGCGGGCTGCGCTGGCGGCGGCCGAGGGCGCCGCCAGGGTCGCCGCCTGGGCGAGGGATGCTGCCGAGGCGCGTGCCGCTGCCGCCGAGGCCGCCGCCGCCGCTGCAGGCGCCCAGCCGCCAGCGGCCAAACACCCTGCGGCCCCGTCGGCGGATGCTTCAGAGGGCTCTGAGCAGCCGGCGGCGGCAGCAGGTGCCCCTGACGCCGGCAGCCGTGAAGCAGCGCTGGCAGGCGCTGCGGAGTGCAATGCGGAGCTCCGACAGCAGCTGGCGGCTGCGGCTGCCGAGCTGGAGGAGCGGCAGGTGGGCTGCTGACACCAGAACAGATCGCCTCTGCCAGCAGGCTTGCGATGCACTGGGACACCACCTGCAGCAGGTTGCGCCCGGTGTCACACACGCGCAAGCACGAAGTCGCGCAACTGGGAGGTGTCACATGACGCTGGTGTCTGCTTGCATCGCCTGGTGGTTGTGGTCTTCCCTCCAACAGCAGGGTGGGTGCGTCGCAGGAGGCGCCCCGCGTCGGGGAGCTGCAGGCGCAGCTGCTGGCGCGGTGGTCGGACGTGGCCGCCGCGGAACGCCGCGCCGAGCTGGCCGAGCGGCAGCGGGCCGAGGCGCAGCGCATGCTGGTCGCGCTGCAGGTGGTCCTGCTAAACCCTCTCTCTGGCGGCTCTCCGGCCCAATTTTGCAGCCGTCGCCGCCTGCTGTACGCATGGTTCTGCAGCATCCGCGCAGCGGATGGGTCCTGCGCCGACAGCGCAGAGGCGTCCCGCGACCGACACGCGCTGTGTTCTTGGACGCGCGCAGGCGGCGCTGATGCAGTCGGCGCTGGCGGGCAGCCGGGCGGGCACGCCGCCGCGCAGCCCGCGGGGGGCGGGCCGCCGCGCGCCGAGCTCCGCGCCCCCCGCCGCCCCGCGGCCCTGCCGCCGCGCCAGGTCGGTCCTGCTGGTGTATGCACGCGAAATGCACGCGAAGAGCTCCTGCAGTGCTGAGCTTCTGGGATGGTAGTAATGCTCAGTACTACCAGGAATTGCCCGTGGGGTTTGTGAGTCTCGATCTTTGCATTGATTGAACACAGAAGCGGCTCGACCCTCAATCTCATGGCCTGGCCCCTCTGCTGCTGCAGTCCCTCGCCGGAGGGACGCGCCGCCGCCCGCAGCCCACCCCGCAGCGTGTCCCGCCTCTCCAGCTCGCCACCCGTGCACGGTGCCGCCGCTTCCAGCTTCCTTGCAGATGCGACAGCAGCGGCGGCGGCAGACGCTGCAGCGGCGGAAGCTGCTGAGCGGCAGGAAGCAGACGCCGCGGCCATCGCGGGCCTGCAGGCTGAGCTCGACGCCACCAGGGCCGAGCGCGACGCAGCACGCCACATCGCGGCCCGTGCGGCCGCCTCCAATGGGGCGGGCCCGCAGGAGCTGTGGCGCCGGCTGCTGGAGGCGGAGACCGCGCAGCGCGTGGCGGCGGCCGCCGCCAGGCACGGGAGCAGCGGCGGCGGCGGCGGCGCCGCAGCCACACCAGGTGCTGTGGAGCAGCCTTTCTTCCTGCGGCCTGGGGCCTGCTGTGCAAGAAAAGGTGGCTGCAGTTGCGACCAGAGTGTTGCTGTCAGTAAGCAACAGCAACACTCTGGTCGCAACTGCAGCCACCTTTTCCCGTCACATGCCGCAGCCTCCTACCCAAAGTGTGGACGACATTCCTGATAGGGCACATGGCGCGAAAACAAAACCCATTTCAGTGCTAAACTTCAAGAATGAAATTGCAAAAATGCCGTATGAAATCGTTATTATCCAGATTTATCAAATCCAAATGAGAGCTACAGAGATAGCAAACTGCAACTGCAGGGTCGCCGGGGCGCACGGTCGGGGAGCTGTGGGAGCGGCTGGAGGCGGTGTCCGCCGAGCGGGCGGCCCTGCAGCGCTCCGCCAGCGCCGCCAAGCAGCAGCTCACAGCGCTGCAGCGGCGCAGCGGCGGCCGCCCCAGCGGTGGGTCTGCCAGATCAAACCGCTTTCAAGCTCACAAGGAACTTGGAGCATTTGAAGCGATCTGGAGCGTCACCAAGGGGGGAAGGGAGTGCAGGTGGACACCCTGCTGCAGCTGGTCGGCAACGCAGCAGCATGGGCCAGCGCCCCATGCTTCCGTGCTCCCTCCGGCTGCTGCATGGCCTTCCCACGGAACTCATCTTGAGCTGATCAGCAGGACATTGCAATCGGTGGCAGCAACTAGAGGTGCAACCGGCAGGCCGCCACCGGCCTGAACAGCCTCGACAGTACAGCTGGGTCAGTGGTGCCGTCAAAGGAGAGGCATCTCGGTAGCAATCCTGTTGTAAGCTTTCTCCCAGAACCTGCCGAAGACCCCTGTCAGAAACTGGTGGCTGTTGCTATCCCGCAGGCGACCTGAGCCGCGCCTTTGCAGCCGCCGCCGCCGCCGCAGCATCGCCCCAGACGCCGTCGCCGTCTCCTGGCGGCCTGCGCCGCGCAGCTTCGCACGGCGCATGCACACCCCGCAGCGGACTCCGCACCGCAGACGGCGGTGCCACTGGCGGTGCTTTGGCTGATGCCACGGCAGCGCCAGCTAGCGGCGGCAAACTCTGCAGCGTTGACTTTAGCAGCTCGCCAGTCAGGGGTGTCCAGACGCTGTTCGGGTCTGGAGGCAGCACTGGCACCGCTGTAGCCGCCGCCAGCATCGCTCCCCAGAGTGCTGCTGTCAGCGCTGCTCCTTTTGGATTGGCCGAGTGGCCTGCAGCTTCACCGCAGCCCGCAGTCTTGGCAACGGCCGACGATGCGGTCAAAAGCTCAGGTGCTGCCGCGACCGACAGCGGCAGCAGCGGTGGGGACCGCAGCGGGGATGCTAGCGGTGGGGACGCTGCGCTCTGGCGCGCTGTGCTGTGGGGCGAAGGCACCGCAGTCGAGGGCCTGGCCGACCCGCTGCGCCTGCTGGCGGATCGTTTGGCGCTGCTGCCGACGTTTGTGCGGCTGCTGCTGGCGCGCGCGCTTGCGGGAGGCCGCCTGGCCTGGGCAGACCTGCTGACCTATGGCATGAACCCAAAGCCTGGCAGCGGACCGGCAATGGGGACCACTGCAGTCGAAGGCCGCCGCTGCGGCAGGGGCGGCGCACAGCGCATGGCAGTCAGCCCGGCTGCTGGCAGCGGCAGCGGCCGCGTCAGCAGGCCCTCTGTTGGCGGCTGCAGTGCGGCTGCAGCAGCAGGGGCGGATGGCGGGGAGTCTGTTACGGCTGCTGGCAACGCTGTCGACGCCAGCCGCCGTGTGGCTGCAGGGCTTGGTGCTGCGACAGTAGCAGCTGTGGCTGCCGAGAGCTCTGCTGCTGCCCAGTCTCCATCGCCAGGGTCTGACAGTCCAGGGTCAGCGAATGCTGGCAAGTTGCCCACCAGCGGCAAAGAGGCAGACTCACAGGCCGGCGGGGCGCCGCAACAGCAGGGTGCGGAGGCGGCGCCGGGCGATGGGGGGTGGCGCCATTGGCGCGCCATGCCGCAGCTGGGCACCCTGCTGCACCCTGCGACCCCCCTGCAGCACGCTGGCGTTGCGGGGGCGTCTCTGGCGGCTGCTGGGGCGGCGGCAGCCTGGTGTTACACATCTAGCCGCCACCCGCGGCGGCTGTTGCGCCTGCCAGGCTGGCGCTGATGCAAGGCATGACTCGGCAGGCAGGCTGCCGCACGCATGTTTAGGGGAGGCCATGGTGTGTGTGTTCACACCATCAGTATGGCATCGAACACGATAGTGATCTTGCTGTGTTGCTTTCAACAAGTGTGCTGTACGAGTCATTGCTTGTATGTGCAATGACTGTGAGAAACTATCGCATTGTGCTTACAAGGGTAATCCCATTGACAGCTTTCTACTACCCTGCGTGCACGACCGGCTGAGCTATGTGCAAGCTGGTCTACCCACAGTCGTAAGCTTTTTAGAAGTCAACACACTCGATCCCATACACAATCTGCAGTAGGTGCACGCATGGGTGCTGCAAAGTCAAGGTAACTTGCAGCAAGCACTGATACTCATGTATGAGGTCGTTAGCTTAAAATACAAGAAACTGGAAGAAGGTTTCCAAGACAGCGTGTGGTCCAATAATGCCGATGCAAATTACTTATTGGCTCCTTTGAAGTTGTCTAGATGCAATTGCCACTTGCTCCAGCCTGGGCATGCACCTACCCTGGGCCTCTCATGGATTCCAACATCGAACTCGAAAACCGAATCTTGGCTAATTTCCTTCGTAGATTTGATCTCCTTGACATTTCTGCTGTTACTACTGAGTGCATTGCACCGCTGCCGCAGCGTCAAACGCACAGTCACAGGAGACGGGGCTCCACCGTCCGACGAAACTGGAGAAAGGATGACAGCAGAGAACCGCTTTGCAAAGCCATAAGTAGCCTGATGGTCAGCAACATCAGTTAGCAGATATCAGTGTTGCACTCCCATTGGTGTCCCAACAACTTGTCCACTTGGTGTTACAGCTTAGTACAGGTGAGCAGTAGCCTTGCATGACACCTCACCTCAGCTGGAATGTATGGCGCTTTGTATCCTGCATCTGTCATATGCATGATCCACTTGACTTTGCCCTCGAGCTGACAAGAGCCATCATATCCAGTATCCCAAACAGAGGATACATTAGCCGTGATGACTTGCTGTTGCCCCCTGCTGTAGGACAGGTTGACGACTGGCACAGGATGCGGCCCAATAGCTGATATCCCGGCACCTATATGCATTATGCCTGAAATTCGCACATGGATGTCGCCTATGAACACCGTCATTGTATGCATGTAACCAGAAGATGTCCATGAACATGGCCGTTAAATACCTTACCAGCAGTAATGGAAGAGGACTTTGTTGATGAGATGCTCAGCATCTGCGACTCATTGAGGGGGTTTGCCTCATAAATGGTGAAACCCTCCGGCTGAGTAGATAGTATCAGCTCTACTCTGCTCTGCGCCAGCTTTCCGCCATATGGGCCGACCTCAAGACCGATGTCGAGGTCTATGCAGAGAAGTCCATCTTTGTCGACGACGCGCCCATGCACATCAACCACTGCAAAGCCTTGCTGAGAGTTATTTGCAGCCTTCACGGCACAGTAGTACCTACATGAACAGGCAAAGCATTGCGGCGACAGCCTCCACAATAGAACAGAGAATATTGTGCATATGATGAACAACAACAACTGAACATCTCGAACAGCAGGCTACACATCACCTCCTTGATTGTGCGGATGCGGCAGCCCAGGATACAGTGTAAGTATTTCCGCCTTCGAGTGCCGATGGATGCACCAGCGACCATTCGCCTTGAGCTGGCGTGTTTTCGAGCCAGTATTGCAAGCCTTCAGCGACCGGGATTTGGAAGTGCTGACGGACAGAGTGCTCAAGATCAGCAACATAGTCTGCACCCAAGGGCCTTTGAGTTGGAAGCGGCTCCAGTACGTTAAGCTCGTTTGCTTGGATATCTGTGTAGACTGTCTTGAGCTTGATCGTCCTGCACGACCACACATCTATCGTAGGCTGTATCAAGGCTGCAAGCTATCTGTCAGAAGATTGCGTCGGACGTCGCTTACCTCGGAGCCATTTCGCGCAAGTGTCACACGGAAAGCCCTTGACCGACCGCTCTACTGAAACAATACAAGCATAGTCAAGTGAGTGTTTTGCGAGGTCAGCATCAGGCTGCACTTACTGCTTACGAAGATAGTAGTGGCATTGGAACAATCACAGCAGCAAGGGCAAGGGGAATAAAAGGGGAATAGTTATATTCCCCTTGGCGTGGTGTGAAGTACAGCTTATACCCCTTGCAGCGCGAGGGGCGAGAAGAGGCGCTGCAGCAGCCACTGCTCCCCTTACTGAGTCCAGGCGTAAATACCGAACACTGCTCGCTGGCAGCGATTGGCAAGCATCCCTGCCGCCAGGTCTGGCTTTCGATGACTGCCAGAACCGTCAAAGTTGGCTTTGTTGCTGTTGATGTCCCTCAGGCGACCTGAGCCGCGCATTCGCTGCTGTTGCCGCAGCAGCCTCGCCTGACGTCGTCGCCGTCCCCGGGCGGCTTGCGCCGGCAACTAAGGGTCCCACAGCGGGCCCCACAGCACAGCGGCAGCTGCACGGCGACTGGTGCGGTTGCTGGAGACACTGTGGCAATGCCGCAGTGACAGCAGCAATGGTGCCGGTTTTTGCAGTGTCGAAGTCCACAGCACGCCAGTCCACCGTGCACAGGCGCTCCTAGATCTGAGTCCGAAGCAGGCTCCGCCACAGCTGCTCATGCTGTCGCTGTAGGCGCTGCTCAGAGTGGCACCGCTGGCTCCGCCTCCTCCGGGTCGGCTGAGTGTCATGCAGTGCCAAGGCAATCCGAGAGTCCAGCGGCAGATGATGATGCGAGCAGCTCAGCCGATGCTGCAGCCAACAGCGCACAGCAGCTGCGGGGACCGCAGCGGCGATGCTAGCGGTGCGGACGCAGCCGCTCTGGCGTGCTGTGCTGTGGGGCAAAGGCAGTGCAGTCGAGGTGGGTCCGCTAGGTACTTATTGTTAACTGGTAGATAAGCATTTTGGGTTGCTCTCATTGCAGGAACAGCGGCAATGCTCGCCCAAGGGTGCAAATGCCTCACATGCTGCATGTTTCTCCTTGCAGGGCCTGGTCGGCCCGCTGCGCCTGCTGGCGGACCGGCTGGCGCTGCTGCCGACGTTTGTGCGGTTGCTGCTGGCGCGCGCATGTGCGGGAGACCGCCTGGCATGGGCAGAGACCTGCTGCCCGGCTAAGGCGTCACGCATCAACTCCACAGCGAGTCTGCAGCGGGGGGCGCTGTGACCGATGGCAGCCGCGGCGGCAGGGCCGGCATGCAGAAGGGCAGTCACAGCTCGGCTGCTGGCAGCGGCGGTGGCGGCGTCAGCAGCCCCTCTGCTGGCGGCTGCAGTGCGGCTGCAGCAGCAGGGGCGGATGCCGGGGAGTCTGTTGCGGCTGCTAGCGACGCTGACGACGCCAGCAGCCGTGGCTGCAGGGCTTGGTGCTGCGACAGTTGCAGCTGTGGCTGCCGAGGGTTCTCCTGCGGCCCAGTCTGCATCGCCAGGGTGAGTGAGCTCGTCAGTGGCTCAGCCAGAGCTGCTTGCACTGTTGGGTGCAAAGTTGCGGCGGTGGGCCCTGCTACACCTGCTCTCGTGTTGCGCTGTCCACCCTCATGATCACGCTGCTGTCATGCAGGTCTGACAGTCCAGGGTCAGCGAATGCTGGCAACTTGCCCACCAGCGGCAGGGAGGCAGGCTCACAGGCCGGCGGGGCGCCGCCGCAACAGCAGGGTGCGGAGGCGGCGCCGGGCGACTGGGGGTGGCGCCATTGGCGCGTCGTGCCGCAGCTGGGCACCCTGCTGCACCCTGCGACCCCCCGCAGCAGGCCGGCGTCGCGGGGGCGTCCCTGGCGGCTGCCGGGGCGGCGGCCGCCTGGTGTTACACATCCGGCCGGCACTCGCGGCGCCTGCTGCGCCTGCCCGGCTGGCGCTGACACGGCACACAATGTGCGTGTCGCGTCTCGTGAGGCTAGGCAGCAAGCTAAGCGGCAAGCTAGCCGTGCTACTGTGTTGAAGATTGAATACCGACTGTCTTGTATGACTAGGCATCTACTATACCTACATGGTTTACATGGCATGAAGCCCCGTGAAGCAATGCAAATGGCATTCGGCCATGCCATGGGTGCAGTGGTGAGATTGCTAGCAGGTTCGTACAATCATACAGGATGCATCTCAGTGTTGGTTGCATGTGTTGTGTGTGATCTGCATGATACACAATGGAGTTGATGTCAGTTCGTTGTTTCAGTTGCTTCAGTGAGGTGAAATTGTAACAACAGTTGTTCCCAAAAGATCATACATGTTCCATACCAGCGCCACTTACTGTCTGCCACCCACCATACACAATCTTATGGGTCGTGTGCAGACAGCTCCGTCGACAATGGTGCCCTCAGCAACAGACCTCAGCACTCGCTGCAGACACGCTGCATCTGCAGTACTGCTCTCAACACTTGCAATGTGTAGCAAATCGTCTTCTCGCGCAGTCGCTATTGGTACATGGTTGTCCGCTGCCACAGGCGCAACCTAAAGCATCAATGCGGTTTTATGCACATGGAATCACACTCGCACTATCTCGCAAGCGCATCAGTACATGAATTCCAGCTGCAAGCTGAGTCTCGGGCTTTCCCACAGCACGGCGGCGGCGGCCTGCATGCTGCGCTGTCAGCAGAGAACCCTTGTCACGCGCTGGTACATCGCGCCAGAGTCCGCGCCGCCCACTCAGCGGAAGTTGCTCCAGGTGCGGTACGCGGAGTACAGGCCCCGCCAGGCGCCGACGCAGAACAGCGCCGCAATGATGACCTCCAGCTCCGGAGCGAGCAGCTGCGACGCGTCCGCAGCCGGCGGCTGCACGCAGTCAGGCACGAACCAACTTTGTCAACAGGCTCTGCGCACTCATGAACGCCACGGACAACGTCCGCACTGCCCTGCCTTGCAAGCTGTCTGTGAAGTCAGCATCTGCTCCCAGTTGACGCAGCCAGCCCGGCGTTGGCTTTCGAGCCGCAGCAGAGCCTGCTGGGGCCATGGGGAGGCGCATCAGAGGGCGCACCAGGAGCCACATCGGCGCCGCACCAAAACCGGGCACCGGCGGCAGCTGCGGCGCGGCGTCTGTCGGCGCCTTGAGCAGGTGCTGCGACGCCAGGCGGCCATACATGGCGGCGGCAAGGGGCGCAAACAGCGCCTGCACGCGAGGGGACCACCGCGTCGGCCACAAATCTGCTTGACATGGGCTGGGCAGGTTGGGCTGGTCAATCATTCGATAGACGGCTTTGCATGTAGCAACTACAGCTTTGCCGCATCATGACGGCTGGCATGCGGTGCGTGTGTGTCACGAATACCTGGGCACAACCGACGCAAGGCACTGCTGTGTGCTACACTGCAAGGCACTGCTGTAGTCCAGTGCTGTTGGATGCAGTCTGCCACTCCAAATGCATAGTGTAAAGCGTGTATTGAGATCAGAACATGAGTGAGCGCACCCATGTCAGGGCTGCAGAGCGGATGGCCGACATCACGGGCGCCCGCACATTCCAAAAGTCGTAGTCTGCGCTGCCGAGCTCGTAGTCCCGCTTGGCGCCCGCCACCTGCAGGTTGGCATCCCACGAACTGTGGTCATTGCCAGCGCCGGCGGCAATCGGCAGTCCCACCAGTGCCTGAGGACAACCCACTGGTGTGTGGATATCCTGGCAATGCCTGTTAGAGGTATGTGCGCAGCGTCGCGGACACATGCCAACAGCGTGTGGCACATCAACAGCAGGTGTCACAGGGCACTTTGCAATGCGCACCGCGGTCCAGGCGGTGAGCAGCAGAATGCTGGTGAGGCCCTGGTTCTCCATCGGCAGCCGGTCGCTGGACTGCAGTGCGTGACATGCAGAGAGTTACGTGTCCATTTGAGCAGGTTCAATTGTAGATGTCGCCAGGAAGGGCCTACCACCCATCAGGTATGAAAACAGCGCCGAAGGCAGTGTGCACGGGTCTTTCGACAGGGAACAGGTTCTCGTGCTTGCATACATCAGATCAATCTCGGTGGCAATGCGGGTCCTCACCATTTGTGTGAGCAGCAGCACGATGGCGTCGCCCGCCCACAGCGTCACGTCTGACGCTGCTCGCTGCCTGTCGGCGCTGGCGCTGGCCGCCTGCCGCCGGCGGCGCCGCGCTGCTGGCCTGGCGACCGGCTGCGCCCGGAGCGGGGCGCTGCCGCCGGCGATGTGTCGCACGTTGCCATGGTGGACTGACACCTATGCGCAAAGTATCTCCAAAATCAACATCCCATCCATGCAGCACGACCCGCCAACAGACCAACAGGTGAGCAGCGGACCCGACATGTCAACGATGCAAATGGCGTTGCTGGAATGGAATGGATCAGCATGCCGCAACGCACCCGCTGTGCACCGCCAGATCCGCGGCTGCCAAGCGGCTGTCGAACAGGGCAGCCGCTGCCCGTCGCCGATCGAGCTTCTGCAGCGCCACTGCGCTGCCGTTTCTGGCAGGCTCGATCACATAAAGTGTTTGCATGTGTTGGCCAAAGCAGGTTCAGGCTGAGTGCTGCACCACCGTGCTGCCTTGCTGCGCACCCCAGCTGACGCATGCTCATCAGATTTTCTTTTTATGGAAGATAGAACGGCCTGGGGGCCGATCGAGTCCTCGCCCGCGGCCTGTGGCTTGCACCTCAGGTTGTGCAAATCCCACGTGTTGTGGCCATGTGGATCTCCAGCGCCAAGACAACACCAACACTGCGTGGCGCTTGCCCCCTTTGCCTACAAGCGATCGTATTGCAGCTGAGCTCGTGGTGACAGTGCGTGCAAAGAAGCTGGTGACCAGGGTTGGTCTGAAGTGCAGGGCTGTGGAAGTTGGACGCTGTACTGCAACATTCGAGGCTCAGCTGGAAAGCTGGCCCACTGGGCGCTGTCACACTGCACATGCAGTCAAGTGCAACTGAAGGAGTTGACGTGCATGTCAGCATCCATCACGACAAACCCATAAGGTGAAGCGTGCGAAAGCTCCCCAGCCATGCAACGAAAATGCAGCTGGACCTTGGGCCGTCCAGGCGAAGCGCTAGCTACAGATGGGCAGTGCCACAGCCGGCTGGGGTATACACAAACACCAGGTGTGTGCAAGTCGCACAAACACACGAACAGTAAATCAGAGAACTCCTTGTGCACCTTGTGTGCACATCTTTTTGTCTGTCCAGCAACTCGTACTCGGGTGTCCAAGCAGCATCGGGTTCTTACCCCCACGACGCTGCAGCAGCTGCGACGGGATTGCCCTGTGGACACTCCGCACCCTGAAGTCATAACTTTGATGTGGCCGCCTGCTCTGTCGGCAGGCCCTCGGCCCGCAGCACCCGCCGCATGAGCTTGTTGCTGGCGGTGCGCGGCAGCGCATCCTTGACCACCACCCGTGACACCTTGAACAGCGGGTTCAGCTGCAAGCGGATGGCTGCCTGCAGAGCACACGAGCGTTCAGTGGCAACAGAGGTCAGGATGGTGGCATGGCCGAGTGCCAGCCACTGCTGAAGGCAGACATGGAGCAAAGGGTACAACGAGTTGTCCTGCATACTTGACAGCCGTGCAGCTGTCGGCAGGTGTGATCAGTGGTGCAATCCACCTTTCAGCTTGCACCACACTCTTAGCACTGCAAGCTGCCCGTGAAGCATGGCAAGAACCCTCCGAGCCTTGGCCCGCACCTGGCACGCCTGCCGCAGCTGCAGCTCGTCTGCGCTGGATTTGGGTTGCAACGCCACGAAGACCACCAGCTGGTCGGGGCCGCCACCTGGACACATAGTATCATCTGCTGGTAACAAACTCACGTTGCACTGCTGATCACTCGGGACTCTCCTGCGTCCGATGGAGCATGTAGCACACATCAGTATATGTATGTGTATATATTTGAAGTCCAGCTGGGACCAATGTCGAGGACAACTTTGCATAGCGCAACCGAAATGTGTACCTGCTGGTGGGATGGCTACAGCAGCCACGTCTGCAATGCTCTCGTGTGCGGCAGCGCAGGCTCGTTCCAGGTCCGCCGAGGACACCTGCAGGCATGAACTGAAACCCCTTTTGTGCCCATGCACCTCACCCCGGCGGCTTCAGATCTGGCACATGCAGCAGCAGACCCAACATCATCTCTAACGCCCACCATACTGGTGTTCATGAACAGGTGGACCTGGCCACAAACGACGCTGCCCTGACCTTGATGCCGCCCAGGTTCATGGTGTCGTCGGCGCGGCCCAGGGCGCGGTAGTAGCTGCCGGGCAGCCGCGCCACCTCGTCGCCGTGCCGCCGCAGCCGGGTGCCGCTGCCCGCCAGCAGCGGCATGCCCTGCAGCACGCACAACGTACAGTCAGTCGTGGTAGCTGTTGGACCAGTACGTCGAGGCAATGGTGTAGCGGTTGCTGCAGCACAGCCAACTGCTGGTGTTACAAATAGCCTTTGCAGCGCATGGCTCAAGCATTTGAAGGGAAGACTGCAACATTATGAAGTGGGTGTGCAATCAGACGCGTACCATCGTGAAGGCCGGCTCT
Organism: Diplosphaera chodatii; assembly: GCA_032358165.1. Lineage (NCBI taxonomy): Eukaryota > Viridiplantae > Chlorophyta > Trebouxiophyceae > Prasiolales > Stichococcaceae > Diplosphaera > Diplosphaera chodatii. The sequence goes on along the minus strand of JAALGY010000044.1, from coordinate 605,920 downwards.
GCAGACCACGAGGGGCAGCCTGCTTCGTGCAAGCAGATATTTATGTGTGCGAGTGAGGGTACAGGGCACCTCGAAGTATGCTGCGTGGTGGTCCCGGTTCAGCAGTCGCTGCGAGGTGCCCGGCATGGGCGGGATGAGCGCCACCTCCCCAGCACCCAGCCCTGCAGCCACACAATCACATCCGCCATGCTGCCTGTGCCTTGCAGAGCAAAGGTGAACAGAAGCCAGGCTTCCTGCGGATTGACACTGTGTAGGGGTAAGCTTATAGTGCTTTGTGTTCTGGTCACCAGTGTACCAACACGCCTGTGCAATGCAATCAGATAGCCGTACCGATAAGGCAACCACATGAGACTGAGCGAGCGCGCACCTGGCGTACTGCTGCTGGGACTTAGGCTGGTGATCTGGCTGCTGTCTGGAAGCAGGATGCACAATGCCGTGCCCAGCGTCGGGGTGCTGAAGGCGCTGGCTGCCTGCGGGTTTCAGGTTTTAGGAATTTGCATCCGCTTGCACGCAGGAGGCGGGGATACACCAAGCTCAGCTGCGTGGCGGACACGGAGCTGCACCTGCCGCTGCAGCAGCGTGCTGCACATGTACCCGCCACCAATCTCGGTGCCTAACAGCATCAGGCACCACTCAGGGTCTCCTGTCCAAGCGGCATCAAGGCCCATGTGCAGAGGAGCTCAAGCCCTGCAAGACGCTCCGCTCGCAGCTGACCGCAGGTGGGACTGCACAGCAAAGCGCCTTTGTAGGGGCATACCTCCGCAGTACTCCAGGATGGGGCAGCGGTAGCACGTCTGGGCCATGAGCCACTGGCAGTCCTCGGGGGAGGATGCCTCGCCTGCATCGACCCAATAATTTGATCCTTGTCCGACCTGAAAGTCGACAAAGCCTGACGTCGCATGCGTCACAAACAGGCGGCGCATCCCGTCCGATGGCAGCGCCTATGCTGCGCCAGCGTGTGCATCTGCGCAGACCGCAGGCATGGCTGTGCAGCCGTTTCCTCGGCATCCGGGTGTCGCTGCCCTGACAGCTCGTGTACTCTGCTGAAGTTGTGCTGATGTCACCAGGGGTGTTGGGCAGTGTTACTCGAGTGAGAAGGAGAGCTGAAGTGCTGAGCCCTTGCCTGTGGAGCTGAAGCAGCGCAGGTGGCGCTCCCAGGCGAGGCCGGCCATGCAGCCGCTGTGGCGCCACGCCCGCACCATGCTAGGCACCTGCGCCCCACCCCTGAGTGAGCCACAGCAGCAGCTGCAACACTTCTTTGCATCAGATGAACATCTCAGCCGTATTGCACATGGTGGTATGCTGGCTGCTGATGTACTGCTTGGTCGATACTGTTGGCCCATCATGAGCCGGCGGCAGCATACTGGCTGCTGAGCATTCTGCAAGCTTCATGACTTGCTCACCACGCCCAGCATCGTCACACGCGCTGCGGAGACAAACTCGCCGAACGGCCGGCCCAGCGGCGGCCCCTGGAACAGCGCCATCGCGCAGCGGTTGAGCAGCGCGGCGAACACCAGCCAGGGCCCCATCATCCACCCTGCAGCGCCCAGATGCAGGGAGCGCTCCGCCATCCGCGCCAGCTGATCAAAGTATCCGCGCAACGATCCACCATTGAGCTGGCAGCCGTACTAGTCTTAGCAGGCTGGCATCAGTGGGGCATGTGCAGATGGTGTTGCCTTTTGGCACGGTGGCATTGACCGCCTGCTTTGACTAGTCCCACCCAGATTGGTCGGCCAGGCCGCCACTGCCCCCGGCTTCAGATCGTGGTGCGCCCAGGCGTCGATGCCGCAGCGCAGCGGGGTGACGTGCGTCCACACCACCGCCTTCGGCTCGCCTGCGGTGCAGACCAGGGAACGGGGTGTTGCCAGTTACTTCATATACCAGGGGGTGCTACACATGTTTGTGAGTTGAGGCAGTGAGGCCCCCATGTGAGGGGTCGATGGCCTTTCACAGATTCAACATGTCGCTGACCAGTGGTGCCAGAGGAGAAGAGGATGCTGGCAGCGGCAGCGGCGTCCGCACTATGCGGACGGAAGCTGGAAGCGTGCTGCTCACTGCGCTGCAGGAACTGGGACCAGCTCGTGTCCTGGCTCCGCAGCTGCACCTGCACATTGTGCAAACGGCTAGCATTGCATGGCGAGGCGTTTGATAAGAAGAGATGAGCCACAGCTGGCTGCTGTGACCGTGCTGCCGCAAGCAACCAGATGTACCACTGCTGCCAACACTCAGCTGCAATGCGTGCTGAGATTCTTGCAGCTGCTGGGGGAGGGCGGCCGTGCAGTGATGTCAAGGTGTGCCTGCAGCCGCCAGACACACCTGAATGCCCTTGGCAGTGTCGGCAGGCACCACAATGGCTGGCGCATCCCCGGCGGCGGCCACGTTAGCATGCAGCGGGTATGCCTTCCCGCCCCGCACTGCCACGTCCTATTACGGGTCACAGACCAGAGGTTTATTGCGATTCTATCACCGTTCCCGGGATGCACTGCCTGGCTAGCGTGTCACTGGTACTCCCTGAGGTCTGGGCCCCAGGCAGTGTCGCTGCATTGCAGCCCCACAGCCTGTGCTGGAAATGGCATGTCATACCCAGCAGGCTCGTACCTGAGTGAAGATGGTTTTGCAGCGTGCGATGCGCAGTCGTGTTGCGATCTCCTTCGGGGCGAAGGAGTCTGCGACGGTGACGGCAGCGCAGCCCGCAAGGATGATGGCCAGATATGCGACCACGCTCTCTAGCGACATGGGCATGTAGATGGCCACAGCGTCACCTGAGTTGCAGCAGCATACTCTGACAAATCGCGACTGCCAAGTGACTCTTCAGGTGTGCGATGCCACGTTCGGACTGCAGGACGGGCACGTACATGCAAGTGCCATCAGCTGATGACGGTCGGGTGGGAAATTGGTGATGTGCTGACAGCTCTCTGTGCTGCCCTGCTAGACTGCTGTGCACCTGGTTTGAGGCCAAACCGCTGCAGCGCCGTCGCGGCTGTGTAGCAGCGCCGCCGCAGATCCCCCAGGCCGACTGTGTGAACGTCTGCAGGTGCGGCTTCCGCTGCCCACAACACCGCTGTCTGCTCGTCGTCGCCTGCAGAGCATAGCCAGCGGGCTGGTTGCCTGACTTGAGAGGTTGCCCTCGCTGCTTTTAAATTTGCTCTGCATGCATGCTAGCACACCATCTGCCAGGTGGAGTGGTGCAGCGGACCTGCCAGTGCGGATTCTGCTATGTTGAGCTGTGCGCCCGGCAGCCAGCGGGCATGCTCGGGGTCGTCTGCTGCCTGCAGGATTCTGCAACATCATGGCACAGCACCAATGTTCATCACGTGCTCGGACGTTGCAGACATGTCAGGCTTTCTGCTGTTGCCCATGAACATTTGTGACACCAGCAGCATCTATTAGTGTCAACGATGCTTGATGTCATGATGAGGCACAACAGTGCCAGCGCAACTGTCAGCCAACGCCCACGGTCCCAGGTGGCGTGCCTGTGTGGCGGACGGTGAAACCGCAGGTTGAGCTGCTGCAGCGCGGCCGGCCAGAAGCGCTCTGGCTCCCGCCACGACAGCCGCTGCAGCAGCGGCAGGTCCGCCGCCGCAACCCCGGTGCACCCGCGCTGCCAGTCTTCACCACCCTGCAGACGCCAGCGCACGTTGCTGACGGCGGCAACGTGTTGTCCGGCAGGCTGTGCTGCTGGTGACGCATGCACGTGCACAGCGAGCAGTACCAAGCACCTCGAAGTCATGAGCCATGAAGTGCGCAAGATTGGTGGCCTGCACTACCGCAGGGTCCGGGCGCCACAGCGGAAATGGTCCCTGCAGCAATGCAGCAGCGAGAATCTGTTAGGGCGCTGCAGCCCACATCGCTGCCTACCGGCCACTGTCTGTGTATGAGGATGCCCTCCGGCTGTGCTGTCAGCAGCACCTCGGCATCCGCGTTCCAGCGCCGCTCGACTTGGCGCAGCAGCGCAATGTGCAGGGCAAAGGGATGCTGCGGCGTCAGCAGCTGAGCCAGCTGTCGCCAGGCCTATATGGTGCAGCGGCAGAATCCGTTGCAACACCGTTGTAGGATCTCATGTAATTGCTGTTCTGACAAAGTCATGTCTCCACCATGCTTGCAGCAGTCATTCGCTGCAGACAGACAGCAGCACCGACCTCGGCAGCGTTACCCGTCCTGGCAAGCTGCTGCAGGACTGGTTGCACTTTGGACTGGTACCAGTCCTGGTGCTCACGATCTAGTTTTACACCGTCTAGCTGTGCGTCGCCCATGCCTGCTGCAAAAGGGCCGCAAGAGCGTGGGCCTTCAGTGCAATGCGCTGCGACACATCATGCTTGCATGCCCATCAATGGCGTCCAACATCAACGCAATCATAAGGCACCGACAGACGGAAGTGCACTTATTGCGGTTGATGTTGACGCTTGCAACGTTGCGAATGATTGCATTGATTTTGGTTGCCGGACGTCAGGCTTGATGCTGAGTGCTGAATGTGGTGTCGGAGGACACGGTGCCCTATGCGCCAAACAATATTTGCATGCACACAGAGCGCCAACATATACATTCGATAAGCTTGCATTGGCATTCGTCTTCTATGCGCACGACACCGCGGACGTGACTGCGGCAGCTAGCTTCACCCCTGGTCCGGTTGCTGTTGTAACATGCTGAATGCGCGCAGCTGGCAAACATCATGCCGTGACAGGTTAGAAGCATCTGCGATGGTACCTCGAGTAGTCAGCAATGCCGGCACATGCAGGCTACCAGTCACAGCGCATCACGCAGCCCGCAGCTGTCGACGGCGCTCGGGCAGCATGCCGCCTGCAGCAGTGCGGCGGCCATGCGAAACCCCGCCAGCTTGCAGCTCGTTGCTACACCGGCAGCCGCAGGCATCGCGGCATCGTAGGGGTACCGTATTGGCAGCAGCGGCAGCCCCTGGCAGCGGTGATGCCGGCAAGGATGCCGATCTGGACGCCGCAGCCCGTGGCGAGATCAGCGAAGAGAGTGAGCAGCACTGTGTCGCTCGGCATGCGTGCGCGGTGCAGCATAGCGACTACTGCCACCAGACACATTCGTCTGCTGTGGAGCCGCTATAACACATGCGAGACTGTGGCGCATCTCCTCAGACCGTTCCATCCATCGGAGCATGAGCCTTGTGCGTGCCGCAGTGATGGAGCGCATCAACAAGGCGACCCAGGTCATCGGCACCATGATTGCGGAGGTGTCGAAGGACGTCTTCGTCGCAGACCCCTCCGGCGAGCAGCTGTCAGGTGCTGTGCCGCCCTCTGCCGATGGTGTCTGGCTATCGCAGCAGGTGTATGCAGTTGATTTGGCTCTGTTGCACCACCACACCATATGCCAAAAGCTCAGGCAGCCGGCGCCCACTATGTGCCCACTGTGCACCCTGTTCGACGTGCAGAGGAGGAGCTGCAGCAGGCTGAGGTGACAGCGGTCCGCAAGGCGGTCTCCTCCCGCATGCACACCCTGGACGAGGCGTTCCTGATGACGCTCGGCGGCTTTGTGCGTGCGGCGGCAGAGGCGGGCGACAAGGCCATCCATGGTGCGCTTGCTCGGTCGACCTCACTCCGATGTGACCTGATGTCGAGGGAATGGGGTGAGCGATTGTGGCTGAGCGGTGGCATCTGGCATGTGCCGGCTGTCTCAAGGCCTGCCTCGTGCTGCCTGTGTTGGAACCTGTGCCCATGCGCCCTCACGGCGCAGACCGGCTGGCGGTGATGCACGCGGAGGTGGTGTCCGCGGTGCGGTCGCAGCTGCCGCCCGAGGTGCAGCTGCTGGACCAGCTGGTCGGCATGCGCAACAGGTAACAAGGGTGTTGTGGCCAGGTTTGGCTGGACGTGCCCCTTGTCATACATCGTGCTGGAGCTACCTTCGGATGCGAACTGACTCAATGCCACCAAGCAGCACCTGCTGAGCTGCGTTCTGA